>JAKOGI010001659.1:45000-177500 GCA_029747015.1 Carnegiea gigantea
GTGTTGAGATCTCTGGTGATGGCGACTGTGGATATCATCGATAATGTGAATGTCATTGCTGGAGCCTGGAGGAAGAAAGACTGAGGAGTATAAAAGGATAGAGCAAGAGGGTTTAGGGTTCGATTATTTCAGTGTCTGACCGAAAAGATGAGAGGTTTGTCGATAATAATAGGGACTAACCGACAAAAATTAAGCCAAGTTGGCGACAATGCAGTGCTACAATTAGGGTCGAAGATGTGGAAGAACAGGAGACTGAGGAGGATAAAAATGAATTGAAGAAATTCCTAACATTAACTTACTTTTTTTTTTATAATTTTTTTACGAAGTAATGAACTTTTTTATTTTTAAAATAATATTTAATTCTATCATAAGAAAAACAATTGAAAAAAAGAGATCAAGTAAGGACACGTGGCGTCTCCATATCGACATAGCACAAAACCATGTTTCCTCCAACTTGCCAGCATTAGCCATCGCTTTGGGCTGCCGGCAGCGGTCTCTCTAATGGCGGCAGTTGGTTGCGCCCCTAATTCAACACCTAATTTTGTTGTTGCTTGTTTTTTTTTCCCTTATTTCCACCTTTTGTTCTTATTCTCAGTAGAATTAGGGTTTTGCCACACCAAAAATCTTGACACTATAGAATACAAGGTTGAAGCTAAGTCTCCAAGTGCTAAGAAAAATGAAGAGACATCCTAAACCCACTGGTTGAAAGTCTCTTGGTGGTGTGTTGGGTAGGTTCTCTTTCTTTCTTTGTAGTCATAGAATATGGATCACTTACAATGTATGTTAGACGGCACAGATAATCCCCTTCAATTTACACTTATCTATACTTATCTTGAGGAACATGAGTTAGAAGAATAACTTAGGTTGTGTGTCCATTGGATGGACCTGACGAAACACATGCTATATGAGGAAGGAAACACAGAATATGGATCACTTACAATGTATGTTAGAGGGCACAGATAATCCCTTTCAATTTACACTTATCTATACTCACCTTGAGGAACATGAGTTGGAAGAATAACTTAGGTTGTGTATCCATTGGGGGGACCTAACGAAACATCTCATAAAGTGGAATTTTTGAAGGAAGGAAACACACGCCATAAGAATGGTGACTTTGGCCATGCTTTAGCTTTTTACCTGTATGGAATCAAGTTGTTATGCTTTATTTGTATTCTCTCTGTTGAAGATGAGGTCATCGTTCGACATTTGGCTATCACCTTTAATCTTAACCTAGGTGCTTCAGAGCTTAAACAAGGAAAGTTTTAGTCAACTATGACATTATGTTCTCTTGTTCTTACTGTTATGCCAAGCAACCCTAAAGCTTTATTTAGAAGAGCGAAAGCATCTTGGGTATGGATAATGTTCGTTGTGCATTATGTGACTTGGACGAAGCGGCGAGGATTGAGCTAAATATAACTCTGACATTGCAAAAGAGATTGCAAAGATTGAAAGTGTGAAACATCAAGTTAAGGATGGGAGATGTGAGTTGCAAGTTTCAGTTCAAACTGATAGGTGTGTAAAGGATACACCTTTTCTAGATAGGCAACTTGAGTGCAATAGGCAAAGCAATATTGAGCATGAAGATCTAGTTGTAACCTCTGAGCTATAACAACTAAACACTAGATCCTTCAAGAATATCCCTATTACCATTTCTCTCAACTCACAACATTCAATTTTGGCAACTAATTGGGATCCAAGTTGTGCATTTGAAGGAATAAGTACTGAAGTTGAGTTTGGAAGTTGTTCTGACATTGACTTTGATGGGATGAGCATGGACACTAGCTCAACACTAACTTCAATGACAAGCATGAGGAGTAGGGAGATTAGCCAGCCTCCTAGGTCTCCTGATTCTCTATCCATGGATATTGATCACGCCTCATATGTTGATTTTCACTTATCTAGGAAATCTAAAAATGTGCATATAGGGATCGCGTCAGTTGTCTCACATAACTTATGAAAGAATTCAGCAAGGGGGGAACAATTGGATACTATTATAGGAATTCATGACTTGCACCGATGTTCGTGCTTGGAAAGATGATAGCAAAAACTCAAAGGAGGTGGCTTGAGTTGACAATTGTTCAAGCTGTAGAGCTTAAAGTAGAAGAGATGCTGAGTTCTAGCAAGTTGGTTATCTGCGATGGTCACCAATAATATTCACGATGCCACAAGGATGATGTGAATAGTATCATTCACTTTCCAACAGCAGCACACAGAACCCAAGAAGGGTAGAAACACAACAAGAGGAAGAAGAACTCTCAGGCAAGATTGCAAGCATGATAAAAGACTCAAGCGATGGTCGTAGAATAGATAGTGCCAAATTCAGCCACATAATGGCTATCAAAATACCCAACGCAAAAGGAGTATGAAATGCTAGGTTGGGACATTGTTAAGAAGCAACTATTGTGTCATATTGAAGACATCGACAATTGTAATAGGTTATGTATAGTATCATTAGGATCTCAAAGCCAATGTTAGAGGTTAATGGCTTTTATGTAACCTAGTAACCAGGTTCTACATTGTTGGCTTTTGTTGTTTCGTTGATAATGTTTCCATTACCTTGTAGACCAAAAAAAATAAAAAAAGTAAGGGCACTTGTACAACTCAAATTTGTTCAACTATGGTGGTTGTCTTATGGCAATAAACACTAACTGCTTCTATGTAAGAGGTATTACAGTCGATGTGAAGTAATGGTTTGACCCCATTAACTTGGGAGGCTTCAAGCATTGCGTTGCATTTGTTTTAACAGAAGAATATAGAAAGTTACATATGTGTTTGCTCTTGTACTATACATGTACTAATAATTGCTCGAATTCTATAGATTATAGTTTTCATGTACTTAAATATTTTAATGGACTTCAATCAAGAGCGGAGCTAGGATTCAAACCAAGGCAGGCGAGATTAATAATACACATAACATAAACTTTAGTGGTTCTAAAATTGAAGTGCGTAGCTAGTACATTTAAGAAAGTTGTCCTTGACTAGATCTCATGTTTTGAAACTAAGCACGATATCTTCATTCGACAGACTTTTAGAAAGATCAATGTCAAAATAAGTAACAACAGTATCATTTAAAAATTCATCTGATATTTTGTTGCGCAATTTGGTCTTGATGAACTTCATCACAGAGAATACTTTTTCAACAGTTACCAATGTTAAGAAATAAAATGATGAACACTTCGTTTGACATTTTTTTATTAGTAGTTGATTTTGCTGATGTTGGAAGTGAAGATAAGTTTTATAGAGTTGAATTGATAAGTATTATTTGTATTTTCTTTTAAAAAGATGAAAACTACATGGAGATAAATAAATGAAGAAAAAAGGTGTGGATTTTCTTTTTTCCTCTCTTTTTTTTTTGAAAAAAAAACAAAACAAAAGCATCATCATCATTCAATTCCTCCTGCCATAAAAAATGCAGCATATGGAAAGCAATTTGAGAATCTATCATCTCTACTCCACACCACATGCAGCTATGAATATTGAATATGATATGATATAATTTTATTTTAAGGAAGTCGTTTTTCTTTTTTCATATTTAATTGTGATAAACTTTAACTTGGGAATTAGGCAAACTTTAAATCACACCACAAACAGCTGCAAAGTATAATATGATATGATATAGTTTTTATAAGACAAATTTTAAATCTTCAACCAAGAATACAATTAGGTAAAAATCCTCATTTTTCAATTCATACGTCATGAGTAATTCACTAAGTTAATCAATTATTTAGCATGAATCTAACTAAAATCAATAAAATAAACATAATTACTTACAAAATAACAAAACTAAAAACAAAAATTGAAAATTTTTTGGAATTACCTCAAATTGGGAATTAGGAGGAGGACGGTGCGTCAATGTGTGGGCTAAGAAATAAAAATAGAAGAACTTAAAGGGCACCCGCCAAAATTCAAAAAAAAATTACACAGAAGGCAACACAAGGAGTCGAACCTACAACCTCTAACACGGAGCAATAGGGGACCCACCAGTCTACCGTGCACATCTTTGTGAAGTATTTAAGAACTACTTAATATATATTTCTTTTTTTCCACCAGAATATGCCATATTTAATTTTTTTTTCCCCAAAAAGGTTGGGGGTCAATTGACTCCCCTTACCTCTTAGTGGCTCTGCCCCTGACTTCAATCTTGAGATCAAATTAGGATAGTAATGAACTTAGTGTGTTTCTGTGTGTTAGTATATTGTAGGATTTGGTAGTTGCAACTTGGGCTCATTGGATGTTATTGCATTTTTGGATACATTGGTATATGGTAGTCCTTCCCAAAATTATATGGCACAATCAGTTTGAGAGCTATGCCCATTCGGTGTCTATCACGCATTGGTTCAGGTTTGTCACCTTACTAAATAGTATTTGTCTACTCACTAAGATGTCAATCATGTTGCTCAATAAAATATATCTCAATCACCAAATTATATAAAATATTTTTTATTATTAGTGATCAAGCGCATTATAAATACATGGCAACTCACTAGGACTAATGTTGATGGAGTGTAACGGTCACATTGATGCCCACATTAAGTGCACGATTAATTATGTATTGATCATTTATAATAAGTACAAATCAGTTGCAAATCTTGGTAATGATTTAAAAAGAGCTTGTCATGCGTTTAACAAGCTGGTGAAAAGCATTATTCTCTCTCTGCCTCTCACTACTCTCTTTCACGTTAATCCTACCATCATAGGGATTGGGTTTGCGGTGTGATGTTATACGGTGACTTTAGTAGCCGCCACCAACCTGGTTCAACCATATTCGTGGGCGATTCCCGAGCAGCGGATTCCAACGTTTTCTCATCAAGGTAAGTCCTTATTCACCAACAGTGGTATCAGAGCCATTGTTGCTCGGTTTTGACCCCGAATTGATCCATCATGACTAAACATATGATTAGTTCATTCTATGTTTGAATTATGCTTAAAGTATCATCTATCAACCCCAATTGACTCGAATAATATGCCTATATGATTAATTTTTGTAATTGCACAAACTGGATTGTTCTAAGTATTAGTGTGATGATGTGTTCGTCTCAATCGATCAAATTATACTTATCGAAGCATGCTGATGCTTGATGACCTAAAACTCTGACCTCATAATTTGACTAACCATCTTACCCCAAACCTTGACCCAATCTGGACAAACTGTGTCCTGCCTCATTCCACACCAAGGAATTGACCCATGCAAGGAAAACAAACCCGCCATCACCTCTGTGGCTACAGCGGGGTTTGTCTCAATCAAACCTTCGTGGCCTATGCGAGACAAAACTGCCCCCTTTTCCCCCCTTTTCACAGCAATAATTAAACAAAAAAAGGGATGAAAACGAGGTCAAAGTAGCAAGTACCCATCAGAAAGCCGCCGGAGGGGCGGTGTGTGTGTGTCATGCGCTACCAACGTAGGCCATTTTCGGCTTTCTTCTTCCTCCTCAGCCCCTCAACCCACCGATCTACATGTCACCGGCGAGAAAACTTCGAAATCCATCGTCCAGGAAGTGTGTGAGGCCCATGCGCCACCGCCTTAGTGGCTCATTGGTTGCAGCTCCAGACTCGGTTTTGGCTGATCTAAACAATGATAGTCTTGAATCTTACTGGGGAAGCATGTATCGGAGGCTAGTTGGCCTTCAATTCATGGCGACGGGTGGTAGATCTCATCCTTTGGGTGGTTCTCGTCCGGAGGTGCCAATGACCGAGAGTAGAAGCTATGGTCGTCGAGCTGGGAAACAATAGAAACCATGAATGAGGTTGGTGGCTAGCCGACATAGGGCGAGGTAGGGGGTCGTCCATGGCTGGGGCAAAGCCATGAGCTCAAAGCTACAATTTCAAGGCTAGAGAGAGGGCAGAAGACACAGAAGGGCTTAGAAAGAAAGCAGGGGTTTAGAGAGGCCACATGGGGTGGGGGTTTAGAAAAGAACAGGTTCAGGGCCAGGAGCTTAGGGCTCCATTTATTTTTGGACTGGCCCATATTCTCTTTGGTTAAATTTTCTAGCTCAATTATTTGTTCCTTTTGAGTGAGATTTGGTTCATACTTTTAATTAATTATATGAATTTATTTCATGAATCTGATTTTATAAAGTTTTGTTATACAATTGAGAAGGCTGTTTAAGAATATATTTCATGCCACTATTGGTATATATAGGGCATATGATAAACATTTATGGATTCGTTTCATAAAATTCAAATGGGCAACATTATATGATTACGTCTTACATAATATTTTGTGAATATTATTTCGATACGTTTCATATAACAAGTCAGACTGCATAAATGACTTTTTATACTAATTATTTAACTAAATAACATGTTATGAATTTGTTCATAGAACTATAATAATTATATAAATGTGTTTTATATAATTATTTGCTACGGACATATGAATAAGTTTCATAAGTTATGCTTAAAAGTTATAGATATGTTTCAATTTTTTATATGAATTCGTTTCATAACATTAGGCGAATGTATATTATATAATACTATTTGAATGTGTTTCATATTACTTAATGTGTTTGATATGTAATTATTATTTGAATTCATTTCATGTTGTCATATTGAGAATTTTTTACTTGAATTTGTTTCATTTTATTTTAATTTGTAGCATTATATGGATGTGTTCTATATAATTACTTGTGATTAAATTTTAGATATTATTCATGTTACAAATTATGTTGCATTCGATTACATGAATATGTTTCATGTCAATCCCCAATTAGTAGTATTATATAAATGTGTTTTATATATACGAACTACATGAGTTGTAGTAAATTTGCTAGTTGTTTTAGCACTTTTTCCTTACCCAAATTAACGAATATGAATTTGTCATATGTTTCCTATTAATTTTGTAATTTATCAGTATTGTATGAATTCGTTTCATGAAATCTAAATTTATAAAATTATGAATGTGTTTTATAATTTGCAAGTGACATTTGAATAAGTTTCATGTTATCGATAATTATATAAATATGTTTTATATAATGTTCCTTGGGCTTTAATGAATTTCCTTTGTAACATGTTATTGTTCGAATATGTTTCACAATATAGATTCATTTTACCTTTTATATAATAATCTGAATTTTATGATTGATATGTCATTGGTAGATTTTTAAATGACATATTAGTAGTTATTTAAATTCGTTTATGTAATGATAAAACTTCATGTATATTTGTTTTACACTATTGAACTGAATATCTTTGTGATATTTTTGAAGTGTTGATTAGTTTAATCATAATGTTCTACATAAATATTGTTTTATGGAAAAATGTGATAATTAAATTATAGAAATTTCTAATTCATGTTTGTATGTGATGATTATGAGCTTAACGAGATTTTCGATCATGCGACATGAATGATGGAGTTTTTGATAATTTAATTATTTCCAAATATGCCTAATGTCCATCTTTTAAAATATATACTTTTAGATATGGCAATTAAAATATGGTTGATAATTTGTTTACTAATGAAAAGCTTGATAGAGCCGACTATGATGCAAAGTGTCAGAAGATTCAGTTTCTTCTAAACAAGCGTGAAGTCTTAGAACACTCGTCATTTTTTAGGACTTCTAGAGTGGCAAAGATAATATTGCTAGTAAGCAATATCGAGAAAACTTAAAATCATACCAAAAATAGTTCGAGAATGGATCGATCAATGTATTATACTTTATCATATTGCATCTATGATGATCTAGCAAGGGAATTGAAAGTTATCCCACCGTTGAATACACGTGGGATTAGCTTCGCATCAGGTTCACCCAGATTCATTCCTCATAAAATTTCAGACCTAAGGCTGGTATTGTAAAAGAAAAAAAGGCTAAGGGAAATGAAGAGAGGCATATATCACGTGTGAGTGCTATGACTGTGGAAATAAGGGACCCTACACTCGGGATTGTCCTGAGTCGATTAAGATACCTTCTTTCATAGTTGCTTCTAGATAATATGTGTGCTCCTAAGTATCAGTTGCCAATTATGATCCTTAGTGGATTGTAGACACGGAAGCTACCAAACACATAGTTCAGGATCAAGTTGATTTTGTGAACCTTCATTGTCACTCGGTGAGTTCACAAATTTTCATTTTTGGTAACGACCATGAAGAAGGTGTCCTTAAAATAAGGATATATCTTTGTAAAGAGAATGCGTTGCTTCTTCACAATGTTCTCTGTGCACCTGGGACTCTTTAGTTTTCATCTAGATGTCTTAAATATCGTACACAATGGTAATTTGTTTGGCCATGTCACATTGAAAGGTGTTTTCAATGTTTTGGACGAAACAAGACATCTTCTATCTTTGCCTCATTTTCAATTCTATTTTAGGCATGCTCGACTTTACCATGAGGATCAAGATATAGTTATCAAACTAGCTAAATATAGTCTTTCAAGGCCGACTCATTAGGGTTAAGGTGCCCATGTGTAAGTCAAGTTTAGCTAGCTAAGCAACTATGAAGTCTTTTAGTAAGGCTTTGAGCCCATCAAATCTCTTAGTGTTTATTCACTCCAGACATCTGCAGGCCCATGAATGTGAAAGCCCATCATGGAGCGATATATTTGTGATGTAGGTATGTGTACCTATTATCTCACCGCTATTAAGTACTTGATGTGTTCATGTACTTTACAATGGTAGTACAACTCAATTGGAACGAAATATTAGCACTTTTCTTCTACGTGAAATGAGTTCCCATAGTGTCAATTTTCTTAAGGATAAGTTCCCAAGCTTTTGGTGAAATTTAAAAAGGACCTCAGTTTGCATGAGTTATAACAAGACCTTCAACCATCTCCCAGTGAGGGAGAGGATTTGACTTCTCACTAAGTCACCAAGAATGGTTCACCTCCCTTAGTTGATAGGAATGGGGAAGGTTTGTCTATTAAGGAGAATCTCCAAAATGTTGAGGAGAGTCAACCTGAGAATGAGGTTTGTCCTCAATCTCCTGCTCCTGAATATGCGATTAGTCTACACGTTTAGGATCCCACACATCCAATGGATAGTGGGAGTAATTCTCCTTGTGCTTAGGGTCCCCATCTCTTAGAGAAAGGGGGAGGGATTCATGGTCTCATACCTCTTAGAGAAAGTGGGAGGGATTTCTCACCTAGGCAGATAAATAATGAACGTCCTAGGATCCAAAGGAGTGGGCATGGAAGAATTCATCGATGATATGTCTAAGTTGTAGAGGATGTATTCCTATGCACTTCCTTGGAAGCTGAGGAACTTATCTCTTATTAAGAGGTGATTGAATCACCAAATCACAAAGAGTGGATGAGTGCCATAAGGATGAGATGGACTCAATGGCAAGAAAAGTTTTGAGAACTTGTTGATCCTTTGTCCCGATGCAAGTCTATTGAAAACAAATGAGTTTTTAAGATAAAACGTCATGTAGATGGTTTGATCGATAAGTTCAGACCCTATTACTCTTAGCCCTAGTTACCCATTTGGACTTTAAGATGTTCAAAATGGATGTAAAGACTACTTTCCTGAATGGTAATCTTGAGGAAGAGGTTATACGGACTAACCTATTGGTTATGTATCAAAGGGGCAAGAGGACAATGTGTGTCATCTTAAAAGGTCCATATATGATCTTAAGCAATCTTCCAGTTCTTAGTACTTTAGAATCCATAAAGCCATAAATTACTTCGGCTTATCTATGGTTTCAGAAGACCATTGTGTATGCTAAAAGAACAACATGGGGAATTATATTTCTTACCTTGTATGTTGATGACATACTGTTGGCTGGGATCAATTTGGAGATGATTGAAGCTACTAAAAAGTAGTTATTCTGTATCTTTGAGACGAGGGACACAGGTGAAGCTAGGTATGTCATAGGACTGGAAATAATCCAAAATTGTCCCAACATGCATACATTTAAAGGGTCTTAGAACGATTTCGGATATTAATTCCAATTTCGCAGATACTCCAGTTGAAAAGGGTCTAGCCTTGAGTCTTGATCAATGCTCTAAAACAGATGATGAAATGGAGATAATGAACAATGTCCCTAATGCTAGCGTCATAGGAAGCTTAATGTAAGCTATGTTATGTACATTGCCTGACATTGCTTTACGATTGGTTTGGTAAGTTGTTGTCAAAGTTACCCAGGACTTGCTATTGTCAAGCCGTCAAGAGAATCAACTGCTACCTTCGTGGTACAGCTAACTTAGTCTTATGTTATCAAGAGAAGATCTCAAATTGAGAGGATACTCAAATGTCGATTGGGGCGGTGACTCGGTTGAGTCTAGGTTAACGTCAAGATATGCCCTCGTCTTGAGTGGGAGAGTCATGTCATAGTGTAGTAAGAAGCAAAACTACACAACAATGCCAGCTATGGAGGCAGATTATGTGTATTGTTACCATAGAGACAAAAAGCATTGCCATGAGATATATATATATATATACACACACACACACTAACAAGGTGATTATGTTCCCTTTACTAAACCCGTTCCTAGCTATATGTTCAAAGCTCTTTCGTTGAGTCTAGGAATTCATACGATTTAGTACTTAAATGTGTCTTGCTATGTGATGGACATGTTTCTTTTGTAATGATTTATTATTGCATGTTAGGCATATTGAAATGTCACAGGCTTCTGATTGGCCTAGTCACACAGGCAATCGCCTTGATGCTTGAGTAGTGGGTAGGATGAGACTAAATCATATTGGCACTAGGTGTGCAATATTGGTTACTCACACTGGAAGTGTATGAATAAAATAAAATATAGTCGCCTTAGTGAGTCTAAGATGAGGTTCGAGGGAGTCGAATATGAAAAAAGATTTCATCTTAAAGCCTTAAAAGCTGAATCTTAAGTGTTAAGATTAACAATGTTGATCTAGTGGCTCAGGTTAGATTTCTTAGGTGAAAATCTAGAATGACGATTCGCATGGCATAAAGAGTGATGTACCTAACTGAGTGGGAGTTATGCCATGACACACATGTCATACAGTGTGCACTTATAAGACGACCCTACGTAGAGTAACAATTGACTTCCATATCTCTTGTCACTGTGCGACCCTATAGATGATGACCCTTCGACTTAAAGCTATGATATGAAGTTGAAGCTTAATGATGCTACCTTAATGTGTTTCTTAAGGGCCATGATGTATATGGTTCAGCGAGAATATGTTAGGAAAGTAGTTAAGCTGAGATAATTTCATGAGTATTTAAGGAAAAAGCTATCCATCATCACCACATCAGCCAGGGCGATTACATTGAGTATATAATCATATGATATATCATATGGCATAAAGGGATTATTTATGCCACTAGTGATGCTGAGGATGATTTGGGGTATCGTATTTTGTGAAAGTATTATGTCAATGAGATGGTGACTTGATATAAAAATATTAGTTTGTTTTTGATTGCACACTCCATTTTTAGTATGAAACGTGAGAAGATTTATTGGTAGAGAGATATGAGATTTACGGTTTATGTGACAGAGGGGGAGTTGTTGACCGAGTGTAACGGTCACATTGATGCCCACATTAAGTGCGCGATTAATTATGTATTAATCGTTTGTAATAAGTACAAAACAATTACAAATCTTGGTAATAATTTAAAAGGAGTTGGTTATGCGTTTAACAAGCTAGTGAAAAGCATTATTCTCTCTCTGCCTCTCTCTACTCTCTTTTACGTTAATCCTACCATCACTAGGGATTGGGTTTGGGGTGTGATGTTATACGGTAACTTTAGTAGCCACCATCAACCTGGTTCAACCATATTTGTGGGCTATTCCCAAGCAGCAGATTCCAACATTTCCGCATCAAGGTACATTGAACGCAATGACATAAGCACCGTACCTAGTGGTTATTGAAGGTATTAGCCAATGTAAATGTTCACTGACTAAGACCTCACTTTGAGGAAAAAATACCAATGTCTAGTAATATTATGACATTCATCACCTCCTTATATCATTTTCTAGTAATCTTCTCCAAGTGACAATATGTATAACATGTGTCTCTCCTCCTTCAACTTGACTCTAGAATCGAGCACGAGCTTAAGCCTTAAAATCATCTGGTGATAACACAGCCAAATGCACGAAGGATTGTCCTTGGGATGATCAAATGGATAGGGAGTAGAAATCATCCAACTCTGATGTAGGACTGAATTCCAAATGAAGATCGAATCATCCATGAAAAGTTGCAATTGCAAGCAAAACCATCCGTAAGAACCAAAAGGCCAGAGTTTTGTTTCTACTAAATTGTCGTAAGTATGAAGCACCTTCTCCTAATGAAACAAACCTTCAGAATTGACATCATCCCCTTAACTCAAGTCGATATGTCCTACATTAGGATCTTCACCATCATAAGCATCATAATCGAGCAGCCATATCTTCTTCCTATGGTAAAGAAGATCAATCTGGAATTCAAATTGGACTGCTTATTGTACTTCAGGTTGGACATAGCAAATTGATGACTCGAGATCTCAGAATTCCAAAGCTTTAGACACAGCCTTGAACGGACAAAGATATTTAATTGGAAGTTTGATCAATATTTCTTCTATAATTATTTGGTCAGGCAAACCATTAATTTGTTTCATTTCTTTCACGCTTGCAATCATGCTTGTGCTCATTCTGGGAGAGAATCAGCTCCAAATATTTGATGTGCAATTTCAGAGTGCAACAAAATTGAGAACACAAACTAGAAGCTAGATTGAATAATGAAACAGGGGAGAAGGATGGTTGACTTCGTTTGTTATTTTTTAATTCAAAAACTCAAATAGATGTAAGAATGCATGTAGCTTCAATTACCCAATCAGTACATGGAAGTTAATATTCTGTACAAGACCAAGTAAGTTAAGTGCATATTAAAAATTAGACTGAGTGATCTATATCTACATGAATATTAGGATGAGCAATCCTAAGTCAAAATCAAAGTATATTTGAACTAAAAAACCACTGAAGGGGAGCAAGGCTTTGATAGCTTTGATTAGACCTTATAAAATTGACCTAATCCAAAGATCTAAACCTGAAAAATCTGCAAATTAGTGGGTCAAATCCAACCCTGAACCCAAACCCGAACCCACCAGCTTGACTCAAGTATTATATCCTTATTTTTTATTTTTTGTTTAATTTATCCATTTTTGACACCTCGAAAGCGGGACACATACTGAAAGGTGGTGTTGTTGTTAATTTATCCCTCTTAACAACAATGGTTATTTATTATATTGAATAGTATAAAGATACATTGCATAACTATTGCATCCTTTTACAAATTAAATAATAGTACCTTCATTCCCCAGTCTATTCTCTTAAAATAACAACATTATTCATGCACAACTTGTAAATAGAAACAACTAAAAAATGGGAATGAAACCATGTGAAATTACTATCTAATCTATAGATAAATCAATTTAGAAGAAAACAAATATTAAATATATGCAAGTCATAACATTGTATATTTAGTGAAACAAACACGTCTAATCATATTTTAAATAAATTGCTTTGTAATTTTCTAAATTTTTGACGTTATAACCACAAATAATATACTGTACTTCTCTAATGTTGTTTTATTTGATTTGCATTCTAACTAGTATTGAACTACTATGCTAGTGGTAGGAAATTGATCAGCTGTGTTTGTGCTAAGGGTACAATAAAGTATGCCATTTCCTATAGTCTAGGAATAACCCTTTCATCATCTGTTGTTTTAGTTCTTGCCCATCTTAGGTTTTTAATAGACATTCCCAGTTTTAGACTAGCTTTTGAGCACGAGGCTGACCACAACAATATCTAATTGTATCAGCAATTCTGTTATGGCTCAGTCAATGCTCTGTGACAATGATTTATAAGAAGGAAATAAGCTATTACACTATAGAGTAAGTATTCGTCATTTCCTATACTCTGGTGTTTTCCTGACAGAGCCTTTAGCTCTAGTTGAAAACCTTTTGCTTGTGCAGTCATTGCATGCCCTCTTGCCATTGCACTCTGAATCACCACCTAATTGAATCTTGGTAGTTTATGGCTGTGGCTAAATATCACAATATGGCAGCTTGATTTGGGTTAGGAATGCGAGATGATGAAGGAAACTTTTACCAGATGACCCACATGGCTACAGCGATTTCTACATGATAAGCACTTGAATCTTAACAATCTTTATAGTTGCAGTAGGCATAGGGGTATGATCAGCTGCCTCAATTTGTTTTCTCTGTGATCTCCAGCAACTTAAGACACTCCTATAGTTGTCACAAGAGCTACACTGATCTCCAGAGAACAAAGTTTAAAACATATTAATGGGGAAACAAAATGTTCAATGGCCACTGCTATCGCATTACGCATAAGTTAATCAATACACTAACAAACAGGGTCTCCACATATTTAGGCAATAACCAGTAATCAAACTACAATGGTAATAAATCTATTAATGATAAAGTGCATTGAATAATAATGGAATCAACTGATTACATTATAGTCAGTTGATTAATTTTGCCGCACATACCCTCTGAATCCTCAAACGTTAACAAGGGACCAATGCATACCCAGGAAAAATATAATTATTCCCCTATCCCAAATATGGAGATAAAACTTTCAAAATACTGATTCTAGCTCTGTTTTTCATGTGTTGCTTCATTTATATCTCGTTTCTTCTGATTTAAAGTTACTGCCTCTAATCCAAATGGGGAGATAAGACTTTCAAAATAGTCTACAACAGTACCGATCTCCTCTTCTACAAGAGACACTAGGGGATTAAGCCTGGGTGGGGATTGATTTGGATCCGCAAGGAAGAACCAATATTCATATGATTCTCTGCATCTAGAACGGATCAGAAACTTGCCAGTTTTTGTGAACCTAATGAATTCATCATGGTGGTATTGAGTATAATATATGTGCTGGACATAAATGTCATATATGTTGGATTTTATAGAAGCTTTGTGGGATTATGGTGAAAATGATTTAATTTAGTGAAAGATGTTTGATGGTTGAAAGCTTTACAGGAGGAGAGACTAATTGGGAGAATGAGAAGTATTGTATTGCATTGCTCTAAATGGTCCTACAATGTGGTATTTATAGAGGGAGATTTGACCTTCCCCTCTAAAATTATCTAAGATATTTCTAATTTTAATTTAATTCTCCTTTTAAATTTTTATCTAGATTTTTCTTATAAATTCTAGGGCCTAGATAAATATTCCAGTATATAATTTTAGATATTTCTATACTACACGATCTAGATAATTCTCAAAGACTTTCCTAGATTATTTGACACTAAGATTTTTTAGAGTATCTTATCACTCCCCCTAATTGAAAATCTTGAACTCCAAGCTATTGCTTGAACTGGATAAATTTCTCTGTCAATATAACCTTTGGTAAAGATGTTTACTAGCTGCTCCCCCGGCTTGCAAAATTGTAACTTGATCTTGCTGTTTTCGACTAGTTCTCTGATGAAGTAATGCCGTATCTCTATATGTTTGGTCCGGCTATGAAAAACTAGATTCTCTGTCATGGCGATAGCTGACATGTTGTCACATAATATTGTTGTAGATTCTTTGGTGTTGTCTTGTAGATCTCTCAAAATCCTTCTAAGCCACACTAGTTCACATGCTGCACTTGTTACTGCTACGTATTCTGCTTCTACTAATGATAGTGCAACTGTAGCTTGCTTCCTTGAAGACCATGAGATGATGTTGGATCCTAGTTGAAATACATAACCACTTGTGCTCTTCCTGTCATCGATGCATCCTGCCCAATCACCGTCTGTGTATCCTATGAGCCTGCATTCTTGATCGATCTTGTAGAGAACCCTGAAATTCTTCGTTCTGTTGACGTAGTGAAGTATTCTTTTGCTATTGCAAAATGTGCCTTGCTAGGTTCACTCATGAACCTAGAGACAACACTGACAGCATGAATAATATCTGGCCTTGCATGTGTGAGGTAGATAAGTGACCCCACAAGACTTTGATAAAGTGATGCATCAACTTTCTCTTGGCCACTATTCTTAGATAGTTTCTCATTGATGGCCATAGGTGTGGACATGGGCTTACAGTCAACCATATTGAATTCCTTGAGTAGGTTATCTACATACTTCTCTTGGGACAAGAAGATGCGACCTAGGCTTTGCTTTACTTGCATTCCAAGAAAGTATTTCATTAGCCCTAGGTCTGTCATTTCATACTCTGACATCATTGCTTTCTTGAACTCATTGAGCATCTTCATGTTGGTTCTTGTGTGGATGAGATCATCTACATAAAGGCACAAAATGAGGAAATCATTTGGCCTATAGGTTTTGACATAGAGAGATGGCTCACTTAGGCTTTTTATAAAGCCATTTTGTAAGAGATAACCATCTATCTTACGGTTCCATGCTCGGGGAGCTTGCTTAAGGCCATATAGAGCCTTGTGTAGATGATAAACTTTATCTTCCTATCCTTTGATGATGTATCCTTGAGGTTGCTCCACATAGACTTCTTTTTCAAGCTCCCCATTAAGAAATGTTGATTTGACATCGAGCTAATAGACTGGCAGCTTTAGCTGTGCTACGATGGCAAGAACTGTTCTAATGGTCTCCATGCGTACAACTGGAGCAAACATCTCATTGAAGTCGATCCCTGGTTGTTGTGAGTAGCCCTTAGCCACAAGTTGGGCCTTATACTTTTGAAGTGAGCCATCTTTATTATACTTTATCTTGTAGACCCACTTGAGGCCTATGATATCTTTCTCTTCGGGCTTATCTGTAAGCTCCCACGTATCATTTTTCTCAATCATCTTGATTTCTTGGTCCATGGCTTCGATCCACTTCTCGTCTTGAGCTGCTTCTTGAACACTTTGTGGTTCACTTGTGAAAAAAGCGGTGATGGTATGGGCACATTAGTAGTCTTGGAGGTAGGTTGAGGATGTCGGTCTCTTTGTGAGCGACGTGTTGGTTGAGGAAGGTTTGGAATTGGAGCTGCTGTTGATGTATTTCTGGGAGATTGTGGGCTTGATGAATGTGGTGAATTTGGCTCGGGTGTTTGAGTATGTCCCCCTTCTTGAGATGAGGTTGGGGAAAGGTTTTGTGATGTTAGATGTTGTGTAGAGTTGTCTTGCCAGCTGCACCATACATCTTCATCAAATATGACATCCCTTGAGATGATGAGTTTCTTTGATTCGGGGTTATAAAGGCGATAGCCTTGTTACTCATTAGTGTATCCAATGAAGATACATTTTTCTCCTTTTTCATTCAATTTCTCAAGATTTTCTTTCAGGATGTGGGCATAGGTAGTACAGCCAAAGATTCTAAAGTGCTCCACTTTGGGCTTCTTTTTGAGCCACGCCTCATAGGGCGTTTGATTTGGCGCTGCTTTTGTGGGGGATCGATTAAGAATATATACTGCTATATTTATAGCTTCGACCCAAAAATATTTTGGTAAATTTTTACTTTATAGCATGCTTCGGGCCATTTCTACAATTGTTCTATTTTTCCTTTCGGTAACACCGTTTGTTTGAGGTGTTCGCCTCAATATCAATTCTCTTTTGATGCCATGCTTCTTACAGAAGCTCATAAATTCCTCATCTATAAATTCTCCCTCACGATCTGTTCTTAATATTTTCATATTATGCCCACATTGTTTTTCAAAAGAGCTTTGAATTCTCGAAAAAATGTAAATGCTTCTGATTTTTACTCTAAGAAATATACCCAAATCATTCGGGTATAGTCATCAGCAAATAGTAAGAAATATCTTTTCCCACTAATTGTGGGATTTCTAGATGGACCCTAAATATTAGCATGCACCAATTGAAATGGGACTTTGGCCCTCTACGAGGCCTTTGGAAATGGTAATCTATGCATTTTTCCAAATATACAACCCTCCCATATATTTTTGTTATCAGTAATAGAGGGTAAGCCAATTATCATTTCCTTTTATTTTAATACTTTAAGACTTTTATAATTTAAGTGCCCGAATCATAAATGCCATAATTTAGTGCTCTCTATAATAGTAGTGAGAGCAACTCTGTGTTCCAGTGGCATCATCAAGGGAAATATCTTATTAGGAGCCATAGTTACAAACGCAATTAATTAGCCCTTTTTCTTATCATGTATGAGGCATCTATTTTCATTAAATTTCACCATATAGCCTCTTTGGAGCAATTGGCCCACACTTAATAGATTTTGAGCTAGGTCAGGGACATATAAAACATCTTGTATAAATTTAGTAGAGCCATTTTTAGCTCTTACTGCAATTGTCCCTTTGCCTGCAACGTCTTGGTGACTACCAACACCAAGAGTAATATGAGATTTTATATTTTCATCAAGGCTGACAAAAGAGTTTTTATTGCCAATCATGTGGTTTGAATAACCACTGTCTAAGTACCAAACATCAGATGACTCTTGTCATGTGCTTAAACAAGAATAAAATACATTTTAGCAGAGTCATGTTTTTCAAAAAACTTAGGTTCATTATTATTTTCTTGGTTTCTGCAATCTTTAAAATGATGAGTATACCATGTACATTTTTCGCATTTAAACTGGCAATCTTTAGTATTATGACTATTCTTTTTGCATAATCTGCAATATAAGCTGGTTTTATCATTTTCATCGCTCGCTTGATTTTCTCTCCCCGTACCACAGTAATTTGATGTCCCCTCTTTCTGAGGGAAGTTTCGACCGTGGCCATTTTTATTTTCTCCATTGTAGGAGAATTTTAATTTAGCCTGAACAGCTTGTTCTAGTGGCTGCTCAAAATGTCTACGTATTCGGCCCTCATAGGCTTGTAGAGAACCCATTAATTGATTTAAAGTTAGCGTAGATAAATCTTTAGATTCTTCAATTACAGCCACTATATGATCGTATTTAGGAGGAAGGCTTCTTAAAACTTTTTGTACAATTTTTACATCTTCAATTGTGTCCCCATATGTTCTAATTTGATTTACTATATTAGAGACATGATTGAAGAATGTTTCAATACTTTCACCTTCCTTCATAAGTAAAGCTTCAAATTCTTTCCATGAGTTTTGAAGTTTAAAGGATATTACATTTTTTGAGCCTTTATAAGCTTGCTCCAATGTCTCCCTAGCGTCCTTAGCCGTCTCTGTAGCCATGATAAGGGGAAATATGGATGGAGTGACTCCCTATTGAATTAATGAGAGGACATTACAATCCCTCCTTTGATTTTCTTCATATTGTTTTTGCTTATCTTCATCCCAAGATTTCTTTCCTTTAGAATCTTGGGATGAGATTTCATATCCCTTTGTTATCACATCCTATAACCCTTGTCCCTTTAGAAGAGTTCTCATTTGGACACTCCATATTTGATAATTTTCAGCATCCAATATGGGCACCCAATTATTTGAGACATAGTTAAAGGATGTATTTGGGTTAGTAGAGGCCATGGTATTTTTCTGGAGTTAAAAGTTTAAAGATAGAGGATTTAAGGGTTGAGATATGCAGTACGTGGGGTTGAATTATTTGGATGTGAAGGAAAGGGAAGTCTTGGATTAAAAGTTGGCTTTGATACCACTGTTGGATTTTATGAAAGCTTGGTGAGATTATGGTGTAAATGATGTAATTTAATGGAAGATGTTTGATGGTTGAAAGCTTTATAGGAGAAGAGACTAATTGGGAGAATGAGAAGTGTTATATTGCATTGCTGCAAGTGGTCCTACAATGTGGCATTTATAGAGGAATATTTGGCCTTACCCTCCAAAACTATCTAAGATATTTCTAATTTTAATTTAATTCTCCTTTTAAGTTTTTATCTAGATTTTTCGTATAGATTCTAGGGCCTAGGTAGTTATTCTAGTATACAATTCTAGATATTTCTATAATACACAATCTAGATAATTATCAAGACTTTTCTAGATTATTTGACACTAAGATTTTTTAGATTATTTTATCAATATAGTCTCACCCAAGAATTTTTCACACCATGTTGCTTCATCATCCATATCTGAAAATTTTCCTCAGGCTGAAAATTTGACAAGCATAGAGTTCCTCTAATTATATATAGGCCACCAGATTCTATTGACTTTAGCGGAGCATTAACCTTGGAGCTCCATGCCTCTGGAATTGGAATCTCGTCAATCACCTCATGAACCAAATCAAATGTAAAGATATAACAATCATCATCAAGAATGTTGCATGGCATTGTCATCCAGTGTAGACATTCATCAAGTAATATTCCGTTCCCAACACATATATTCTGCCACCGCGCTAGAGCATTGACCTTATCATTCTCTTCTACCATTCTACAAGTGTTGTTTCTTAATGAGATCACATAAATCATGCCATTAATATTGTATTCATAATCATCTACTACACCCAAAACGAACTTAAAATCATCTTCTGATGATACATAACTGAATCCACTAAGCATAGGATGCTGTTTACTAAATGGCGGAGGAGTAGAAATCACTTGGCATTGGGGCAAGATAGGATTACAAATGCAGAGCTTATCCACGATTGGATACCTAAAGGAGATCTAATTGTTTGTGATTAAGAAGTGATAACTGAAATTTATTCAAACGGCCACATTAAGATTCCTTAATTAATAGGGCTCCTAATGAGGCTAATATTCTGCCTATTTTTTAGGGAGTTAGTTATGTAGCTAAGCGCTACATAAAGAAAACTGCTAAGAAGAAAAAAGGGATGGCATATAGAAGAATAGCATCTGTGTGATTACTCTCCCACATATCTTCTCTCTAGAAAACATATAAACTACGATCAGAGGTTTACGGGTTCGAGACATGATTTCTTGCAGGAACTCTAGTAGCTGCCGGTATTTCAAGGAGCACAATTCATGGAACAAAGGCAACAAGTCGATCCATTCGATTCCTTTATGATGTATGTCCTTCATAGTTTTTCTAATAGTGGTATCAGAGCCTCCTTGTTAGTTTTTGTTCCCGAATCGTTTAGGCTGAACGTGTTTAATGTAAACATTTTCTAATATGTTTAGTTAGTAATTCGTGTGCTCATGAATGCCCAGTATTAGAAACATTATGCTATGTGTTTTGTTACTAATTATATGATGACCCAATCGACAAAAACCCACCCAATCCAAAAAAAGGAGAAATTAGTTTTCGAAAACATACCCATTAGCCGCCAAGGGAAGGTGGCGCATGAGTGTCACACATCGCTGATAGACATGTAAGTGCTCTCTTTCTTCCTCAATCCGCCCTACACGAACCATCGTCTACCTATCCTGGTACAAAACCCTCGAAAATAGGCTCAACTGGCGGCGCGTGTGGTACACGCTCCACCACCTTAGTGGCGTATTGGGGGCCTGTTAGGCACCATTGTGTTCACCGTTAGCCGATCTATGTGATGGCGACGATGGATTTAGCATTGGAGTACCGGAAAAAGGAATGTTTTTTTTTTTTTTTCAGTGGAGAAAGGAGGCAGTTTCATCATATTATTTTTGGTTGACGTCGGCGGCTATGGGCCACCGTGTAGGCGATCGGAAAAAGAAGGTGGTGAGAGGAGCAGAACTTGGCGCTCGGTTTTCATGGCTACCGCGAGGTCTCTTCTTCCTTTTCTTTTGAGTAGAGAAAAAGAGAAGAGGAGATGCAGAGGAAAAATGACAGAGTGGAGACTCTGCTTCTTTCTCCTTTCTTTTTCTCTTTTCAATAAAGAGAATGAAGTAGAAAGGGCTGAGTGCCCTCACCTTTATGTTTATCTTCTAGAAAAAGATAAAGAAGGGTCGGTGTAGGGTTTGTAAGGTTGGGGTGCTGGGTGTTTTTTCTTTGTGAATATAGCAAATTTATGTGGGCTATTCTTATTTGATTAGTAATGTCTTTAAAATCATGTTATGTGTTTAACAGTTTGTTTATTTTGGTAATTATTGAGTTTGTTTCCTCCATGATTATGCATCACACTATTTTATGCTTGTTGTTCTGAGTATGCCTCGTAAATACAAAATGCTATATGAATAAGTTTTGTATGACTATTAAAAAAAAAAATGTTTCATATGTCAAGTAGAATTTATTTGTTAAATTCTTAATTATAAGTTTACGCTTTAAATATATGAATAATGTGAATTTTGTCTTTACATATTGCCATGTATAAATATATATATATATGTGTGTGTGTGTGTGTGTGTGTGTGTGTGTGTGTGTGTGTCTTATGCAATTAATTAATGTTGTAAGATTAGTTCTTTTGTTAAAACTTGCTATAAATACGCTTTACATTTCGTTTTTTTTCAAATATGTTACGGATGAAGATTTTAGCATCTTTGTGGTGTTAGAATATTAATTGTTAATATGATTAACATTACTCCATATAAATGTGTTTATTATGATTCGGTGATAATCAAATTTTCTCAATTCCTAATTTGTTTAATATGTGACGATTATGAGCTTAGCGATATTTTCGATCATATGACATGAATGATGGTTTTGAGACATTTTGATTATGTGAAAGGCATGCCTAATGTCCATTTTCTTATTTGTAGATATGGCTTCTAAAACTTCCATGATTAGTGACTTGTCCACAATGAAAGGTTGGACAGATCCAACTACAACATGTGGCATCGAAAGATTCAGTTTCTTCTGAACGAGCGTGAGGTGTTAGAACACTTGACAGCCACGATGTCTGCCCCTGCAACTAAAGACAAAGAGAACAAGGACATTACTTCCACTAAGGATTATCAAGCCAGCTTGGTTGCGTACCAAGAATGGTGCAAGAAAGATCATAAGGCACGCTATACTATGTTGTATTGCATGCATGACGATTTAATCGGTGAGTTTGAGATTTATACCACTGCTAAGGACATATGGGATAATATCCGTTTCAGGTATGGTCAAACTTCGAAAATGAGGCTTCTAGCATTGCATCTTAAGTGGATGACTTATTCAATAAACTCAAGCCGAAGTATAGCTGAGCATGTTCGAACCATGCAGGCCATGCTTCGAGACCTGAAAGCCGCTGGTGTGGACATTTCTGAATGTGAACAACGGATGAATGTCCTTTGTGCACTTCTCGCTGAGGACGATAAATGGAAACCGTTCATCACCTTGATGACTCACAATGAGAATATCAAAACTTTTGCTGAGATCACTAAGCACCTAGAGCCAGAAGATGAGCGCTTGAAGGCCTCTGCTCCTCCCCCTGTAGCATTAGTTGCTAGAGTGGATAGGCCTAAGGGCAACAAGTTTAAGCGAGGGAAGAAGAAGAGTCTTCATCCTTCGAAGAAACTTGGCCTCAAAGGCGGTATTGCTAAAAAGCAACCAAAAACTAAGAGCAAAGTGGAGAAAAATATGGCACATGTGATGTGCTATAACTGCAGGAAGAAGGGCCATTATGCTTAGGATTGTCCCGAGCCTTCTAAGGTACCTTCTTCATTTCTTTCTGTTGAACTGCTTGTTTGTTCCCATGTATTTGTTGCTAAATCTTTTCCTAATTGGATTGTAGACTCGGGGGCCAACAAGCATGTAGTTCAAGATCGGACTGGGTTTGTAGACTTTCAGCCTTATCTGGTGGGGTTACAAATCGTAACTCTTAGAAATGGGACTGCAGAAGACATTATAGGAGTTGGAACGTATCAGCTTAAGTTGCGTGGAGGGAATTCGTTGCTTCTTCATGGTGCTCTCTATGCACCTGGGGTGCGATGTTCCTTAGCGTCTTATGTTTCTTTAATGAAATTAGGTTTTCAATTTGTCTCTCGATTTGATGGTTTGGATATTTTGTATGGTGGCAATTTGTTTGGCCATGCATCTTTATTGGACGATTTCCTTGTTTTAGACTTGGATGAACATTATTATTGTAATAATACGTCTTCTGTTTTTGTTTCATCCGTTGATTCATATTCTGACTCTGTTGTATGGCATGCTAGACTTGGCCATATTGGACAGGACAGAATGGCTAGACTAGCTAAAGAAGGTTTATTAGGCCAGCTTACTAAGGTTAGACTACCTAGATGTGAACCTTGTCTAGCCGATAAAGCGACCAAGAAACCTTTTGGTAAGGCTTCTAAAGCGCTTAATTCCTTAGAACTCATTCATTCTGACATTTGCGGACCTATGAATGTAAAGGCACGTACTGGTGCTATTTATTTTCTCACTTTGATAGATGATTTTTCACGATATGGATATGTGTATCTATTATTACATCCTTATGAAGCTTTAGATGTGTTCAAACGCTTTGTGGCGGAAGTAGAGACGAAGTTGGAAAAAGGGGTCAAGACTCTTCTTACCAATCATGGTTGTGAGTATCTCTCTGATATGTTCAAGGGATTTTGTGAGAAAAAGGGTATAACTAGACATCTTACAATTCCTAGCACTCCTCAGCAAAATGGTGTTATTGAGCGCAGGAATCGTACATTACTTGATATGGTCAGGTCAATGATGGCTCAAGCTAATCTGTTAATTAGCTTTTGGGGTGATGCGTTGCTTACAGCAACTTACATCTTAAATTGTGTACCCAGTAAGAGTGTTTCAACTGCTCCATATGAGTTATGGAATGGTAGAAAACCTCTTTTAGATCATTTGTGCCCATGGAGTTCGGCAGGCTATGTGCATAACCCAACTCATAAACATGGTAAGCTTGGTCCAAGAGCCACGAAGATGGTCTTTATTCAATATCTAGAACATTGAAAAGGTTATGTAATGTACGAAGAACATCCAAATGGCGACATGAAAGAAGTCGATTCCCGTAATGTCGACTTTCTTAAGGATGAGTTCCCAAGTATTAGTGAAATCAAAAAGGACTTGTAGTTGTATGAGTTACAACAACACCTATTTCTCGATGAGGGGGAGGATTTATATACTCGCCATGTCACCGAGGATAGTAGTTTTCCACCAGATGATAGAGATAGTGGGAGAGTACCTACTGTCCCTACTGGAGGAATCTTGTCTGCTCAGGATATTCAACCAGTGAATGAGCAAAGTCCTCAATCTCTGATTGATGAACATAAGGATGGACCTCATTCTCAGGAGCCCACGTTCTAAGGGGTTAGTGGGAGTGATCCTTCTCCTCTTCAGGGTTCGGTACCTCGAAGGAAAAAGGGGAGGGATTATGAGCCTGAACAGGCAAGGCTACCAAGTCCTAAGTTAATTCGAAGGAGTGGGCGTGGAAGAGTTCTCCGACGTTTTTTTCAAATCGAAGAGGACATTTTCTTCTACATGCCTTTGGAAATAGAAGAATCGACCTCTTATGTAAAGGCTATAGATTCACCAAATCATAAAGAGTGGATGGATGCCATGAGGGATGAGTTAGACTCAATGGCAAGAAATGAAGTTTAGGAACTTGTTGATCTTCCTCCTGGACGGAAAGCAATTGGAAACACTTAATAGCCAGGGAAAGGAATAGGACTAGGAAATTGTTACTTGCCAAATGTATGGCCAATCACATGCCATGTGGAAAGGAAAAGAAATTGAGATAAGCTCGCATTAATTATGATATGACAAAGTAATAAGCTTGCATTAATTATGATGTGACAAAGTGATAAGCTCGCATTAATTATGATGTGACAAAGTGATAAGTCACATTAATTATGATGTGATAAAGTGATAAACTCGCATTAATTACGATGTGACAAAGTAATTATCCAAACCAAAAAAAAAAAAAAAAGAGGAAGAGCCTTACTGATCCAAGGAGGTGGTGGCTATTTAAATGGCACGTGGACTTTGGAAATAAGCCATCCAAGAGAGTCAACCTTCTCTCTTCTCTCCCCCACGTGAGACAACCTGCTAACCAATAGCAATTGCCAGCTACCGGGGTCCTACACCTAACTTCACCGCCACCCTAAGCCACCTATTCAGCTCAGCCCTATTATCTCATCCTTTTCACACCCTTTAGGTGCTCCCATCTTCACCTCTAATCTCCTAGAAGGTAATTAAATTTTTTCCTTTCATTATATTCAACCTCATATGTCAATGATTATACATGTGAATGCTAGGATGAATTATTATATTTTGATTATATGATTGTCGAGGATGAATACAATGAATTCATGTATGGAAAGAATTGACAAGTAATTAGCAATAGTCATAATATGGGTGTGAAAGCATGATTGCAAGACATTTTCGCGGAAGAAATGTGCATAAGAGAACAGTAGTGATGATGTTTAATTGTTCAAGCAAAGTCATAGTATGTTCAAGTAATGCAGATATAAATGATTATTAATGGTTTTTGTCGCTAAATAAAGGGTTTGTATGACATATTTGAAATCCGGAAGAAAATTGAAGTAGCTATAAGGACTATGTGGTAAATTAGGATGCAATTTGCGCTATTAGTTTCATGGTTGAAGTTATTGGATACTTAACCAGTTTATTGAGTAGATATATGGTTTTAACGAGTAAATTACAGTCATGAGAAATTCTAACGGAAATGTTGGAGGAAATAAGTCTATTAGCTGTGTTCAGGATATTGGAACCAAGTGATGCCCTTTTGAAAAAAAGGGTTGGATTGAGATTTAGCCTTGAAAGAGCACCCCACTAGTTAAGGGTATTGATTCAGTAAAGTGTGGTAATAATTGTGAGTATTACTTTGGATTCTAAGCCAAAAAAAAAATGTAAGCTATGAGGTTAAGGGGCTAATGAGTCCTGAGGAGGGGTAAATGAACCACAGTCCTAAAAGGAATATCGTGATGCCATACTTTTATAAGCCATTCATTGAATGAAAAAAGGATTTACGAGAAGCATAAAATCCCTCTGTTTCGCTGCAAAGTCTAAGAGTATGATTGGAATTATTTAAGACTCATGAGCATTAATTTTCGTAATTAATACAGATTGCCACTGAATCTATTTCTAATAAAGACACCTCAAATGAGGAACAAAAAAAAGACAAGAGTATATATAAATGGTAAAGGTACATTACTACATATACCCTTTAAAGATGTCTAAATTTACATTTGCTAATATTACAAAGTTTTATTCGGCCACTGGAACTTTAAGGACCTGTTTCATTGTTCATCGTTCAATGCAATGTTCAACGTTCAATGTTCAATGTTCAATGTTCATTATTCATAGCTTTTCCTAGCAGAATTCATTGTTTGGGCTCTTCCCGTTAAACCGAAAATTCACAGTTGGTTGTTCATTGATGTCATGACTAAAGTTCATAGATTTGGGTCCTGGTCTAGGTCGAGAAACAGCTAATAATCGATTGCTCGAATCAGTGCTCCTCAAAAGATGTTTAACATGCATAGCTTTAAAATTGTACGTGCTCATTGACTCATTGCAAATAGTTATTGACTGTACAAGGACAACATATTGAGTTAGAGCTCATTTTTCCATTGTTTGTGTTTTCTAAACTGTTTTAGGGAAGGAGAAAGAACTTAAAGTGAAGCAAGAACCTGCAGAGGTTCAGGGTCCATGAAAAGCGGGCCAGAGCAGTGACTGCTAATCCTCAACCCTAATTAGTCAATTTGAGAGCTTGGAAAATGACTTCGGTTTGCAACACGTGTGTAACCTTTGTGAAATTTAAATCTCTTATGGATACAATTAAATCATGGTGTGACGCTGTAATGCCCCGACCCCTCTCAGTCACGGGTTTTACCAATAACATCTTTAAGGATCGACGACCGGCCCCACAAATCACCACAAGTCTTTCCGGCATGTTTCGTCCTCATTCACATGCTACCCGGAAAACTTTCTAGGAGGTCACCCATCCCAAGATTGCTCCCCAGCAAGCACACTTAACTGTGAAATTCTTAAGAGTGGACTTTCCAAAAAGAAAGGTGTACCTTTGGTGATATAAGTAGTCAACTTGATCCTTTTAAACCACACTCGGGGTGTTATAATCACTCCACTTGAAGCGCACAATGTCCTCGTTGTACCTCATTAACCGACCGACTTACGAGTCCTCTTAATTGGCGGTCCATACTCAGTATCTTTCCCCCACTAGGTGACTGCCCATGGGCTCTCCATCCACTGGTGCAACTCACGATCACGGGTCGGCTCTGATATCTTCTATGATGCCCCGACCCCTCTCGGTCACAGCTCTTACCAATAACGTCTTTAAGGATCGACGATTGGCCCAACAAATCATCACAAGTCTTTCCAATGTGCTTCGTCCTCGCTGCCCGGGAAATTTTCCAGGAGGTCACCCATCCCGAGATTGCTCCCCAGCAAGCACGCTTAACTGTGGAGTTCTTAAGAGTAGGCTTCCCAAAGAGAAAGGTGCACCTTTGGTGATATAAATAGTCAGTTCAATCCTTTTAAGCCACACTCGGAGTGTTACAGATGCCTACTTCAAAATGTTTAATAACAATCTTAGAACTTATTTGGTACAATTATTGTAACTAATAGATGCTGCTTATCTGGTAGACTTTACTTCTTTATTTGCAGCCTTGTCCCTAAGGGGTGGCGATGCCCTAGCTTGATAGGGCATTCCGCTGACTCATGATGCTTATTATTAGAGACATTTATATGGTGATTATGTTGGGGTGTCACATGTAAGCAAGATCACTTCCATTTTGAAAAGGAAAAATATGCTCAATGAATTTAACATCCCTTGACACAAACACCTTCTCTGTGAGCATATTTAAAAGTTTGTAACCTTTTTGTGCATCTAAATATCCCAGAAACACATAGGGAACACCTGTTGGTTTAAACTTATCAGTGGTCATATAAGGATGGTAAGCAAAAGCTAAACAACCAAAGGATTTCAAGTGCTCATATGAAGGCAATTTGCCAAATGATATCTCAAAAGGTGTCTTATTTTGAAGTACAGGTGTAGGTAACCTGTTGATGAGATGAGTGGCTGTCAATATGCAATCCCCCTAATATTCTAATGGCGTGCCTACATGAAACCTTAAGCCCTTAGCCATTTCCAAAACATGCATATGTTTCCTTTCAACAACACCATTCTGTTGAGGCCTATCCACACATGATGTTTGATGAAGAATGCCTTTTGAAGAAGAAAATTGTTTGCATAGGTCTGAGTCAAACTCAAGTGCATTGTCTAATCTAGCAATTTTCACAAGATTGTGGAAGTGAGTATAAACAAAATTGAGAAAACTATCAAGTACTGCAAGAGCTTGAGACTTTTGTTCAAGCAGATACACCCATGTTGTTCTACTGTAATCTTCAATAATGGTGAGGAAATATCTAAATTCCCTTTTGGTTGGCACTCTATATGGACCCTAAATGTCCATATGAATCAACTTAAATAATTGCTATGACTTGGTTTGACTTATAGGGAAAGGAAGTTTAGCAAATTTAGTCATTGGACAAGTAATGCAAATGTCACCTTTCTTATTGTTTAAAGAAGACAATGCAGGTATACACTGTAACTTGCGAAGGGTTGCGTGACCTAATCTATGGTGCCACAAAACATAAGAGTTCATAGAGCTGTTTTAACACACTTTTGACTTGCTTTATTTATAATCTTTGAAGAAGTCTCACTTGACCTAAAACTTGTCCTTTTGCCACATCTAAAGGCAGTATGCACCTCTACTCTTTGACTGACACATTAGAAAGATAGTACAACCCTCCTTGCTCTCTACCAAACCCCTTTATTTTCTTTGTATGTAAGTCCTGCACAATGCAGAACTCAGGATAGAATGTCATCACACAATCATTATCTTTGACCAATCTAGAAACAGATAATAGTCTGTACTTAAAAGAAGGCACACATAGTGTATTCTCAAGCCTTAACCCATTCTTAAGAGGAACACACCCATGATCGGTAATTTTAGCTTTGCTACCATTAGGCATGTTGATGTAAGTAGCTATTTTAGAAAGTTGGACACCTTGTAGATCTTCAAAATTAGGAGTTATGGGATCTGTAGCTCTAGTATCAATTATCCATTCACAGGTATTGAATGAAGAACAAGCGCAAAATACATTACCTGTAATTGATTGCTCTAGCTCATCATCTGTTTCTAATAGAGGACGCTGGGTTTTGTGTTGTTGTGGAATCAACTTCAAGAGTTGTTCTATTTATTGTGCTGTGAGTCCAAAATTTACTTCCCCTTACTATTGTCACTCTTACTCTGAGCAGCAGCCACTGTGTTGTTATGATTTTCCTTCCCTTTGTAATTCTTGACAGGTTTACTCAATTTCTTTTGAGGAAAATTTTTGGACCCTGGATGCCAACTAGGATATCCAATCACCTGCCAACATTTTTCCTTAGAATGTTCTTTATTCCCACAAACACCACATTTCTCCTCATTGCCATTACTATACAAGGCTAAGATCTCATACTGAACCTGTCTCCCATGATTCAGTATCTCTCTTTGCATTTCCTCTTATTGAATCATTCCACATGCCATATCCAAAGTTGATAGTGGTGTCATAATGAGGATCTGACTTCTCAGGGACTGATGTTTGTCATCAAGTCCTTTAGAATCTGAAATTGTTTCAATTCTTCTTGTTGCTTTAAGAGAACATTCAGAAAATTGGTAACATCTTCAGCCATAGTAGTGATCCTAGGTAACTCATTCATTGCATCAAGTTCTTCCTACACTCCTCTCAGCAATGTATAATACTCACTCACAGTAGTGCCATCTTGTTTAAATGAGTACATATCTTTAATGAGTTTATACTTGCGAGATCCTTGACTTAAGGAGAAACTTTTTTGAAGATGAGATCAAATTTAACTAGCTGACTATATAGAGAGAATAGATCTAGCTATGGAATCTGAGACATTATACATAATCTAGGAGATTACTAGATTATTACATGCCTCTCATTACCAATTTATACTCAGCAGATAGCCCTATCTCCACTGAGCATCTCCATGTTTTGTAGTTTCCAGTTCCATTCAACTTTTCTCCAACATTGAGTGATCTAGGACAATCAGACGGGTGAATGAACAACAGATTATGAAGATCTGCAGAGTTGATTCTCCCCTTTTAGCAGACATTACTAGTTTTGCTCAATCAAATGAATAGCCAGGATGTTGTGAATTGAATCTTTCACAATGTAGCTTCATTAATTGGTGAATCAAGCCAATCAATCGATCAAGAAAAAAAAACTAAAGAATTTTAGGTATAGCTTGATTGTTGATGAATCAAATCAACCAATCAAAGAAGAAAAAAATAGGAATAAAAAAATAAAAGATTCAATTTTCAGGCTCTGATACCATATAAAAAGATGCAAAAATCTGTAGTATTGAGCATGAATGTTGATCTAAAAGATCTTCAGATCACAGAGGAAAAAGAGGGAGAGAGAGAAAAATAGAGAGAGAAACTCTTTTGCATTTATTCATCTTGTATATATCTCTCTCACCACATTCTGCCTTACATATCAGCAAGATTGTAACAAGCTTGTAACAAACTCATGACTAACTCGTCACCTCAGCTTGTATATCCAACAACCCCTCTCAGCTGCTAACCACTTATTGCTCTTAACAGAAGAAAAGATTAATTACGATTTCTTCGTCAAATTTGTCACGCACTGCAATTTTTAGGGAAGCTGCCATTGTTGTAGCAAGGCTACAGCCCATAAGTTATGGGGTCTGATTTGGACTTTCCAGTTGGTCAGTAGCAATTTCGTCCCTTTCTAATAACAAAACAATCCTGGCCAATAAATTCATCAGAAATTAAATTTGGGCAAGAATAGGGAAAGTAGAGAGCTCAAATGCAAGAGATTTATAATGAAGGAGATGGAATACAATTGGAATGCACTTCTTGTAAAAAGTAAAGCAAATGGAAATTACCATTGGCACTGCTTAAAGAGAAGGGGGGGATTAAGAAACGTTCGGAAGAAGGAGAGATTGTAACCATGCTGTTTTTTTTTTGGGGGGGGGGAGGATAAAAAAATACAAACTGGGGACTGGAGGGGGCAACGAAACATAGGGAAGAAGGATAAAGTGTAACTACTTTGATTATTTTTTTGGATAAAAATTTAATGCAGCTATGAGATAGAGAATTGAATTAACAGATTAGGTTTTATAAAAAAGGAAGATCAACGGCTAAATACATAATGCATAGGATTTGAGAATTAAGCAGACAAACATTCTCAACCGCCCCAAATTTGTAGTTATGTGTGTATATATATATATATATATATATAAAGAGAGAGAGAGAAGGCAATTTTTGACATTTGAAATTTAAATACATAGCATTAAGATTAGGGAGGAATTTTGATGGGATTGCGTAGAATTTTAGTATTTGTGGAAGGAACACTTATTAACATCTTATCATTTTGCTATTTATAATATAAAAATTTTGATTCACTGTACTATCATATTCTCATTGGAATGGAAACATTGATTGAAATATTTGCTTTTAAAGTAGCATACGTAGTACTAATTTGATTCAATAATGTGCATCATTACTCATTCTCATTTCGACTACGATATTATCAAAATTTTCAACGTAGACAAGTCATTAAATTATTTAAATCCATTATTTTATTCTAACTTTGTTTTATTTATCAGTAGGATTTTCAAAAAAGGACAAGAAGTTAAGAGCTTGTCGAACGCAAACTAGCGACAAAACCGACATGAAGAAGAAACATAAACAGACAAAATGTTAAAAACATAAAGCATCTAGATTAGTATAAATTTATTCATACGTTTTCGCATCCGTTATAACAATTAACAAATGGCATAGCATTTTTTATTCTATGTTTGAAATTAATCTATTCAAAACATTAGTACTGGAACCTTCAATTTGGAGTTTTCGAATCGGCTGTAAATATCCTCCTATATTATTAGATGTTATTTTTTGGGTTCTAGTATGAGATTTTTTTTTTTTTAAAGGAAAAAAGTAGTTGAGTTCAATTTGGTTAAATAATTGACGAACATTCCTTCAATAAGTTGTAATATTTATCTCCAAGGAAGAAGTTAAGGGTCCAAATTCCGCGATAGGTAATGTTTAAACCCATGTCTCTTTTGTTTAACATACTCATTACTACCTCTAAAGCAGAGGAACTACTTGAAACCCATGTCTCTCCTGCTTAATATGCACGTTATTACCTCTGACACGGAGGAACTACTTGAACTTAACCCCTTATCCCAAAAAAAAAGAACACAAAAAATATAAGAAAAGGGTGAAGAAGTTAAAAGAGTTCTCAATTTTGGAGCCAATCTTGGACAGTTCCCCGAAATAGCAAAGACAACAAGTTTTGTACCTTAAAGGCTATGGTGAAACGACCGTATAATCAATTATCTTTGCTAAATGATTCAAAATTTTACCAAACCCAAAATCCAAAAACAATAAGATTGTATTCCATTATAACCTGACTCACATTGAGTACATTGTTACACCCCTGTGGACAAGACAAATTTAGTGGGTTGGATATGATAAACTTAAGAAGCCCAAATTGCTAACTCAAATTAAACTAAGTAAAATATAATCCAACTTTCAAAGTCTGCGTCAAATTTTCAACCCACATGTTGCGATAATGTGCTATACAAAGTCATATCTAAGGTACTTTACTAAAGACTTAAAAATGTTCTCCAAGTTAATGTTAAGGGAACCAATATGGCCAGACGATTGGGTAAATAGGCCAACCGGTTGGACCATTAAGACCAGGGTTGGACTGGTTGAGCCGATTTACTGTCAAATCGAAATGGACCGGGACAACCTGGTACATATTGGGCTAATTTTTTATATATTTTCAAAATAAATAATTTTTAATCCAAATATTAATAGAGTATACTTCAAAAAACAAACAAAAAAAACAAAGAAAAGTGGTGCAAAAACTAATAGAGGGCAATGCCAAATGCTCCAATGATCAAACTCAAAAAAAAAAAAAAAAGCCCAAAAAAGGTCATCTATAAGAGTCCACTCATCAAGAAAACAACAACAGCTCCCAGTGTCGGTCCTACTTTTACGGGGTCTGGAAAAATCTAAATGTAGGCAGCCTTACCTCTATGCACATGTCTGCACGTAGAGAGACTGTTTCCAATAGACCCACATAAAAAGTTTGAAGAAGATGCTCAAAAGTTGAAAATTAGTTGGTAAAATAATTTAGCAAACACAAGACCTAATGACTTAAGATAACAAAAAAAAAAATGGACAATAGATGAGGGGTATGAGTTCTACGCACATTGAATAGCAAATTAAGCGGCGAAGTACTCCCTATCTAGGACACCCCAACTGCAAAGATGACACGACTCAAGCAATTAGATGTGCGATAATAACACCCTTGTTAAGATCAATCTACTAGCCCACAGGATTGCATCATACGTAGGAAGAACAATAGCTAGAACAACATAACAACAATCACCACTCAAACAAAAGCTAAAGGATCGACTAGAAGCATGCTACTTGTGATCTACAACCTTAATCTTAGATCTCTACCGACTTTTATCCTGAGTGAGGTTCTCCATTAGACCTACAAACTTTTGATCATTTCTAATTGATAAACCTCCATTTTTGCCTCTTTCGAACTTAATTTTGACTCCTCCTCTTAGTGATTTTTGGGTTAAACTTCAAAGCACAGGGGTCAAATAAGCCTCCTTAACCCTGAATTTGCTCATGTAAGATGTTTTCATGTTTTTAGGAGAGCCCTGGTTGAAGGAGAGAGGAAAACCCACCAATGCCGCGCGAAAAGAGAGCCAAGAAGGTGAATTCCAAACGAATGAAGAGGTTGTCGAGGCCCAGAGGACTGGCATGAGGACCCCACGCTAGGAAGCCACGACCATGCCAAGCCCGAATGCGAGGAACATCATTCCAGCAAAATGGCACAGTGGCACCATGTCGTGGGGCACGGCCATGCCAAATTAGTGCTCTACGCGATTAAGTTGTAACGTCGCGGTTACATGGGGATATCTTGTAATTTTTCTTGAGCTCTCGAAAGAGGCAATTTTTAGGTTTCCAACTCTAATTACTTTCATAAATTCTTAAACATTAGATTGAAGTTGAATTGAGTATAAATTTGGGTGACTCCTCTTGGAATCAATTGAAGTACATTTTCTTTCTTCCTTCTCTTACGTTCTCAATTGAAGTTTGCATCTTTAGTGATGTTTTCTAGATTTTTGTTTTTGATTGTGATTATTAATATGATTAGAGGCTAAACTAATAGTCTTAGATTGGGAGTAGCCCCTACTATGTGAAATTGGATCATGTTCTAGGCTTTTGCAAATTATGCCCATAGTTGTGATTTGAAATCTCATTTAGTACGCCAGGTGTTCGATGAATTGCTTGAAAGAGAAGTATTCATGATTCTTAATTAAGCTTTAGGAGATCAACGATAGTTGAACCCTCTACCTAGAGCGACCTTGTGAGCGATTGAGCATCCTAACATAAGAATAGTTAAGGGTTCAATTGGGGATTGTAAATTAGGGATCGTAGGTTACTCAATCTTGTGGTTTTGTTGATTCTAGTTTTATGAAAATAGGTAACTAGGATTGCTTAACCAGTCTAATGACCTTTGAGAGAAGGCATAGATGTGCTTTAACTTGTAACAATTCCATTTTAATTATTTGTATGAGCAGATTTGCATGATCTAGTTTATACTCCAAATAGCATAATAGTGCGGTGAATTCTGATCTAGGACCTTTGTTATTATTGAATTAGACAAACTCATTAGTTCTCAACACTTAGAACTATTAGTTAGCAATATTCAACAAAATTAAACTTTTGCCTAAATTGAGTGTCATAAGTCAAATTCGGTGATTGAAATCAAGTTCCCTGTGGATACGACCCATACTTGCCAGTTCCTAGCTACAGTTAAGCCATGCACTTGCAGTATTTTAAGACAACAAGTTTTTAGCACCATTGCCAAGGAACTTGTCTGTTTGAACATCGGAAGCGACCAAAACACTCTAGATTAGGCTTTTTCTTTTTCTTTTCTTTTTCTCCTTTGCTCTTTGAGCCTTGCTTGGACTTGCTTACACTTTGTGTGGCTTTGTATGCATAGGCGCAGTTAGAGGGATCGACAACTCATTCCTTTTGACCCTTAGATGGAAGCCACTGCACGGAGGTAAAACAGTGTGAGAAAGAGGCAACAAGCGCAAATCGTCATGGCCGAGAGAGATCCTAGGGTGCTGCAAGACTACGTCTTACTGTAGGCAACCGGCATCGCCTCCTCCATTGTGAACCCGGTTGTTGAAGCAAACAGCTTTGAGTTGCGGCCCGCTCTCATGTCGTTCATGGAGAAGGACCAGTTCGGTGGGCATCCCATGGAGAACCCCCATATTCACCTTCGCACCTTCCTGGCGAAGTGTGACACGATCAAGCTTAACGGGGTCTCTGTTGATATTACTAGATTGAGGCTCATTCCTTTCTTGCTGACGGACAGAGCCGGTGACTGACTCCTTAATGAAGAGCCCAATTCATTCACCACGTGGGAGGCCCTACCAAGAGTATTCCTTAGCAAATACTTACCCTCGGGCAAGATTGCTAAGTTGAGAGCAGAAATAACTTCCTTCTCTCAACGAGGCGATGAGTCATTATATGAAGCGTAGGAAAGGTTCAATGATCTTCAACACCAATGTGCCCACCATGAAGTACCCAACTGGCTCCTAATTCAAACCTTCTATAATAGATTAGACCAGTCCCTGAAGGTGTCTGTTGATGCCGCAGCTGGCGGCACACTCATAGGGAAGTCAATTAAGGCCGCGAGAGCCTTATTGGAGGAGAGGGCCTCCAGCAATTATTATTGGTCGAGCGAGAGAACGACCCCAAAGAGGACCAGTGCGGTTTATGAAGTTGACACTATGGATTTGATTGCTAGCAAGGTTGATGCTCTAGCACAACCATGTGATAAGCTTGGGACTCTTTCTTTAAGGAGTTTAGTGGGGAGTTCTTCAAGCACAATGTTTGAGGTTGGGGCTCGTTGTGAGATTTGTGACATTCAAGGCCATGTTGTTACCGAGTACCAATCCACTTTCTAGAGTGTTGAGCATGTCAATGCGATGCAAAACTATAACTAGTGCCCATAAAATAACCCCTACTGAAACACTTACAACCCCGGTTGGAGAAATCACCCAAATTTCTCCTACAGCAATAACAACCTCATTCCACCCAATGCCACTCAACCCCAACCCCCTGATTTCTAATACAGGGCTCCCTATATCACACCTCCACAACAATAACCTCCCCAACCCAAGCCCAATCTGGAGAGTCTTATAGAGCACTTCATAGTGACCCAAGCCAAGACTAATGAGGCACTTGGTGAGTCGGTCAATCAATTAACTTTCCAATTTGAAACTATGACCACTTACCAAACGATGATGGAGAACCTAATCGCCCAGATTGTACAACAGGTGAGCCACTTATCTAGGCCCCAGGGGCATCTACCAGGTCAATCTAAGACCAACCTCAAGGGTCAGATAAATGCCATCACATTGCAGAGTGGCAGGGAGTTAGACAGTCCTCAGATGCATATGAGGGAGGACAAGAGGGAAGTTGATAATGAGGAAGATATTGAGAAGGAGGTCCCCATTGAGACTCCAAGTGAGAAGGTCTATACTGAAAGGACCCAAGAGGTTCGCGCTGAGCACGTTTCACCTCTAGTGAAGCCTTACAAGCCTCCCGTTCCATATCCCCAGAGGTTACTGAAGGCTAAGGAGGAGCATAAGTATAGGAAGTTCCTCGATATGCTGAAGAAGTTTCACATCAACATTCTCTATTTGGAGGCTATCACTAACATGCCCTCTTATGCTAAATTGTTGAAGGATTTGCTATCCAACAAAGGAAAATTGCTTGAGAATGCTACAGTGGCTCTCACTGAGGAGTGTAGTGCTATCATTTAGAACAAGCTGCCTCCTAAGCTTTCAGATCTAGGAAGCTTTTCCATACCTTGTTCAGTTAGGATGTTCCTATCAGCAGGGCATTATGTGATCTTGGGGCTAGCATGAGCCTCATGCCCTATTAAATATGCAAAAAGCTGCAAGTGGGGGACATGAAACCCACTAATCTCTTTGCAGCTAGCTGATAGATCCGCTAGGTACCCTATGGGTCTCCTTGAGGATGTCCTACTACAAGCAGGCAAGTTCTTCATCCCATGTGATTTTGTTATTATATAGATGGAGGAAGACTCCCGCATCCCAATAATCCTTGGATGACCCTTTTTAGCTACTGTAGGTGCAATGATAGATGTGAAGAATGGCAAGCTCTCCCTTCAAGTAGGGAATGAAAAGGTGGAATTTAGCTTACCGCAGTCCATGACCTCTCCCACTCCAGGTGACTCGTACTGCAAAGTCGGTGTGCTAGAGAGAGCACTTAATTAGGAGGCCAAGACTTGCCATTATGTGGGGAATCCACTATAGGCCACTTTGATCGGGAACGGCTCCCATTCGGGAGAGAATGATGAGTATGCCAAGCTCCTCAATGAGTTCGTTGCCTATACGCATCGGCAATCCCCCAAGGAGGTTCTTAGCGTGGAGGAACCCGCCTCCAAAGAGTAGGAGAAGTGCCCATCAAAGGTAGAGTTGAAGCCTCTACCTTCCCATATCAGGTACGAGTTTCTTGACTCCGCTCATCAATTCCCTATTATTGTTAGTGCTAAGCTAGATGGGCCCCAGTTCGAAAATTATTGGATGTGCTTTGTAAGTATAAGGATGTCATTAGTTATAGTATTGATGATATTAAGGGACTTAGTCCTTCATTCTGCATGCATTGCATCTTTCTTGATGAAAGTCATCGACCCTCCCCCCCGACAACCTCAGCGTCGCTTAAATCCTAATATGCAACAGGTTGTGAAAATGGAGGTTGTTAAACTACTTGATGCTGAGATCATCTATCCTATCTCAGATAGTGAATGAGTGAGCCCAGTTCAGGTAGTTCCCAAAAGGGTGGGATGACCGTCATTAGGAATGAGCGTGATGAGCTCACCTCGACTAGGACTGTAACCGGGTAGCGAATGTGCATTGATTATCGTAGATTCATTAAGCCACCCGTAATGATCATTTTCCCCTTTCCTTTATTGATCAGATGTTGGAAAGGATGGCAAGGCATTCCTTCTTCCGTTATTTGGATGGATATTCTGGTTTCTTTCAGATTTCTATCCATCCCGATGATCAGGAAAAGACGACCTTCAAATGCCCCTATGATGCCTTTGCTTATCGAATGATGCCTTTCGGATTATGCAATGCCCCTGCCACTTTCTAGCGGTGTATGAATGCGATATTTTCTAATCTTATTAAGAACATCATGGAGGTGCCCATGGATGATTTCTCAGTCTATGGAGGCACCTTTGACCTGTGTAGATAATCTAACCAAGGTACTCCATAGATGCAAAGAAGTTAACCTTGTTTTGAATAAGGAAAATTGCCATTTAATGGTACAAGAGGAGGTAGTACTGGGTCATGTTATCTCTACTCAGGGCATCGAAGTGGATAAGGTTAAGGTTAAGGTTATTGAGCAGTTGCCTCCTCCTACTTTGGTCAAAAGGGTGTGGAGTTTCCTTGGCCATGTGGGATTCTATCGCCGCTTTATCAAGGACTTCTCCAAGATTGCTAAACTTCTAACCCATCTTCTAGCCAAGGATGCCCCATTTGTGTTTACTAATGCGTGCCATGAATCGTTTTGCAGGATTAAATAGGCACTAATTTCTGCCCCCATCATCCAGCCACCTAATTGGGATCTCCCCTTTGAGATCATGTGTGATGCAAGTAACCATGCTGTAGGGGCAGTCTTAGGGCAAAGAAGAGACAAGAAGTCAGTGGTGATCTATTATGCTAGTAGAACACTGGATGAGGCTTAGCAAAACTCTACAACAGCTGAGAAGGACTTGCTTACGGTCATGTATGCAACGAAGAAGTTCTGACCCTATCTCTTATGCTCTAAGGTCATTGTGTATACTGACCATTCTGCACTCAAGCATCTCCTTAAGAAGAAGGACGCAAAGCCTCACCTCATCCAGTGGGTATTACTCCTTCAAGAGTTCAATCTGGAGATCAAGGACAAGGCGGGGGCAGAGAACGTCATTGCTGATCATCTCTCCAGGCTCACTGTTGAGAGCCACGGTGCCCTCATCGACGATGCTTTCCCTGATGAGGATCTCATGGCTATTTCCACGGGGCAAGCCCCATGGCTCACTGACTTTGCGAACTTTTTAGCCTCGAGGATCCTGCCCTATGATCTCTTCTCTCATCAAAGGAAGAATTTCCCCTATGATATCAAGACATACTTTTGAGAGGAACCATTTCTATACAAGCTGTGCAAGGATGGCATATATCGGCATTGTCTCCCCAAAGAGGAGATCGATAGTGTGATTTTTTTCTGTCACGACTCTCCATGTGGAGGACATACTAGCACCTCTAAAACTGCCACTAAAGTCCTCCAAGTTGGGTTCTTTTGGCCCTTACTATTCAAAGATGTCCACAGTTATGTTTGCTTCTGTGATCGTTGCCAACGGATGGCAATTTATCTAGGAAGAATGAGATGCTCCTTAACTTCTTTCTTGAAGTTGAGATCTTTGATTTTTGGGGCATCAACTTCATGGGCCATTTCCCATCCTCGAGGGGCAACAAGTACATTCTGGTTGTGGTAGATTATGTCTCTAAGTGGGTAGAGGCTGTGGCTAGCCCTGCTAATGACTGCAGAGTAGTGGCTAAGCTATTCACGAGGTGGAGCCCTAAGGGTGCGTATCATTGATAATGGGATGCACTTCATTAAAAAGAAACTCGAAGCTTTGCTGAAGAAATATGGAGTGCATCATAAGTATGGGCTAGGCTACCACCTTCAGATAAGTGGCCAAGTCGAGATCTCCAACCAAGAAATCAAGTCAATTTTAAAGAAGACAGTTGTGCGTGTTGCAAAGATTGGGCAGACAAACTGGATGACGCCCTTTGGGCTTACTGGACCACGATCAAGACTTCAGTCGAGACCACTCCATTCCAATTAGTTTATAGTAAGCCATGCCACCTCCCTGTTGAGTTAGAACACAAGGCCTACTGGGCTATTAAGCATTTGAACTTCGATTTGAAATCCGCGGGGAAGGGAAGATTGCTATAACTGAACAAATTTAAGAAAATTTGTTTGGATGCCTATGAAAAATTCTAGAATTTATAAGGAAAGAACGAAGTAGTGGCACGACCAATTCATTAACCATCGTGAGTTTCGAAAAAGTGACTTGGTCCTCCTTTTCAACTCCCGTTTGAAGCTCTTCCCAGGTAAGCTTCATTCTAGATGGTCGGTCCCTTTCAAGGTATTGAAGGTATATCTATATGGGACTATTAAGATCGGCACAGAGGCCATCGACTCGTTTAAGGTGAACCGGGTCTCGATTGAAACACTATGTGCCCTCCTCGATGTCTCTTGTTCTTAGAGATCCTTCATGGTCAAGCTTAGGACCTAAAATAAGCGCTTCTTGGGAGGTAACCTAAGCTTTACAGCTTTCGAAAAAAAAAAAACAAAAAAAAAGAAAAAGAGAAAAAAAAGGAGAAGAAAAGAACAAAACGAGAAAAAATGAGAAAAGAAGAAGCACCCTTCCAGCGAGGCAGCCTGGAGGGCAGTAGGTTAGCATGGGCACCCCATGCCTGATGGCACGCCCATGCCACCCCCTAAAAGTTCAAAAAAGGGGCCAAGGAAAACAAGGAATGCCAAACAGTAAACTGAAACTGTGGCACTATGCCTTGCGGCACGACCGTGTCGCCTTCTAGTGCCAAGCATGCATGCAGGACTTCGGCACGGAGGCCCCGTGCCCTCTGGCACGACCGTGCCACTTCTAATTTCGAGTAAAATCTTGATTTCCTTCTTCTTCCTTTTTCTTCTTCATTCTTCCTCCCCACTTTCTCTCTCTAAGCATGCGACCCTCCCTCTTGTCTCACCCCACTCCCCACTCAAATTTCACCCCAAACTCCTAATTTTTCTTTCAAATCCTCAAACTCCACTCATAATCTTCCACTTTCCTCTCAAATTTCCCTCCATTTCACCCAATTTCACCCCCCACACTAACCACTTTCTCTCTCTAAAATGCTAACATCTGTTGTTGAGGTTGAAGGTTGTAGAGATAGAAACTCACCTCCTCCTGCCATTTTTAGCTTCTACCACCATTCCATAGCCCCAATCTGCTCTCAAGTGCTCCTCATGGGCAAGAAATGAGTTGGAAAAGGTTTTAAGGCACCCTCCATGCCTAAGAAGTCCTCCAAGGCCACTTCCTCCTCAGCTGCACCCTCCACTGCTAAAGGTACAAAAGATGCTTACCCATTGATTGTGCCTGCTAGTACTAGGGGTTTGCACTTTGCTAGTGAGGAACGAAAGACTTAGTATGAGATTTTAACCACTAGGAAGACTAGTAAGCAAAAGTATTTTCATGTAGATTCCTTAAGGACTTTGGGCATGCTTGATGATATGTTAAATCTAATATGTAAATTGGGATGGATGGAATACATTAGAATGCAATGCGCTTCTTATAACTGCCTCATGCTAGAGTTTTTAAGCTCTTTAAATGTGAATTGGGATGGAAACTTTAGGGGTCAAGAGGCAGAAATTACATTGTGCATGTTTAATGTTGACTACCGGATGAGTTTGAGAATGTTCAATGAGTTATTGAAACTTTCAGTGGCTAACGGGGCATATAGAGATGTTCCCCCAATGTGGAGACCAAACCCTGTTTAGTTGAGCATTACTTGCTCCAAATAGAAAGCTTGCATGAACTGATTTGGGAGACCTAAAGCCTTTAACCCCTCACAGGCTAAGGCCACTGATATCTGTAATATCAACCTTCGCTACCTTCAACATCTGACCGCAAATATCATTTTTAGTCGCAACGACAACCAAAATGGTTTTTGGAAGGTAGAGTTGTTCATTATTTGGTGTGCGTTGTCAGGCACCCCCATAAACACTGCGGCGTTCATCATCCGTCACTTGGCGAAAGTGGCCAAGACTGCCCATAAAAATGTTCTGAGCATTGGGGGTACCATTACTGCCATTGCCATTGTTTTGGGCCATAGTGATAGATTCTCCTATCTCGAACCCCATTTCCTCAGGGGTCACCTTGATGTCAACACCCTCCACTACATGCAGATCATTTATACCCGGGGTGACACCATTCGGTACCCTCACTACAAACAAATCCTCTTCACCCTTCCAAATGTTGAGCACATCACAGTGACCAATAGGAGAAATTAGAATTGTGACAGAGTGATTATTAGGGCGACCGTGTTGCCTAGGGAGGAGCAGTTAGCTGCTGATGAGGAGGCCGAGTATTATGAGAAGGGGGACAATGATGATGATGATGATGAGGGCCAAGACGGGCCCGAGCCTGAGGGCACTCATGCTGAGAAGGAGCCCATTCCACCACCACCCCCATTTCACCCACCATTCACCCATGAGACTTGCAGGTCTTCTTCTTCTTCGGCATACATGCCACTTGACCCTACCTTCCTCCAATCCTTCTCCGCCCTCTAAATGGAGGTTTCAGGGCTTCGAAAAGGTTATGCTCGTATGCGTAATGACCTCTATCGTCTCTTTGGATGCATGGAATCTATTGAGGAGGGAGTTACCTATTTTAGGGGCTTTGTTAACCGCCAAGAGGAGTGAAAGCAGCTGCAGATTCATCGTGAGGAGGAGCAGGCCGTGAAGGAGCCCGAGAGTATGAAGAGCGAAGGCGGATAAATGAGTTGATTTGGGGACAATCAGAGTCAATTAGGCAGTTGGAGGAGAGTTTTCGCACCTTCCGGGCGATCAAGGGGGCTCGTCATCATTTCCATCGTATGATCCGGGTCATTCATCTACCTTCTACCCATTTCCTCCACATTTTTAGCCATCTCCTGGGCCAGCTGGGACCCGGTAATTGTAAGTTATACCCTCTTTCCATTTCACTTCTTATGTATATTCTTTTCATTGGGGACAATGAATAGCTCAAGCATGGGGGGTGAGCTCATGAGCTTTATGCGTGTTTAGTGAGTTTGGGTATAATTTCTGATGGGTTACAGTGTATATACATCTCCTTGCATTTAGAATTTTAGGTTTCATTCTAGCTTAGGGGTATTCTTAGGTCGTAATTTCATTTCCTGCATTAGTTAGGGATGTAGGACATTGCATTTAGGTAGATGATCCATCATATATATCTTTTTCCTAACCATTAATCTGAAGTCGAGACGTGTTGAGCAGGGTTGTATAAGACCACGAGGTTATCCTTTCACCATTCTCTTTATTTATCTGCTTATTAATCTTTTAGTTAGGTTTATTGCTTTTAAAAAAAAAGTTGAAATCCTTTTGAAAACCCCTCTAATGATGACATTCAAGGGGTGATGATTTGGGCAGATGATTGTGGTAGTTTGTGGCAAGTGAGGCTCAATTAGGGCCAACATTTTATGAGAATGGTTGTGAAAATGTTATGATTACTAGGCTATGTATGCTTGCATATTTTCCCCTAAGAATTACTGTGATGTGAATTAGTTGAACCTTGATCATTGGCCAACCTTTTGAGTTAGTTTTTGATTTTGGTAGAAGACCTGGTGAGATTTTTGAGCCTTAATGATCATTCACTCTACATGGTCTTTAACATCCTTTCACGAGTGTTCAACCCTCTTACATGTGTATCTCTAGAACTTGGCTTAGCTCTCTTCGAAATCACGTTTAGCATGTGCATGCTGTTAATATGACTGAGGCATTCGTTTGATTTTAACCCACATGAGCCAAAACGCCACCCTGCATTACCATGATCTGTTTCCTACCCTCTTTGAGCTTTTACCCTACGTTACCATGATGTCCTTTTGATAAAATGGGTTCATACTCACCACTTGAGAGGTAAAAACTAGTGGACTTACACTTCCCCAGTTGACATTTGTTGGTATTTGAGGAAGATAGTAAAGCTTAGGGACACAATGGACGTAGGTTTCAAAGATGACAAGTGGTTACACACAAAAAATGGGTGCTATATAATACCTCTAGTAGTGGGTTTAAATGGTTGCTCCATACTTCAGATATGGCAACTTAGAGAAAATGGATATGGGATGGGATTATTCTTTCAAAGCATGCAAACGTCAATTGGCTCATAATGCACAATAGGCTTTAGGTTTACACAAGGGTAGCCACATACAATTCAGAAATTATCAAGGATTGTTTAATTATAAGGACTAGGACGGTGCAGTCATCCACGAATGGTTAGACCTGCTTTCCTAGGGGTGCTCATTTGATTTTTATTTCATTATTTATTTTTATTTTTACAGCTGTACATTTCAAATGTTTTGGGCAGTCCGGGTTCTGCTCCAAAAACCCAACCAAACAGTAGGCATTGTTTAGATTAGAAGCCTAGACAATGTATTTGGTCTAGGAACATGACCAGGTTCCTGGGTTAGAAGACGGTCTAACTCCTTGGCATAAATAGTCACATACTGCTTGGACCAGTGAGCATGCCTATGTTGAAGGACCCGATCTCGCTCTGCTCTGTCATGAAATATTAAGTGAAGAAATAAAGATAAATGAAAAAAATCAAGTGTAATAAAAGAAATAGAGTCACCAATGACTTTTTAGGAAAACTCATAAAACCGAGTTTACTCTCTAAATTGAACCCTTGCACGAAAAGGACATGGAAAAGGATAATAATTTCATTTTGAAGAGGTTTTTGAAAGACCCCCGAATGATCCCTAAAGTAGGCACTATCAAACTTCATATGTTCAAACCAAAGATCTAAATTGGGGGCGAGAGTACGAAGTCACGATGAAAATGCACCACAATATCGTCGTCATCACCAATGGCCTCTACTAATCAAATTGGGACACTAAAATTAATTCACATAAACATAAAAAACAAAAGATGGATCATATTGAGTACAATAATGAAAAATTGAAGCGTTAATTAAAAAGGGAAACAACAAAATTAACTATTTATAGCAAGTAAGCTTATCAAAATTATATCTTCCCTAACACAAATATAAAATTTAAATATAGGAAAATGAAAGGGAGAAGAGAAGGTAGGATTTGGATTAGTGTCCTCAGCTAATCTATTCGGGGAATCCGACGGGATTTCGACAGCGCGATGCTTTCTCACAAGTCTATGTTTTCTCTCTGTTTTTTAGTGTCTTTCCCCTTGACTTTTTAGTGCATCTCCTACTAACTTGTGGGCTCTTTTAACCTAGAGAGGAAGGCTCCCTTTTCATAGCACCTAAAGGATAAATTAGGTTGATTAAACAAATGAAAAAGTGAAATTAATCCAATCAGCTGAATCTTTATCAGATAAAATCTTATCAAGGCAGACGCATTTTGGATGAGGGAAAGAGATAGCAGGAGCCCAACTGATCTAAGTGGAATCCACCTAGGAACATGGTCTATGTCTTTAGGCAGAATGAGTATCCGAACCACCTCAAGTTCCGAACATGGCACTTAGTTTGGGCTAGACCTACCCTTTTCATGCGTTTAAAGTCTAATAATAATTTTGGCTCTAATCACATATTCTAGTTGTACTGCCCCCAAACACAAAGACTGAAGCATAGGTTTTGTTATCAGGCATTTTATAAAACTGATATGCCATTTTTAGGTATCTACTGTTAGATCCCCATTCGATCGAGCATGTGTAATATGAAAGTCAAAGTAGGTAGCATTTTGTGCTTACCTTTTGCCTTATAATATTTGAATTTGATATTTTGCTAAATTAGCAGACCTTCCACTAGCTTTGCACACCTGTGTTTGAGCTTTCGTCGGCCTAGCGGTTCTGAGTTTGACTTTTCATAGGTCTAGCTGACCTTTTGCCAATCTAGTGATTCTAAGAATGGTGGCGTGAAAACCTGAAGACATGTAGCTAGATCCTTATGAACTTGGTTGTTAGCCAAATCCTTATGAACTTGATGGTGCAAGAGCCCGAAGACCTATAGCTAAATCTGTATGAACTTAGTGGCATTAAAGCCTTAAGACCTATGACTAGCTCCTTATAAACCTGGTGGAAAGAAAGCCTGAAGACTTGTAGCCATGTCCTTGTGAACTTGATGGCATAAGAGCCTAAAGATTTATAGCTAAATCCCTACGAATTTGGTGGCCTGAGAGCTTGAAGACCTATAACCATATTTAGGCAAACTTGGTAGCGAGAAAACCCAAATACCTGTAGCAGTATAGCCAGATCCCTATGAACTTGATGGCATAGGAGTCTGTAGACCTATAGCTAGATCTCTGTAAACTTCATGGCATAAGAGCCTAAGGACTGTAGTTAGATCTCTGTTAACTTGGTGGCATGAAAGCCTATAGACATGTATCTAGATCTCCATAAACTTGGTGATATGGGAGCCTAAAGAGCTACAGCCAGATCTGTACAAACTTGGTAGCGTGAAAGCCTAAAGACCTATAGCCAGATCTCTATGAACTTGGTGGCGTGGAAGCCTGAAGACTTACAGCTTCTTCTTGGCTTGTCATTAGTCAAGCGTGTAGACCCAAATCTCCTAGTTTGATCTTTTATCAGTCGAGCAATGATGTGATCTATCTACAATGGCAGCCCACTAGATGTTAACATGCCCTTAATGTTGAGTTGTCCTCCATCGCTAGATCCTCTTGAACTTGGTTACATGATAACCCAAAGTTGGGCTAATGTCCTTTTTATAAGGATGTGGGTAAATTACCCAGTTAGTATAAGGGAAACAATGCTTATGTAAAGCCCACTTTGAGGATTGAGCCTCCCTTTGATCGAGCCTAATTATGATGAAAGTCAAAGTATGAATGTCTTCTAAAACCATTATAGATTGATGGCTAGATAGGAATGAGTAATCTTTAATTTTGTATTAAAGTGCTCATGTTGTGAAAAAATCTCCAATTTATGTTTGTTGTAATAGAATTCTTAGTTTGGTATAAAGAATATGATTATCTCTTTATCGGGAGATGTTTACCATGATGGAAGCACTAACTGTCTGGGAAAATATAGAAGAGTCATCTGTCTTGCATAATAGGTGAGTGTCCACTTTTTTAAAGCTAAAAATATAAAGCGAGTATGCACTCTTCAATTTTTAGTCATCAATGAGACAAAAAGTCTTGAATTTTGTAATAGATGTGAGATTAGAGGCTGTAATGATTTGAAAAAGGTGGTAAAGTAGGTGAATGATTTGTCCAAGTTTGGTTTGATGAGAGTAGGCAATGGAATGCTTCTTTATCCTCAAAAACTAAGGTTTTATTTCCGCTCTCCTTTTGCCTAACCGCCTTTTCAGGTTTCCAGGCTAGCCACTTTTTGGGGGGGGGGAGATCAATTATCCAATGGAAATAAATCTTTGTGGTTAGGCCTTAAAGAGGTTATCTGCATATCTGATGTGGAATCAGGGCAGCCATTGTTCAGGACTAACAACATGCAGCTTCAAGGAATGATGCCTCCAGGAAGGCTTTCTAAGGTTTCAAAGTTAAGGTGCCAAAGGAAGAGAATTGGTGTGGAGGCTCAAACGACCCTATTGAAATCTCCAACTGTGCATAGTTGATGAGATTAGTGTGGATCATAAATTTTTCCTTTCTTTATTCTTCTTCTTTCTAAGCTTTTTTTTGTGTGTGTTTTTCTTCTTTTTTTCCCCCCATTTTAGATGGGACTGTTTAGTCTAAAGTTATTGCAAAGAAATTTCTAATCTTTTTCTTCTTTAGATGATGAATTGAAATCCTTTAGTCTTATTTTTATTTTATTTCTCTCTCTCTCCCCCTTTTGCCTAGCTCGCCTTGTGATCTTTTTAAGCTAGTCCCTCTTTTTCCTTACGTTTAACATGGATTAATCATAGGACAAATGTATCTATGCAAGACAAATGAACAAATGAATAAAATGATTTTGTTTATGAATTAAGACTATGTCAAACTTGTTCTTATGATGGAGCAGAGAAGTAAGTGACTCAACACATGATTATTAGCTAAGCATGACAATGGATTAAGACATATCATATTTTCTAAATTCAACATAGCTCAAGGCCTCTTGCATGGATGCTTTTCTTCATAGTTGCCTCATAGTCCATGGACATAGAAGGGTATATGGACCTTGGACTTGGATCCATCTATACTTGTCAGGTAAATAGTGGGTCCCACTCTTCGCTTTGGTGGTCTGAAATGACTAGAATGCTATCATGGGAACCAAGTGAGTTGATGTCATTGTTGGGTGTTTGAGTAGCCATAGGTAGGGGAAGCTAACCTAACTTAAGCTTGCTTTCTAGCTAATTCTTAAAGGTTTAAGAATCCTCGGTATCATGGTCGCATGCTCAATGATATTTGTAATACTTATTTAGTCCCAGCTCTTAGACTTCTCTATATTCTTCATCTTGAATATGATTGGCGAGAGGTCAATCTTGCCCTTAGAAAGAAGGCATTCTAATGGTCGAGTATAGGTTCTGATGGGTGTGTATTCACTACAATGGTTAAGAGCATGCACTTCCTTGTTTGTGGAACCATTGTCTTTCTTATCCCTATTATGGTACTTATTCTTCCAGTTGTTAGTATCCATTATGAGAGTTTCTCTAGCTGGCTCTTCCTCCACAAGCATGCCAATATTTCTTACTGTAATGAAGTTTTCAAATGGTTGAACCTAAGGTGTTGCCGGTATGTGGCCTATAGATTCCTGATAAACAACCTTACATGATTAGCCTCTGATGGTCAGTCCACCATATAGAAGACCTTCGCTCTCCATCGAGTAAGGAAGTCAAGAACTTTCATCTTCCACCTGCTTGATCAATTCGAAGTTCCTACATGTAATTGGTAGTTCACTATTGTATGAATACTAACGTAGAAATTGCTTACAAAGACCAGCCCAATATGTGACCTTTTGTGGGTCAATGACACTACCTTATTACATTCTTATCAAAGGTTCAAGGAAAAATGAGGAGAAAGATATCTTTCATAATTCTTTTCAAAGTCACAGCGCTGACGAAATTCCTCACATGATAGTGAAAGTTTTCTATCCCATAAAACTTGATATCTGACGTTGTGAATTTTGGGGGTAGATTACCCTTTGCAATTGAAGTGAATCCCATATGATTAGTAAAGTAGATATTAAACTTTGATGATTCTTTGATTAACTGTTCCATGTGATCTAATAGGTTAACTTGTAGGGGAATTCTTTTTCCCTTCTTCATCTTTCTTCTTGTTATCTTGTACCCTTTATCGATAATCTTATCCGCCCACTTTGAAAATTTCTTTATTATGAGGTTTACCAGTATCTTTCTTTAGGGTCTCAATGATAAGGTTTCTAAACCGCAGAGGTGATAAATTTCATCTTTTTTTGGGGGGGGTTTCATCCATCCTAACTTGCATCTTTTCCAGTAGTTGTATAACTCAGGTCCTTTCATTGTTTCCTGCCATTTGGATGGGTAAAGGATTAGACTTTGACTTTAACTTTAACTTTGATCTTGATTTTGATCTTATAAGGGAGTTCCTCTGGCTTCTTCTCCGGAAAGGAGTCTCCTGGTTTGTGGGCTTCACTCATATGCCTTCTTAGTATTCTTTGTCCTATAGTTCTTAATTGGACTTATGCATTATGAATATGATACATGAATAGATGCAAGCTAGAAGGGACTAGGGCTCTAAAATCCTAACGCACCACATTATGGATTGTGGGCTTAGATGGACTCATGAACTATGCATGATGAGGCCAAATGATGCATGATTCTTTGGATCCAAATAGCCCACAATTGATATGTTAAAACCTAACAATGACCTTTAGACTTTTGTAATCAAGTAATGAGATTTACAAGCACATGACCTAAAGTGACATAGACCTAGACTAATGATGTCAACCCTCATATTATGATGCATAGAAGGTCTAGAAACTAGACAATTATGTTGGTCCTCTTCTAACACAAGACCAAAATACTTTGACTTGATCTAATCTAAGAAGTCTATAACTTGACTACAACCCTAGGTAAGCCAGGCTAACATTTTCGTAACCTAGGCCTCTAGACACAATGATGATGCTATAAACCTATAGTACCAATACATGGGTCTTTAGGCATGGGTCAGTTTTAGAAAGACCACTACAGGTCTAAGCATTCACAAAATCACATATGCATATGGGTTCTAACCCAATGAAAAGGTCTACATTAAGTGGTTCAATTAAGTTTAAAACGGTCCTCTTATGATCTAAACGTTTCGTCATCCATGAGGTGCATTGTAAGACTAGAACATTCGATTGCTTTTTCATATATCACGTGGATTAAGCAAAGCATGCCATAAGTGGGTGAAATAGTTGTCTGCTTAGTTAAAAGTTTAATGGGCACACTGAGTGACCAAATATTTAGGTAAAATTGGGGTTTAATCTACAGGTGCTATTGTAATTTCTCGCAAGGGTATGGTTCTATCGCTGTAATACTTAAGGTGTGTAGGTGCCTAACAATGACAGTCGAATTTTTAATTGCCCAATGATGAGGAAACTAACCCAATCGTGAAACCAGAGGCCCAATGAGGTGATTAATCAAAATAAAATGAGAAAAAAAAAATAATAATGAGAGTCCAATTAAAGGAGAGGTGGCTCAAGTCAGCAAGGCCCATTGGGCTTGGAAGCCAGCTAGTTTACCATGGCCGGAAGCCAACTGATTTTCCCCTTTTTTTGGGTCCCTTTTTTTTCCCAAGTTCAAGTCCAACTTGGATATTAGTGCTGATTTCGTAAGCACATCTAGTTAAAGGCAGCAACCTCATAATATTAGAAAAGTCATTAAGTCTTATATGATTAGGAGTCGATATTCTTTTTATAGGCAAAGTCCTTCTAATTATCACCTATAAAAAGGGGAGTGCCTCAATAAGAAATAAGGAGAGGAAAAAGGAGGGAAAAAAACAGAAAAAAGGAGGGAATGAGTAATCAATCAATTAGTGAGAACCAAGTTAATTTGTGAGATCGGAGCTATTAAGAGAACACTTAAGACATCGTGAGGAAATTATCATTAGCCAACTACAATCTAGAGTCTCTCATCTAAGATTAGCACCATAATTACTCCATTGCGTTCCACAAGTATCTTGGAATCAGCCTCTACGGGTAGGGATGCCGGTAGAGGTAAGGTTACTTATATCTAGATCTCCCTAGACCCTGCAAAAGTGGGATCCAAACTGGGAGGTGGTGGTGGTGGTGTTGTTGTTGGGTTCCACAAGTAATCATGGGTTGACCTGAGGGCAAAATTTCATCTTTCTCTTCATGTTTTCTCTTTCTGTGCTTATTGTGTTCTTATAAGTCAATAAAGATGTAACATTTTGGGTAATTCCCGCCCGCTGTAAATTATTTATTTTACCTATCTTTATATTAGACTAAAGACCGTACCTTTTTACATGATTTTGTATGAAATATTACTGATGTTTGTATGATTGTATGTTAATGCAATTAAAGCTTTAGATTTCCCACATTGAATAGTAGAGATTGTAAGTGATGATGGGCGGTGATGTGATGCACACCATCGCATTATCGTACCTTCACCCCCAAATCTAGATCATCGGTTCGAGACTAAGAAGTTAAGATGAGTCCCCATACTAGGGATTGCACAGGGGCTTTTCGAAAACCTTTTTGAGTTAAATCGATTCGTCCCTTCAGTGTCCTCTCGGTGTCCCTATTGGTATGATTCACTTTGAAACCAGACTTGGTTTGTAAGTTTTTCCAAAAACTCACTGGCAGCTCTATTAAATTGTATAATCGCACTTATTTGTATTCTTTCTCATTTTCTACCCCTTTTATGATTTCTATACTCAGAAGGATGCTACTCATCCTAGACAGTAAGACTGTCTGGACTAGAAAAAAGGGTCATAATCTGACCCAAGAATTGGTCTCTTTCTGGACCAGGCAGAAAACCTAGCTCCTAGATCAAGCAGTCATCACTGACATTGATCATGACCAAGAAAAACCGTGATTTTAGTCTAGGAACCGGCCGGTTCCTGGGTTAAAATTAGGAACTAACTTCCTGGATCAATACATTATTTCTGCCATTTTTGTAGAAAATAAAAAAATGGAATAACAGCTAGCTCTCTTTTTCAAAAAAAGAAAAAATAAGATCAAAATAAAACACCCCAGTGAAAGGGTAGGCGAATAAATTCATAGGGGATTGCACCCTCGGGGAGGTGGACCTCACAATGGCGACTCCATTGGGAACGATTTTTTTAAGTGGTTGAGATTTGAAATTCAATATGTGAAATAGTCTTAATTACTCTTACATTAGGCATCCTACATTGAAAGGGGTTGCCTTGCGTGGAATAACAGCATCTCTAGGTAGCGCAAGCTCATTATCACCCTTCGGAAGATTAGTTGGCTACTCAGTGTGTCTGCTAGAATCAACCAAGCATGTAGTTGATCCACTCACTCGTGGCACACTTGCAGGTCTACACGACGTAGGGAAGTAATCAAAACATCCCAGTCTTGCCAGGCACCCCATGGATGATGTATAGAGCGTTTGGGTCATGAGAAGACTATTGTAAACCTAGACCTGGCAAAACTGACACGAGACCCGAAACCTGAACCGAACGACCCGGACCCATACCCGATCCAACATCTGAAATATGCTCATCCTAAGGTGGACCCAAAACCCGAATTGACCTGAACTGAACGATATTCGACCCGGAATTTTCTACAAAGTTGTTTGTTATGGCATGAGGAGCGCATTTAACTAAAAATTGGTTGACTCGAAATTGACCCAAACCTAACTATATCCAACCCAAACTGAAACTACCCAAAATTTTACTTAACCCGAACATAACCGGACCCAAACTTGACCCGACCCATATTCGAACTGAATGACCCATTTGCCAGGTCTATGTAAACCTAACCTAGCACCCTTGTAACTTAGAACCTTGGTTTAGGATTGGAACTCACGTGCATGCTTGGATGTGTTGTTATATAGCTTAACTGTTTAGCCCTAATGTTTATGCATGGATGCTTTAGGTCATAGGAGAGGCCGAATTTAGTCATAAGCATTATCCCTTATTTACTAGGATATGGAGGCCTAGGAAGGTGCACAAGCAAAGCCCAATAACTGAGTGACTTTTATCTAAGGAGCAACTAGTAGAAGCTTCATCGGCTAGGTCAGGGTCAAGGTCAAAGTCAAGGGAGAATCATGCGCTTATTCCAATGGTAAGGAACAATGAGCTCGCCCAACACATGAAGGTAATTGAGAAAATGCAAGCTAAGGTGGAAGAGAGTGATAAGAAGGTGGAGTCACTAGTGGTCGCATTTCAGAACCTCGACAAGGAGCCCTGAATGGAGAATAATGAACAAACTCCACCACCTCAAGAGGAGAACGATAAAGAAAAGGGAGAATTGGAGGATGGAAAGGGTAAAGAACTAGAGAAGAACACTCCCCAAGTTGATCCCCGCATAGATCGCATAGACCAGTTGCTCAAGGAATTTTCAATGTCTAATAACTATTTTAACGATTATGTAAGATTCATTACAATTCCGAAAAGGAAGCTGCTGCTAAAATTCACCATGCCTAATATCAAGTTTCATGGGACTGAAAATACACACGACCACGTGAGGAATTTTGTTAGCGCTATGTCTCTAAAGTCAATAGACAAGGATATCTTTCACTTAATATTCCCTTGGACTTTCGACAAGGAAGTCATGAGGTGATATAACACTATTGACCCACGAAAGGTCACAAATTAGGATGGTCTGTGTAAGGAATTCCTGAACTAATATTCTTATAACACTAATCTCCCAATCACACTAAGGGATCTATAGTTATTTAAGTAAGAAGAGAAAGAAGGGTTTACTGACTACATGGCTAGATGGCAGGCAAAGGCTGCCCACATGGTAGGCCGATCTCTAAGATAGATCAAGTAAAGGTTGTTCATCAGAAGCCTTCAGCCTTCATACAATCAACACCTGCGGTTTATGCCATTTGAGAGTTTTGCAGCATTAAGAAATGTCGGCATGCTAGTAGAGGTAGAACTGTCCAAGGAGATGCCAGCTAAGATAAGAACCAACTGGAGAAATAATCACCAAAATAGGGATAAGAAGGCTCCAAAGAGGTGCATGCAATAAACTGTATTACCAAGGATACCCTATAGAGACTACTTACACCCAAGCTCTAGAACGGCTCCTCACCAAAGGGAATATCAATCTTCTCGAAAATACGCCAAAGACTGAATCCCTCAAGTAGTCCAAATACTTTGATCTGAGCAAGTACCGCGCACACATCGGTCGCGAGGGCACGATACTGAAGATTGTTGAACTTTCAAAAATAAGCTGGAGAAGATGTTTAAATCTGGATAACTTCCATTGCCTAAAGTAGGTCAAAAGCCCAACAATGACAGGAATCTACTCGGGAATCATGAAAATATATTTCTTATTGAGACTAAGAGAAAGAATCTGACCTGTCCATGTTCATACAAGACATTAGTAGCCCAAAACCAATGGTAAATATGCCTACACCAAACATAGAAGTCTTTGGCCTTTGGAAAAGTGACAAAGATCACATCTATAACCCGCCCGCTGAAGCAAGCAATCATGACTTTTGGGGGGAGGATGAAAAGGAGTACTTCTGGGGAAAGGAGAACTAGGCGACAGTTCAGTACCTTACAAGATCCGGGAGACACTAGGCTAAGTTGGTCCTACAACAAACCCCTGGGAAAGAGAAAACAACATTACCCCAAGAAGAGGATCTGGTGATTAAGCAACTGAAGAAACTTACAGCAGATGTAAGTATACGGTAGCTCATAGTGGCCTTTCAGAAGCATAAACAACTCCTAATGGAGGCGCTGAATAAAATTGAGGTATCTCCTAAAGCTACCCCAGAAGAGATGATAACCTCAATTACGACTAGCAAAGGCACTGTATCCTTTAACAGTGATAATCTCCCACCAGGAGGTGCAGCGTACAACAACAGCCTCTACTTCACTGTAACTTACCTTTAAAAGCATACATCTTTAGCTTTAGTCGACAATGACTCAGTGGTGAATGTCTATCATTGGAGGACAGCCAAAAGGTTAAGGGGTCAAAGAAGAACAGCTCTCGGCACCATCCACTCACTTAAGGGCATACGCCAATTCAAAGAGGTTGGTGTTGGGTACTATTCACATTCCCATTAATCTGGGCCCTATCAAGAGAAATATAGAGTTTCAAGTCCTCGATACACCGGCTACTTCAACCTACTTTTGAGAAGGTCATGGCTTTATGACCATCAGGCGGTTTCCTCCACTTTACATCAGAAAGTGAAGATGTTAATAAAAGGTGAAGTAGCGACTGTTGAAGGTGATAGCCTATGTGCTACGATCACAAGTAAGGGGCCAGTACTAGAAGTAGAGCATGATCGCAATGATAAAGAACTCTATAATTTTAAAACAATGGTAGCATTAGAAAAGGACAAAGCTCCTTTTGACTTTGATCCTTATTCTAATCTAAATGTCAATGCCATCTTAGAGAAGTAGTGCTACTTTCCAGGAATGGCTATAGGATGGAAAGCACAGAGATGGACTACCTTCCCTTGATGCAGAGGGAAGACTATAAGTTCAGATTAGGATAGCACCTACCTCCCAAAGAGATAGTCAAGGCTAGGCAGGAAGCACAGGCCTGGAAAAGTGTTGCTAGGAGGGGGTACCTAAAGAACTGTATGTTTAGGCTCTATCCTCTCACTCTCAATGGATAGTTCCTACGTGAAGGAGACAACTTCCCCTTTTATGGCTTTCTTGAACCTTGCTATATAAAAGAAAAAGGACTCTCAGTGTCAGGGCTAGAAATATTTAATGACTGTCGTCTGCTGGAAGAAGAAGTGTTTACTGTTGAGAAAAAAGAATTGTCCACAAACGACTGGTAGATCTGCTTTAAAGTAACATCTTCAGGATGTTGTTTGGTCAAGGATACAAGAAGAAAGAAGACCCTGTCATTGTTCTCTCTGTCGTCATGTCTAACAGCGGATTCGATGTTACTAACTTTATCATCAAAGTTCAAGCTGAGGGTTGTAAGCAATTAACTTGGAGAGCCAAAGATGAAGAGAAAGTGTTTACCATAGCTATAGGGGGTAGTTTAGGGGAGTCTAAGATAGGATCTAAGAGTCACTCTTTAACTTAGGTTCCTTCAAGTGCTACATTAGATGTATCTGTTTCAAATTCCAATAAAATGAACTCTTCTGTTTATGACTCATCTCATTCCTTTCCTTCTGAATGCTTTGCCTCTTGTAATGAAAATGAAGAAGAAGCCCCAGAAGAACTAATTAAAACAATGGAAGATCATGAAAATCAAACTTTCATAATTGAAGCCATAATATTAATCAATTTAGGGAGATGAACCCCGAGAACTCGAAATAGAAAAATCATTAACCCTAGAGAACCAAGAAAATTTTGTGGCACTCCAAAAAGAATTCATAGATGTCTTTGCATGGTCATATAAAGACATGCTAAACATTAATGGGAATAGTGCAAAGCACAAAAGTCCTCTCTATCCAGATACGAAGCCGATAAAATAGAAACTCCAAAGGATGAAGCCAAAATAGGCCTTGAAAATAAAGGAAGAGATGCAAAAGCAATTGGATGCAAGATTCATTAAGGTTGCACACCACCCATAGTGTGTAGCAAATGTTGTACTAATCCCAAGTACAGGAGAGTAAGAATGTGCGTGGATTTCAGGGAGCTTAACAAGGCAAGCCCAAAAGATGATTTCCCACTGCCACACATAGATGTTTTGGTCAATAATACGGCAAGGTCATGTTCTCCTTTCTTTTATGGATGGATATGTGGGTTAAAATAAGGTCAAGATGGCAATAGAAGACATGAAAAAACTACTTTCATCACCTCATAGGGAACCTATTGTTAAACTGTGATGTCGCTTGGATTAAAAAATGTTAGGGCTACCTATCAAATGACAGCTATTATCTTTGCTGCATGATTTAATGTACAAGGAGGCCGAAGTATATGTGGACAACATGATCATAAAATCCAAGTAGAGGGATGGTAATGTTCAAGCTCTTTAAAAGTTCTTCAGTAGACTTATGAAATACAACATGCGCTTAAATCCACAAAAATGCACATTTGGAGTCAACTCAAGCAAGCCGCTTGGGTACGTCGTCGGTCTTCGAGGAATTGAGGTTGATCCTTCGAAAATTAAGGCAATACAGGAAATGCAACCACCCAAGACAGAGAAGGAGATACGAGGATTTCTGGAACATCTACAATATATTAGTCGCTTCATAGCAAAGCTGACAATGGTATGTGAGCCTATCTTCAAGAAATTGAAGAAAGGAACAAAGACTGAATGGGACTAGAAGTGTCAGAGGGCATTCGATAAAATCAAAGAGTACCTGTCTAATCCACCAGTTATATGCGCCTACAACCAGGTATTCCTTTAATCTTATACATCACAGCAACAGACACTGCCATGGGGGCCATGCTAGCCATAGAAAGTAGAGGGAGAAAAAAGGATTACTTACTACATAAGTAGAAAGCTCCTCAAATACGAGATCTACTATACGACTTTGGAAAAAAACTACCCTGGCATTAATATGGGCAACCAAGAAGTTTAGGTGTTACCCATATGGTACATATGGTAGCTCCAATGGATCCGATTAGATATTTGCTCTAACAACCCGTAATGAGTGGCAAGGTGGCTAGGTGGAATGTAATGTTGTCCGAGTTTGACCTACATTATATGCCGTAAAAGTCCATTGAGAGAAGGGTTGTTTCTGACTTTTTGATGGATTTACCGACAAAAGACCAACGGGAGAAACATTTTGAGTTGCCTGATAAAGAAATTCTCCAGATGGAAGAAGATCTATGAAAGATGTACTTTGACTGGGCTTTCAATCAGAAAGGATTTGGAGTAGGCATCCTCTTGGTATCACCGGAAGGAGCATATATTCCTATTTCAGTTAAACTAGATTTTGAGGTTACTGATAACATAGCGGAATATGAAGCCTGCATCATTGCGTTACAAGCTACTATAGAGATACGGGTCAAGAAGTTACAGGTATACGAAGATTCCAATTTAATAATTAATCAAATATCACAAAAATGGAAGGTAAGAAGCGAAGCCTTGGCACCACATCAAGCTTACTTTATAGATCTCACCAAGGATTTCACCCATATTACATACACTTATCACCCACAAGAAGACAACCAATTTGTAGATGCCTTGGCAAAAATGGCCTTGATAATTAACATCCCTATGGGTGACCATTCAATGTTGATAATAGTGGAAATGACGAGCAAATTGGCGCAATACTACACCACCGAAGTGTACAATGTCGACCTCGATGCCTGGTACTATTAGATTTACCAATACCTAACTAAGAAGGAATATCCACCGGGATCTTCCTTAAAGGCCCCATTAAGCATTAAAGTTGTTGGCCTCAAAATACTTCAAGGGTAAAGGGAGGCTATACAATAAAATAGACATGGGCATAAACTTACGATGTGTGACCCAGGATGAGGCTCGTGAGATCATGAAGGAAGTTTATGGTGGGGAATGCTGACCCCACATGAATGGGATAATGCTAGCAAAAAAGGTTCAAAGGCTGAGGTATTACTGGTCCACAATAGAGGGGGTTTGCTATACATATGTAAGAAGTTGCCATAAGTGCCGAGCGTATGCTAACTTACAATATTAACCTCCTTCCTTCTCCAAGGTACAGGCAGACGCACTGAGTCATTGGACCATTCTTCGAAATTGCTTTGTGTTTTTAGTCTTAGGGGAGAAAGCAAAGAAATAAATTGACAAAGTAAATAGCGGACTGTCATTTGCTTACTTGTGCAAGCTTAGTAATGGCTCCTGGATGCTACCAAACTGATCGAGGGACCATATTTAAGTTATGCATTTATATTCTAAATGATTTGAAAACTACACTATGGCGCATTGTAATGTCTAGAACTAAGTTACAATTCAAGGTTTGGTGTGTTTAACTAAGCATGATTTATGAAAATATGATGTCGTTGAGCGAAGTATTTTCTATTTTGATTCCAGGCTTGCAAGAATCATGTTAAGTGTCAACCTTACCAAACGCATTTTAAATTCATGTTACTTTAAAATCTAATGTTGTAAAAATTCGAGCATTTCCTCACTGTTAACAGATCCCTAAGTTTGAAAATGATTTTGGTATTTTGATAAATATAAATTTAAAAAACCGTGTGACTTACATATGAGAGGAATAAAGCTTACTTTCTATCGGTGGTTTCAGTGACTATTTATTGAAAATGTAGTTCCTTGTATTTTACAATTTAAACATAATTAAGAAGATTTATACAAACTCTTGTTCCTCTCGAGGAAAGACAGTAATATCCTAACTACAAATGTTTTTCTGCTGCTAATTTTCTTATTAGGATTAATGATTATAATTTAATAAGGGTTTAACTAGTTGGGTGACCCAAAAGCATAACTTCAGTGCAAGTTTGGATTGGGGTTGAGGACTTGGATTCCGGCCAAGGACTCGCTTGGTGATGTGGTCTTGACATGCTCAAAGAAAACCCCTGGTTTCCATGTACTCGAGATCTCACAGGTCGAAGTATGCTTATTTAGAGTAAGTTAGGCCACGGCACTAGGGTTACACAAGCAACTGCTGATTTTTGCTTTCCTGCAACTCTACAAGTATAGCATGATGAGCCCTAGCTATGGAAGCTCCCTTAAGTCATTGTTCCCTTTTAGCTAGTGCCTTGCTAGTCACAACTAATTCTATGCCTAGAAGACCACTAGAAGGTAGATCACTGAAGGAGATTTATTATGAATAGGGATCCATTCTAATTTGTTGTAGTTTCCTAACTTTGTTGACATAGTATCTTTTATAGTTTCCTGGTTTTATGAGCATAGAATTGTACATTCTCTAAATATACAATAGTGACAACACACAGTTGAGGTAAGGAGCCTTGACAATTTTCTTACCTAATTGAATTATTTCATGGTATCAGAGTCAAGGTTGTGCCCGATCTCAATTTGCCACTGTCTCCCGTAAGGATCATGTCGTGTGTTGGGTCTTGTCGGTAGCCACACGTGAGGGAGGCATGTGAAGAATATGAAAGTAGGTGTTGTCCCACATTGATAAAATAAAAGAAAATGAAAGTGGGTGTTATCTCACTTTGATAAAATTAAAGGATTTGAGCATGCATATAAGCTTGTGAGTTACTCTACTATACCCAATTGATTTTGAATTGGAATCTCATTTGAGCTTATATGAATGACTCATTCTATTATAACCCAATTTATTTAAAAATTTTAACAAGATTCTTTGTTCATTATTTCTAAGTTGCGTAACAAGGGTTAACTTAATTCCACTTTGGGTTTTTCATTTTAGAGATTCTTGGCTTGTTGATAATAGCTCGTATTTTACTTAGAGTTGTGTTATGAGGGGTGGAAATAGAATGGCACATAAGATTGCTCACCTCCAGCCTTAAAAATCTTGTATTCAAATTTGGGCGGAGGATGTGCTAGTATCGATTACGGAACTAATTTCATTGATCTTTTGTAATTATTTTGATGAAAGTCTAATATAAGATCTCCCACTTCACTATCCAAAAAAAATTAAATAGAACTCTAACTTCTTAAAACATATTATAACATCCCTTAATTTTTGTTAAAAAAAGTTTTTTGTAAGGTCCTTTTCCACTTGAAAAAAAATATTCGTCCTCACTTGTGAAAAACAATATTTAGAAAAAGTCTAAATAACCTTTGAAATATAAATCACAAAAATTTACAAACCTTCCCATTGTAGATATTGGACCATGGCTACCCGAACAAAATTAGGCGGATTTGTAAAGATCTAAATTTACATGATGCTGACCAACATTCTGACAGACCAAATGTAATTGGAAATTGGGCAAATCTTGGGTTGTAAAACTAAAATAATAACACTATACTATGCCCAAGAAAAAGGGAAAAAAATTTGAATTACCTAGGTCATCGATTTATGTACTCTAAGAATATTCCTTGGTGCCAATGTATATTCCAAGAAGTACCAAACACCAGCTTTTTATGCATATCAAAACCAAAAAGAAAAAAAGGAAATCTTCTTTTTGACTACCATTGTTTAGCTCAGCCGACCCAAGAAACAATATATAATTTCACCTTCTGAGTTTCTCTTATAGCATTAATTATAGTTCTAGGATATCACCTAGTGGTTGGCGAATGTTAGTGAACAATTTTTATATTAGTTTTTTTACAAGATAGTTTCATCATAAAATGTAAGGAATTAAATATGTTTGATTAATGCACTAATTACTTAAATAGAAAAGTCATCTCATGCAAGATAGTTTAGATGAAAGTCACTTTGTTATTTTTGTAATTCTTAATTTAAGTTGTGGTTTTGTTTAATTTTGTGACAATAAGGTATGAAGCTGAATCAATCTAAGCTAAACATTATCTCATACTTTATTTATGATGTTAGATGGTTAAGATAAGAAAGATGGAACTTTCAACCATCACAATAGAGCTGCTTAAAAATGGACAAAGTCAGTCTTGTCACTATTTTTTTTTTCACAATTTTTTTCATTTGAGACTTAGGGCTTGCATGAAAACTTAGTATCAATATTTTTCAATCTAGAGAATCAACTTCTTTATAACTTAAAGATAAGTTATGTTCCACTATACTTCATTGACCCAGCCACCCAGGATTCTTAACACAAATTTACATTTATATTTTATTTGGATAAAATCTCAAAGAATTATATTGAAGTTGTTGGTGTAAATTCGGTTTGATAGATAAATATATCAATCTGTCAAAGACAAACTCAGTGTAAAATTAACAAAGCCTTTTAGGGAGGTGTAAGTACGTTTTTCTTAAAGACTCTATTCACTTCCACATGCAATAGGGCATACTAAATAGGTCTTTTGGACAAAAATAAGTCTACCCTATCTATGTGTTGTACTCACGAAGATAGAACTCTAAATCTCCAAGCCATAATAGAAACTCTAGGGATTATGATGTTAGTAGAACTCTCTTGATCATGCCCGTCAATGCATACCAATGAATGCCAAGGTGCTCTATATTTATAGAGATCATCATGCCTCTTCAATAAGAACACCCTTTCATTATTTATTTTAAGAAGCATAAGTTAGTTAATAAGCAAACTAATACTTCTTCATAAATATTTAATCAAATTTATTATTTACTAAAGGGTCCATTGCAATAATTACTTATCAAGATAATTAATTACTATTTAGGCCTGATTCAAAAGTATATTTTCATAACCATTTCTATGGAAATAATTATTTTATTAAATTTCCAGTTTTATGAAAATTACTCCAACATTCCCCCACCATTCCATGACAAATGGTTTTTCGAATTTTCAGAGGTCTCGTGTATAAATGGAGGTGTCTTGCGATTGAACCCTCATCTAAGAGACATGTCAGTCAAATGATCAGGATAACATGATAGGTAATACTTTGAATCAGCTATTATCTTTGACCACTTGCATCTAAGCTACACAAAAGACTTCCATCCCAAATCACCTAATAATTTGACACTGTTAATGAATGTGTCTCATATCCATTTTGTAAGCACTCTAAAGCTAAGCCCAAGCTCGACAGAAGCGGTTGAACTTCAAACTTGCTAGGTAAACCTCATCAATACCCCCATAAAGTATTAATAGAGACATTTAAGTGCAAGAAATAAGTCACATCATTGATTTAGCACAAACGTCACCATCAATTGCTTATTTCTATGCATACCCATATGTTATCTATAGAGGTTTATTAAGAGCAAAAGCTCACCATTTCTTGCTCACTCTTCCTTTGAATGCATGGGTAACTTAGCTCTCAATTTGGATGGTAATTATGATGGTCAGTGATAACAATTCACATAGATTGTGTACTTTGACTCATTGAATTTAACGAGCATTAAGTTGAGATTTAAACATGGATGACTTAGTGTAGACTTTACACCATTCCTACCAAAGCCATAAGATTTATTACATAACTTTGATAGCGTTGCTAAAATCTAACCTCAAAACTTTAATTTATTATAGCACACATATGTATTTTTATTTATCCATCCGGATACAATTTCTTTGCAAGTCTTAATTATGGGTCCACAAGACTTCTAAAGTCAACCAAAAACAACAAAACTAAAGTCCAACTATTAAAACTTAGACAACTTAATTTCTAAACAAGGTTTAATACCTGAAAATATTTTGCATATTTTAATCCATGTCCAACTAATTATAGTCATAATTTTAATTAACAGACTTAAAAAACATACGTCATCACCCAATGAATATAGGTTATCCTTACCATTTACTCCTAACTATCATAAATAATTGGAGGTCTGTCATATGGAATTTCTAAGTTATATATATTCATGGACTAATGTAAATATTTACACATTTACATTCCATCAATATCTATCTTTTAATTTTCTTATGACCATCCTAAAGTCCTGTTCGGCAAAATTAGTTGTTTAGGTAACAGATAGCGGTTCAGGTAGTGGACAACTATTTATATAGCGGATAGCGTTTCTAATTTAGCTGCTAGTGGATAGCTGTTTAGATTAGCTGTTTAAACTAATGTGTTTGGTAAATTTAGCTATTAGGCTAGCTGATTAATGTAAATTGACATAAAAGGATATAGATAATTTCGAAAGATAAAATTTTTAAAGGATATTTTTTGGATAAAAAATATGAAACGCTACTTTTAAATGTCAAATGTTAATGCTATCAACTTTTCAAAAACGCTACTTAAAACGCTAAATGCTATTCAAAATACTGTTGCCAAACATGGCCTAAGGCCCTGTTCGACAAAATTAGCTGTTTAGATAGCGAATAGCGGTTTAGGAAGTGGATAGCTATTTAGATAGTGGATAACATTTCTAATTTAGCTGCTAGTGGATAGCTGTTTAGATGAGCGGTTTAAGCTAATGTGTTCGGTAAATTTAGCTATTAGGATAGCTGATTAATGTAAATTGACATAAAAGGATATAGATAATTTCCAAAGCTAAAATTTTTAAAGGATATTTTTTGGATAAAAAATATGAAACTCTACTTTTAAATGTCAAATGTTAATACTATTAGCTTTTCAAAAATGCTGCTTAAAACACTAAAGGCTACTTGAAATGCTAGTCAAAACACTAATTTACTGAACATTAAAAATTAACTAATTAGTATATTGACTTGGTCAAAACACTAAACGCTATCCGAAACGCTGTTATCGAACATGGCCTAAATGTCTCATGGTTATAACCAAGTCCCATAAAAAATATATAAACGTGTAACTCTTGGTACCGTACTAAAGTATATATAAACAAGCCCAAAAAGTTATCATACATGAACTTAAATATTTTAGTATAACACATCAATCGGTTTTCAAGTAACCAATCGGGATGGGATAACAAGACTCATCTTGTCATCAACTTTAAAGAAACCACCATGATACCATTATCATTGTTAATCAGGCCTAATAGGTTTAGGCCCAACGGCCACTTAAGTCGCCTAGGGCGGCAACCCTAGCTACCCCCTAAGCTATATAAAGGGGTTTAAGGAGGTTAGCCTAATAAGACGCGATGAGCTAAATATTATATCTCTTATATTCTCCTATTTCTCTCTCACGGCTGAACTACCATCTATCGAGTTCTTGGATTTTAGGACGTGACATCTCTAAAGCGACTCTAGTATCCACTTGGTATTCTTATTGACGTGGATTGGTATTCTTATTAACATGGACTATTACCGACTGTATATTTCCGCATCCAGGTCAGTCCTATTTCTTCTTACAGTGGTATCAGAGCCAAACTGATCGGTTTTAGTCCCGTTTAATGCATTTAAGATCTGAATAATAAGCATGCTTAGGTTCTGAGGACATGACTATATGATTAGTTACTAATTTTCGTAATTACGTAATCAAAAGCATGCTTCTGTAATTTTAATGTCATGAATTGGCTAAAGATTAATCATTTGGCCATGAACACTGATTCTGCCTAAACTAATAGTAATTAGTTGACTATTTTTACTCTGTATCCAAAATCATGATTCTAGATGCGATTATGATAAATCGAATTCATGGATGATTAGCAGGCGGCTGTTTTAGTGAGACCCAGATCTGAAAGCCCTACCCCCTAATCCCCTGAATTATGGATATGCTTTGTGACTGTTTTAATAAATTAAGATGAATCAGATTCGTGGATACTTGTCTTTTGTATAATAGGCATACTCAGTTCGTTATCAAAAGGACCAATCTTACAATTGTTAATCCATGAATAAAACTGAGTATGTGATTAGATATGTAAGCATGTTTTGATTCAGAACCATCAACATGCCACAAGATGAAACCCCATCTCCCTAACATCAAAACCCCAAACTGGAAACCCCTCTGCTTGAGACTCGAACCCCGGCTAAAACAAAAAAAAAGGAAGCGGTAGAAAACGGAAATAAGTGGGCCGAACCATACCCATCAGAACCGCCGTGGAGGAGTGGCGCGTGTGAGTCATACGCCGCCAATGAAGGAGATTTTGGCTCTCTTCCTTCCTCCAACCGCACCGTTGATCGCCGATCTACCTAAATCCGGCAAAGAAACCGCAAAATTCACCAGATTGGCGGTGCATGTGAGCCACGCACCACCACGTGAGAGGTGCGTCCGGTGCACAGTTGATGTTTTCTGACTTGGTTGCAGTTGATCTACACGCTGGTGGGTTATTTAGGGGCTTTCGGCGGCGAGTCGAGGTTCTTTCCTCATCTGGGTTTTTCGGGAACTGGAACGGCGGCTGTAGCTGCCGTGGTGGTGGTGTGAGAAAGGAGCTCAGTGCTCCATTTCTCCGGCCATGGCATCGAAAAATCGAGGGGTTTGCTTTCAGGGTCGAGAGGAGAAGAGAGTTAGGGAGGAGAGCTTGGGGAAGCAGCCATGAGGAAGAGAGAGAAATTCGAAAGGCAGAGAGCCTTCCATGGCCAAGGAACGATGGAGCTCGGTGCTCCATAGCCACGTCGAGAAGAGGAGAAGCAGAAGAGCCTGAGGGTATGGAGGCAGAGGGATAGAAACGCCTCAAGGAAAACAGGTGGAGGCCGAGTGAAAAGGGGGGAGGGGGCTGTAAGGTTTATTTGGGCTTTAGTCATGAAAAAGAAAAGGTTACTTATTTCAGTATAATATGTTGTTTAGACCTGATTTATGTTTTAAATAACTATCAAGTTTTTTTAGAAATGGTATGAATTTCTAGTTGAAATAAGTGCAAGTTGATATGTTTCACTTTCATGCAGTTAATTCATTTGTTGAATTAAGGTTTCGAATTAGTTTTAATCCTGAATGCATGATTTCGTTATAAAAACATTAATATGTTTAATGTCATATATAAATTTATTTTATATATGCATCAACTTGACATTTTCTTGACCGAGTAACTTGTTATTGATCCATTGGGTTGATATTATATAAATTTGTTTCATATATAAAATTAGTGTGTATGACGTAAATTTGTTTTAATCAAACTCAATAAATATCTATGTGATATAAAGATCCCCTTGGCCGGTAAATGAATATGTTTCATAAGTTACATTATATAAATATGTTTTATATAATATCCCGTCACGTGAATATGTTTCATGATTTAATAATTTTATGCAAAAAATGAGCAATTATAATTTGGTTAATTATTCTGTTACTGTTCTGCTTAACAAAAATGTTTCATGGAGCTTTGCATGAATTAGTTTCATACCATGATGTTTAAATTTATAGGATATTTGATTATTTTATGAATCTGTTTCATGAAATTTAAATTTACAATATTATATGAATACGTTTTATATAATTTACGAGCTTTACTATGAATTCGTTTCATCCAAACTTTAATGTTATATGGATCTGTTCTATATATAATTAATTGCAATTAATATTTGGATATACTTCATGTTACAAATTATGTTGCATTTGATTACATGGATATGTTTCATATCAATCACCAATTCGTAGTATTGTATAAATGTATTTTATATATACGAACTACGTGAGTTGTAGTGAATTTGCTAATTTTAGCACTTTTTCCTTACCCAAATTAATGAATGTGGATTTGTTTCATGTTATCTGCAAAGTATATAATTTAAGGTATTTTATAAATTGGTTTCATGAAATTTAAATTCGTAATATTATAAATACGTTTTATAATTTGCGAGCAACATTTGAATAAGTTTCATGTTATATATAATTATATAAATGTGTTTTATATAATGCTATTTGGGCCTTTTATGAACTTCTTTTGTAACATGTTATTATTCGAATATGTTTGGCAATATAGATTCATTTTATTATATAAATGCGTTTTATATAGTAATCTGAATTTCATGTTTGATATGTCATTGATAAAGTTCTAGATGACGTATTAGTAGTTATATATAATGAGATAACTTCATGTAAAATTGGTTCACATAAAGTTGGATATCTTTGTGATATTTCTAAAGCGTTAATTAGTTTAACCTTGATGTTCTCCATAAATTTTATTTTTATGGAAAAATATGATAATTAAATTATTAAAACTTCTAATTCATGCTTCTATGAGATGATTATGAGCTTTCGATCATGCGACATGGATAATGGAGTTTTTTGATAATTTAATTATTTGAAAATATGTCTAATGTTCATTTTACAAATATATAATTTTAGATATGGCAATTAAAATATGGTTGGCAATTTGTTTACCAATGAAGAATTTGATAGCGCTAACTGTGACACAAAGTATCAGAAGATTCAGTTTCCTCTAAGCGAGAGTAAGGTGTTAGTACCCTCGTTAGGTTCTAGGTCTCCTTGGATGGCAAAGATGATATTACTAGTGAGCAGTATCGAGAAAATTTAAAAGTATACCAAAAGTGGTTCGAGAATGGATCGATCAACATGCTATACTTTGTGGTATTGCATATGATGTCGACCTAGTGAGGGAATTAATAGTCATCCCACTGTTGAGTATGCGTGGGATTAGCTGAGCATCAAGTTCGTCCAGATCCATTTCCTTATAAAGTTCTGGACCTAAGATTGGTATTGCAAAAGGGAAAAAGACGAAGGGAAAGAAAGAGAGGCATATAGCACGTGTGAGTGCTATGATTGTGGAAATAACATATCTTATGCTTGGGATTATCCTAAATCGATTAAGGTACCTTCTTCCACAGTCACTTCTAGATAATATGTATGCTCACAAGCATTTGTTACTAACTATGACCCTTAGCGGGTTGCAGATACGGGAGCAACCAAGCACACAGTTCAAGAACGAGTTGTTTTTGAACTTTCACCACTACACGGTGGGTTCACAAATTGTCATTTTAGGTAATGACAATGAAAAAGATGTCCTTGAATTAAGGACAAATCATTTGAAGCTCTTTGAAGGGACTACGTTGTCTCTTCACGATGTTCTCTATGCACCTGAGGTGCGAAATTTTCCTTGTGTCTTCTGTTCCTAAGATAAGTTTTCTTTAATTTTCGTCTAGATGTCTTAGATATTGTATGGCATGGTGATTTGTTTGGCCATGTCACATTGAAAGGTTTGACGAAATAAAATTTGTTCCATCCTTGTCCCCTTTTCGAATCTACTTTAAACATGCTCGTTTTAACTATGAGGATTAATATAAAGTTAACAAACTAGCTAAAAAGGGTCTTTTAAGACCAACTCACTAGGCTTAAGTTGCACGATGTGAGTTATGTCTAGTTAGTAAAGCAATAGGAAATCTTTTTGTAAGGTTTCGAGGACATCGAATTCCTTAGCGTTCATTCACTCTAGACATGTGCGGTCCATGAGTGTGAAAGCATATCATGGAGCTATATATTCATGATAAAAGTATGTATACTGACTATCTCACCACTATTCGCTACTTGATGTGTTCGTATACTTTATAGAGGTAGTAGGACTCAATTGGGATGAAATATTAAAACTCTTCGACCCAATCGAGATCATGAATATTTTCTTCGTGAAACGAATTCCCGCGATGACGCATATGTTAAGGATAAGTTTCTTAGCATTTGGTGAAATTTAAAAGGACCTCAATTTGTATACGTTACAATAAGACCTTCAACCACCTCTCAGTGAGGGGGAGGATTTGAATTCTCACTAAGTCACCAAGGATGGTACACCTTCCTTATTTGGTAGGAATGGTGAAGATTTATCTGTTAAGGAGAATGAGGTTCATCCTCAATCTCCAAATGTTGAGGAGAGTCATTCCTGAACATGTACTTATTCGTCACATTCGGGATCCCACCTCCAATGGATAGTGGGAGTAATCTTCTCTCCCTACTCAGGGTGTCATACCTCTTAGAGAAAAGGTTAGGAACACCTGGTCCCTTACATCTTAGAGAAAGGGGGAGGGATTTCTCACCTAGGCAGACAAATAATGAAGGTCCCAGGATCCCAAGGACTGAGCATGGAAGAATTCCTCGACGATATTTTCAAATCAAAGAGGAAATATTCCTACGCACTCCCTTGGGAGTGGAGGAATCTACCTCTTATCAAGAGGCGGTTGGTTCACCGAATTACAAAGAGTGATTGGATGCCATAAGGGATAAGATGGACTCACTGACAGGGTTTGAGAACTCGTTGAAACTCCACACCGATGTAAGTCTTTAAGATAAAACATCAGGTGGATAGTTCAATTGATAAGTTCAGACCCGGATACTCCTAGCCCTGGTTGCCCATTCGGACTTTGAGTTGTTCGAAATGGACGTAAAGGTTGCTTTTCTCAATGGTGATCTTGAGAAAGAGATTTATATGAACTAACCCATTGATTTTGTATCAAAGGGACAAGAGGATAATGTGTGTCATCTTAAAAGGTCCATATGCGGTCTCAAGCAATCTTCCAGTTCTTGGCACTTTAGATTCTATAAAGCCATTTTGGCTTATGTGTGGTTTCAAAAGACCATTGTGTATGTCGAAAGATCAACATGGGGATTATGTTCCTCACGTTGATGACATACTGTTTACTAGGAACAACTTAGACCTGATTAAAGCCACTAAAAAGTAGTCATTCCATATCTTTAAGACAAAGGACACGAGTGAAACCAGGTATGTCCTGGGAGTGGAAATAATCAAAAGTCCTCCCAAGAAGCATGCATCAAAATATCTTGGAACGATTTTGGGTTTATAATTCCTAACCCGTAGATACTCCAATTGAGAAGGGTCCAACCTTGAGTCTTGCTCAATGTTCTAAAACAGATGACAAAATAGAGATAATGAACAAATGTCCCTAACCTTAGTATCATAGTAAAATTAATGTAAGTCATGTTATGTACATGGCTTGACATTACTTTGCGATTAGTTTGATAAGTCGTTATCAAAGTAACCCAAGACTTCCTGATTGACAAGTCATCAGGAGAATCAAGCGCTACATTCGTGGTGTTGATAACTCATCCTTTTGCTATCAAGGAGCAAGCCTCAAGTTGAGAGGATGCTCAAATGTTGATTGGGGTGGTGACTCAGATGAGTCTAAGTCAACCTCAGAACATGCCTTTACCCTGACTGGGAGAGCCATGTCATGGAGCAACAAAGCTACACAACAATGTCAGCTATGGAGGTAGATTGTGTATCTTGTATCATAGAGACAAAAAGCATTGTCATTGGGTATATATATAGACTAACAAGGTGATTATGTTCCCTTAGCTAAACCTATTCCTAATGATACGTTCAAAGCTCATTGATTGAGTCTTGGAATTCATAAGGTTTGGTATTTAGACGTGTTCTGTTTTGTGATAGACATGTTTCTTTTGTAAATGGGCAAAATGCTCATAACTTATTGTTGCATGTTAGGTATATTGAAATGTCATAGGCTTCTGATTGGCCTACTCACACAGGCAATCGCCCTGACGCTTGAGTTCAGGATGAGACTGAATCATATTGGCACTAGGTGTGCAATGTTAATTAGTCACACTGAAAGTGTATGAGTAGAATGAATATAGTCATCTTAGTGAGACTAAGATGAGACTCGAGGGAGTCAAGTATGAAATAAGTTTTCATATCGAAGCCTTAAAAGCCGAATCTTGAGTGTTAAGATTAACATTCAGTATGTTGATCTAATGGCTCAGGTTAGATTTTTGGGTGAAAATCTAGACTGACGATTTGCATGGCATAAAGAGTGACATACCCAGCTGAGTGGGAGCTATGCCATGACACGTATCTCATACTGTGTGTGCTTATAAGATAACCCATACATGAAGTGACAATTGACTTCCCTATCTCTTGTCACTGTGTGGCCCTATGAACGATGACCCTTTGACTTAAAGTTATGATATGAATTCGAAGCTTGATGATGCTACTTTAATGTGATTCTCAAGAACCACAATATATACGATTCAACGAGAACACATTAAGAAAGCAGTTAAACTAAGATGAAATTTCATAAGTATTTAAGGAAAAATCGATCCACCATCACCATATCAGCTCAGGTGATTATGTTGAGAACATAATCATATGATATATCAGGCATAAAGGATTAGAGATGTCACTGGTGATGTCTTGGGATGGTTTTGGGGTATCGTATTTCGTGAAAGTATTATGTTAATTGGATGGTAATTTAATATAACATCACTTGTTATTTTTGGTCGCACGTCATATTCCTGGTATGAAACGTGAGGAGTTGTGATACACGGAGAATGCGTGTTTTACGGCCTAAGTGGCCGAGTGGGAGCTGTTAATCAGGCCTAATAGGTTTAGGCCCAATGGCCACTTAAGTCGCCTAGGGCGGCAACCCTAACTACCCCCTAAGCTATATAAAGGGGTTTAAGGGGGTTAGCCTAATAAGACGTGATGAGCTAAATATTATATCTCCTATATTCTCCTATTTCTCTCTCACGGCTGAACTACCATCTATCGAGTTTTCGAGTTTTAGGGCGTGACATCTCTAAAGCGACTTTAGTAGCCGCTTGGTATTCTTATTGACGTGGATTGGTATTCTCATTAACGTGGACTATTACCGACAGTATATTTCCGCATCTAAGTTAGTCCTATTTCTCCCTACAATCACGATAATCACTTGATTAAAGACGAAGCTTAACATGTTGAAACAAATCTCTGAGCGTTGCCCATTAAATGCGGCAATGATGGCATCACTAAGATGGTGTCCATTAGTTCACGATACTAACAATCTGGGAACAATGGTTCCACGGCAAGGATAAACATATATTTTATCGCATCAATCGCCGCCTTTGTCGTGATTCCTCCTTCGTTATGCTAATGGTCAATGACACTTCAATCTTTTTTACTCCTTAGCTAATGTATGTCTGCGCTGGATTGCACCCAATGCCACGAACATGTTCGTTGTTAGGCTATACGATCTGTTGCCTCCAAATGTCACTAAATATGTTGTAGTATAACTAAGTCAACAATATTATGTTGATTACAGTAAGATAAACATTATAGTACATCAAGATCGCATCCCTAAATGTCATATCCCTTACTTCCATCAAACCCTCAATTTGACACATTCAGATTAAAAGGGCTTCTTTGTAATAGAATGAATAGAGTCTTTACATTGTTGGTGCAAAATTCGGTTTGATGGATAAATATATCAGTTTGCCAAAGACAAACCCAGTGTCAAATTAATCGATGCTTTTAGGCAGGTGTAAGTACACTTTTTCTAAAGATTTTATTCACCGTACATGCAACAGCTCATACTATATAAGTCTTTCGGATATAAAGAAGTCTCCTCTGTTTGCGTGTTGCACTCAGAAAAATAGGACCCTAACTGTCCAAAACATGACAAAAATTTTAGGAATTATGGTATTAGTACAACCCTCTTAATCATGCCCCCAGCCCCATTAGGGCCTACCAATGCATGCCAAGGTACTCTATATTTAGAGTTCATCATGCTTCCTCAACAAAGACACACCCGTTCATTATTTATTTTTAAAAATATAAGTTAGTTAATTAGCCAAACTAACTTGTACCTTTTTTATAAATAATTAATCAAATTAATTATTTACTGAAAGATACATTATAATAATTAATTATCAAGGTAATTAATTATTATTTAGGCATAATTCAAAAATATATTTTCATAACCATTTTTATGAAAATTATTATCTTATTAAATTTCCATTTTTATGGAAATTACTCCAACAAAATTTGTTGATGATCGTTGAAGGATTTTTACATCTCAAGAATGATAGTCCTATGTTAATCTCTATTTCGTCTCCTTTTCTCTCTCCTTTTTTTTTTTTTTTTGGTTTTTGCATGTGTTGTATTTTGTATATTTGATTGAAACTTCCATGATTTAATTGAATTATCAATGTTATCATGCTTCATTGTCAACACTGAGCCTCGAATTTTTCAATACCTAACACGTAAAAATTGTAATTTAGGTACCTAATAATGGCACCGCTGTTAGACTTTGCTTGAAAGTCTGACAAATTGAATTCAAACTATTAAGAAATAGTGGGGGTAAAAAAGAATTATCATAAAGTCTGACAAAAGGTCACGGGTTCGAGCCTTGAAATCAACCACTAACAAAGTAAGGTTACGCTACCTACAATTCACCCCTTGAGGTAGGGCCTTTCCCCAGACCCTGCGTGAACTCATAATGCTTGTGCGCCGGGGTGTCCTAACTTGGAACTTTAGTGAAAAAAGGGGATAAAATTTACATGTTCTCTTTATTCATACACTAGAAGTAAAAAGCAAGAAAGATGACGATGACGATGACTACTGAGGATTAAAACTCTCTATCTGTTTCTCATTTAATGATCAATCAAATGAATAGTACATGCATACAACAACAGCCGAGAAGAAACTCGATAATGACTATCACATCTTACCTTTAACCTGTAACATACATAAATACGATAATATTAGTTAAAGATTAACAAACTTCTACCTAATAGAAAGATCAAAATAAAAGACACATATCTTGCGCAAATTATACTTTAAATCCTTAGGCACAGGCGTGTTGTACACTCCCTTCGTAAACATGCGTGGAAGGCGTGCATGTGCGACTTTCATGCAGTTTCCCTATTTAATAATATATAATACATTGCAACTTCACACCAAATTTGGCAAGTGCGGCGGTGGTGAAGGCATGTTCTACGATGATAGAGGTCGTCAGTTCAAACCATCACGTGAACATCATTATGTTTTTTTTTTTTTGGGTTGCTTTTTCATTTTATGGACTCATGTTTTGTCTTAATTTTTTTTTTTTTTGTTGGACTTGTTTCCTTTCCAATTTTAACTCTAAACATATCTAAAATTATATATAATATTTTATTTGAGGTTCACGTACAGATTATGAATTCAATGATGATAAAGAAGAAAAAAGGTTGGTGAACTATATGTTAATTTTTAGTGAAAAATGCTTTAACTTCTAGTGTACAATAGGTTATTTTTTAATGTATGGTGGATTAGTTTTTAATGAACAATACTTTAATTTTAGTGTACAATAGGTTATATTTTAGCATATGATAGGCTATTTTTTAGTGAGTGTTGGGTTTTTTTTTTGTTCCTTTTTAGTTTTTATACACTTATATTTATTTTAATTCTTTTTTTTTCCAGACTTATTTCCTCTGCCACTTTTAACTCTAAACACGTCTAAAATTATATATAATATTTTGTTTGAGATTCACATAGAGATTGTGAACGACATGTGGAGAAGAAAGAAAACGGGTCCTACACCACACATTAATTTTTTGTGAAAAAACATTTAATTTTTAGTGTGCAATAGGTTATTTTTAGTGTACAATAAGTTATTTTTTAATGAACAATGTTCAGAACTTGCCAATTTCTTCATATGTGACGTGTGATAAGAGTAGGCTTACGTGATGGCAAAGCTGTAAGACTGACAATCCACTCCGTGCGCAGTGAACCTGCAAAAAGGGCAACCTCGAATTGGGATCCAAAGAACACCTCTCTGATGATCAAGTAAGTGTGGGGTTCCAAAGAAGAGACAATGTAGAGAAAGTATTGAAAAACGGAGTGGGTCGAATATGATATGCGCATGATGGTATTGATTATGTGTGATGAATGATTCCTTAGAATTCTTTGCCCCTTTCCCGATGTGGGTAGGTGCGTATTTATAGTCCTTGTTGCTATGGGCAAAATTGCAACTTCATACTGTGTTTTTCCCTCACTGACCGTAAGACGGTTTCCCGTGCTGGGCCTAGGGGCCTAGGGATAGCCCTCAGGGTCCAGAAGTGGCCAGAAACAGTTGTTGTGGCTTAGGTCCACGAGTATATTTGTAGGGCCTGCAATGGGTCCTAGGTTTTTCCGAATCATTAACCCCTCACATTTTGCCTGCGCGCCCGGTCGAACGGGAGGGCAAGTAGGATGTGAAGCGAATTCCAATTGAAGTAGCCATCTGCAGACTGTAAAAGGCAGTTGTCAATCACAGAATCCCTATCACTTGCGGACACCCGTGCCTCGATCTTGGGACCAGGGCGTTTCCCGAGGTGACATCGTTCCTAAGGCTCGAATGTGGTATTAGGAAGTTCCCCCTTCCGCATAAAAAAGGGGAGGTCGTCTAGCAATGCTGCATATCTGTTGTTGCCTGGCCATCACCTTGCTAAGAGTTCTTCAATCATGGTCTTTCCCTACTATCTCAACACCGAAGGAATGGCTCTTTTGTGTAGGAGACCTTCAGTTGGCGTCTGAGGAGTGTGGGCCAGCCTCCCCTGCCGCATCCTGAAGATTACCATGACTTATGTCCTGACTTCGTCTTGGCCAACGTCATGGAAGCCATCTGCGACTTTCGTAGTCCTGAACTGGTTTAGGCCAGTTTTTACGCTATGATGTTGAATGAGATCCTAAAGCTGGGCGTACTGAGTAGAGGCAGGGTCGCGGTTCTAAAGTCTGCCCTTACAACCCTGCAGTGGTTCATGTTTGAAAGCTGGCTGTAAGGAAATAGGGATAGCATTTTAAGGGCTTGCCAGCCTGGTCCTACGGCCACAGGAGCGGGGCCGGGTCCCTCAAGCGGCTCGGAGGAGAGCACCGATTCTAACGAGGCTCCGCACGCATCTAATGACGAGGACGGTCGATGGCCTTAGGCTTCGAGGGCATGTCTCCTTTCTTTCTTCCCTTTTTTTTTAAACACAGTCCCTATGTAATTATTTGGACCTGTAATAAAGAGTGACTTTTCGCTCAGTGTCTTTGGCCTTCAATTGATATTCTCATGTGCCTGCTAGCTCTAAAGTCGCGTTTCTTGACCACCTAGAATAACGAGGGTGTGCTGCGGAATCCTTTGCCGCTTGGGGGCTAAAAGGTGTAGCGATCGACCCTAGGCTGTGTTGGGTAGCTGTTAGCCCCTTGTGGACTAAAGATATAGTGACCGACCTCAGGCCGTGCTGGGTAACCTTAGCCCCTTTGGGCCTAAAGGTGTAGTGACCAGCCTTCGGCCATGCTGGGTAATCGTTAGCCTATTGGGGGCGAAAGGTGTAGCGACCGGCTGTAGGCCGTGCGAGTAACCATTAGCCCCTCAGGAGCTAAATGTATAGCTACTGGTCGTAGGCCGGGCCATGCTGTGAAAACACAATTTTAGGATCTCTACCCTTCTCGGCATCCCCGTGCAAGATAGGGTAGCCTTATTATTTTTTATTTTGTTCATTCAATGAGCGTGTGCATTTTAGTGGCACGTGTTGCGGCCTGACTGGTCCTCCAGGTCTATCCTACCTCAAGTGGTGTGTCGACTTTCCGTCTTCCACACCCCTCTATATAAGAGGGGTGAGGGTTCCAGTAGAGGCCACTCTGAGTTTGTTCTTAGATGTTTTTAGAGTGAGAGGCGAATTTTCTAGATAGAGAAGCTCTGGCTTTTTTTCCTACCTTCAAACTCCCTGTTGAATCTTCAACGCTTCTTTCTTTGTATCTTCTAATAGAGTCGATCAGCTTCAGCCTTAATCTTCAACTTTCTTCAAACTCCCACAAGTACGCACTTCTGCATCTCCCCTTTTGAGGCTTATACTTGTAATAATAAATAACCTATGTCGTCATCATGTTCGTTTAGTGAGATCGTCCTAAAATGGTTGGCTATTCCTCGAGAGGAGGGTCGGCTATCCCCAATTTTCTAACCTCCCGATCAACATCGATGGTCGGGTAGTAGCCTTTTTTTCCCCAAAGAATCAATTTAGGGAACCCAAAAAGATTCCTTACGTGATGCCCATTTATGAGTCTGGACCACCCTTTTGGTCTAGTTGTGAGCATGCTTCCACCCCCAGCATCCTCCGTATTGAGGAGGAAGTGGTTTACCCTAGGAAAATTAGCGTCGCTATTTCCTGTATGTCTTATGTTCAAGAACGCGAGCTGGCCCAGACCAAAACTACCGTGCGGCTAAAGATCGTCCCTAGCCTCATGGTTGAAGGATAAACAGCAGGTAATTCACACTCTTCTTCAAATTCCCATAGACAGAATGTGGAGGTTTGTTGTACTAGCTCTAGCACTTTTGAAAAGAAACAGGAGACTTGTCCACTGAGTTCTCCCTCCTCGGTCTCCACCACCCAGAGAGGTTGTGCCCAAAAAAGACCGCCCCAGGAGGTCGCTGCTGAGGGGACGTACTTTCTAGGAGCACCAGAGCGTTCGAATTCTGGAGATGGACCAAGCACGCACTTTCCTAACACTAAGGTAGTGCAAACCTTAAAGAGACTGTCCCTGGAGGAGAAGTATCTCCTACCTGTAGGTTATAAGTTCTTAATTCCTAATCCGAACACCACGGTCAATAGGGCACTCCAGGGTTTATAGTGCTTTATAGGGCAACCCTTTCCTATGGCCTTATATTTTCATTGCATAAGGTCATCTTTGAGATTTTAAACAAGTATAAGTTGGCGCCTGCGCGAATTGTGCCTACGTCCTGGCACGTGTGCTCTTTTGTCGCCACCTATGAGCGACATGGTTTGCCCTGCACTGGCTGAGCCTTCGGGTTTATGCATACAGTGCAGAGGGCTCCAAATGAGACAGGCGAGACTAGCTGCTATAGCTTTAGCAATAGAAAGGGCTTCATAACAGCCATCGAGAAGAAATCAAAGTTAAAAAACTGGAAATATGATTTCTTTTTTGTGCACCGTGCGACCGGTTGGGCTGACATTCCCTACTAAAACGGCGGCAAGCCGGTCCAAAACCCGTTCGATGAGCCGACCTCCAAGGAAAGGGAGACCGCGTAGTATTTTCAATACTGTATTCATGAGGATGACCGGCCGAAGCCCCTTTTCGCTTTTATATCGCGCATAGCAGACGCGAGCAAAAAGCCTGAATGCCAGAGGGTCAAACCAACTGACAGGCAGCCTTCAACTGGCTCCCCAAGCTGCCGTATTTTGAGAACAACTTTTTCCTCGCGATTGCCGACCTCCTTATCCTTGAGGAATATTCTAAGGGTATTCCACGTTTTCCCTGTGTATTGTCCTTCTCTTAGTTCTGACTTGACTTCCTTTTCCTTTATGCAAAACAAACTAGGGTGTTGTTTTCTCACTTGGATACTAAGGATGCCAATCCAAAAGAAGTTGTTGCTGAAGTTGCTCAGCACCGGTAGGAGGAAAGGAGGTGTCATGTTAAGTCCCAAGCGGGAAAGGTTCATCTTACTAGCTATACTCTTGCATGTTCACATGATTTTTTGATTTTCAAACACTAAGGACACCTTGACAGGTGCCCAAGGTCGTGCTACGTGGTCAAAAACCCCCGATCATATCTTTGGGCCTTCCAAGGTCAACCGCGCGCAAGTGTCTGCACCAAGAAGAGGAGGAGACCACTGCTGTATTGGCTCCCAACCCCTTGAGGACCGACCCACCCCAACCGAGGAGTGTTGAAGTCGAACGGTCACCTCCGCAGGGGGGTATCTAAGGATCCAGCTGATCAGGCGGCCTCTGGCGAGGCAAGAAGGTCGCCCTTGCTGTGGAGGTTCTCAAGGGAGTCGACAAGCTCCCAGCGATGAGGCGGGAGGTGTCTGCCAACAAGTTTGCTGGGGTCGTGGACTTCCTGGGGGACGACCCTCCAGTTAAGTGTGAATTGGTAGAGTGCCTCACCAGGTCATGGGACCTCGGGCCCTCGGCCTCTTCCGATCCCCCAAGGGTCACTGAAAAGCAGGTGGTCATTGCCGAGGTAAAAATGTCTACCCCGACCATCTTTTTTTTTTTTTTGGGCTAACCTTTCATGTTGGTTCGTCTCTCTACAGGCCTTTGCCCGAGCGTTGAAAGTCGTAAGGTCAGCACCCTCCACTACCCTCTTAGAGGAACAGATCCACAGCCTCTAGGACTCTACCGCCCTTTTAGAGGAATAGGTCTCTGGCCTCCAGAAGGAGCAGCGAAAGGTGGAGGACACAGCGGCCAACTACAAACACTGCTGGGAAAAACTAAAGAAGGATAAGGAAGCCTGGGAGTCTGAAAAGAAACAGCTACACCGCCAACTGGCTAGCGCTCACATAAAAGTGGAGGCCAAGAAGATTGGGGCCAAGAAAATGCCGCATAGGCTGAAAACCAGAGTTATTAACATGGCCAAGAGAATGTACGGAGTTCTTTAGGGAATTCCTTGAGACCTTGGCCCATGACGATTTTCAGCAGGATGGGTACTTTGAGGCTTACGTTAAGTACATTAAGGACCGCCACCACGCTCGTCAAGCAGGCGAGGACCCTAATCAGGTCGAGTTTCAGCTGATGGCTTCTGAGGATGAGGGTCAAGGTGAGCCTAAAGATACCACCCCATTAGATGGGGAAGGCACCGCGAACAAATGTGGTAATGATAAGGACCCGGCCCTTTGAAGCGAAAGCTCGTAGTCGTCTTCCTTTCTTTTTCTTCTTCCGATTTTCCCCCTCTCTTTTTTGCTGTTTCATATTAGTGTCTATACTCATCTAAGTATTAATGAGATTCTCTGTTTAGCTACCTCTGTTGTCAATGACTTGTTGTTTCGCTTTTCATCTTGCATGCCTTCGTACAAACTACACTATCGGGACTATAGATCTCTAGCCCCTAACTGAAACGCCAAATGAGGGAGGAGTAATCCCTCGTGAAGAAAGCAGCGATCGTTGCATTGTGAATCCCTTAGTTCTGTGGGGCGTAAAAGGTGTAGCGACTGGACCTTGGTTGTGCTTTGTAACCCTTAGCCCATTGGGCTAAAGGTGTAGCGATCAGCCCTAGTCCGTGCTTTATAACCCTTAACCCCTTAGGCACTTAAGGTATAGCGATTAGCCCTATGTAGCGACAAGACTTGGGCTATGCTTTGTAACCTTTAGCCCCTTGGAACCTAGGGTCTAGAGGTGCAGTCACCGGCCTGAGGTCGTGCTGTGAGGCCCTTAGCCCTTTAGGGCTAAATGTGTAGTGACTAGCCTAAGGGTCGTGCTGTGTGCCCCTTAGCTCTTTGGGGGTTAAAGGTGTGGCAATCAATCCTAGGCCATGCTTTGTAACCCTTAGCGGCTTGGGGGCTAAAGCTGTGGTGGAAGTAGGGAAGAAAAAGATGCTATTTGGCCGACAATGTCCATGTGCGCAATTATTACAAAATGTTATAGATACATTGTGTCAACCGTACAAAAGATGCGAGTTGCTAACGATGGTACTTGCAAAAATTACTGTTATTCCACGTCCTTGAGATGGGGGATCCTTATGGGGTTGTGAGCCAATACATGCCAGGTCTCACCTGCTCTGTGACCTTATAGGGGCCTTCCCAATTGGTTGTAAGCTTGCCATGTTCACTCGATCGAGCCATAGTCTCAGTTCTTCAAAGCACCAGGTTGTCCACGCTGATAGGATGGAATTTTATCGTCTAGTCATTGAGTCGTGCAACTCGAGTTTGTAAAGAGCCTCTCGAAGGAGAGCATTACCTCGACTAGGAGGGAATAAATTAAGGGCTTCTTGTAGGGCGGCATTGTTGAGTATTTCTTGGAAAGCGGTGAGGCAATGTGTGTGCAGTGCTACCTCAACAGGGAGAACTGCTTCAGATTCATAAGTTAACGCAAAGAGAGTTTCCCCCGTAGCCGTCTTTTTGATGGTGCGGATACACCACAAAACTCCGTGTAGTTCATCTGTCCACTTGCCTTTTGCATCGTCCAATTTCTTCTGTAAGCAGTGGAGAATAACGTTGTTAGTGGCTTCAGCCTGACCGTTGGTTGCGGATGAGCTACCACAGTAAATCTCGCTTGGAATCCCAAGGTGCTAAGGTAGTTGATAACCTTACTTGTATCAAATTGCCGACCATTGTCAAAGATCATTATTCATGGGGTGCCAAAATGGGGATGATGTTTTTTCAAACAAACTTTCCCACCTCGGCAGCATTGATGGAGGCAACGGCTTCTGCCTCTATCCATTTTGTGAAATAATCCGCATCGATGAACAAGTACTTGCGCTGGCCCATGGCCTTAGGAAAATACCTTAGGATATCCCTTCCCTAAGTGGCGAATGGTAGTAGAGTAATTATCGACGTTAGCGGGGTGGTGGGCCTCCGTTGTACAGGAGTGAACTTTTAGCACTTGTCGCACTTGTGTACTGGGCTCACAGCATCTTCGGGTAAAGAGGACCAATAGTAGCTAGTTCGAATAGCAGCAACTGCGAGAGCATGCTCGCCAATATGTAAACTATAAACTCCCTCGTGGATTTCCTAAAAAACCTTTTACCCTATCTCCAGGGTCGTACAACTCAGAGGTGAAGCGTAGGAGCATTTGTATAGGACCCCGTCGTATAAAATGAACCAATTCACCCACTTCATCACTCGATTCGCCTCTCTGGTATCCGTGGGCAGCGTACCATCAGACTAGTATGCCCTAATGGGATCAATCCAAGTGGAGCTCCTATCCAATTAAACGATTTCACAAGGTTCAATATTTCTTTGTGATAGAGCTTCCCATCGGATTCGCTTTGGCTTCCCGTCCTGTAAGGAACTGACCAACTTGGATAATGCATCTGCTTGGCGGTTTTCAGACCGCGGTATCTATGTTATCGAAAAGTACTTTAATAGACCGGTTGCCTCACGCACTTGATGAACATAGGCCACCATAGGGGCATCTTTGACCTCGTAGTCTCCATTGAGTTGACTGACTGCCAGTTGCGAGTCTGAATAGGCCTTGACTGAATCTACCCCGACCGTGTAGCATAATTCTATTCCCGTTATCAAGACCTCGAATTCAGCCTCATTGTTAGAAGTGTTTAGTATGAACTTAAAGGCGTGTTGGTGCCTCTCACCCTGAGGAGTCTCAATGATGAGACCGGCCCCAATCCCATCCTTAGTGGAAGAGTCATCCAAGTACAAGTTCCAAGAGGTGGGGTCTGGGCTGGTTTTGGAGGGGTGCTTGCATTTTCAGCGAAGAAGTCGGCCAAGGCCTAGGCCTTGGTCACCACCACGCCTTAAAGGTGATATTATATTGAGACAGCTCTACCGCCCACTTTAGAAGCCTTCCCAAGGCGTCTAGTCTTTGCAGAATATTTTTTAATGGCTAATCGGTGAGGATGGTAACCCGGTAAGCCTCAAAGTAGGGGCAAAGCTTTCGGCTTGCCAACACCAAGGTGTAAGAAAACTTCTCAATAAGGGGTAGTTCATCTTCAACTTCGACTAAGGCATGACTTATGTAGTACATCGAAATTTGCTCTTTAGCCCTTTCCACCACTAGGATCGCATTTACCGCCTGTTCCAAGATGGCCAGATATAAGAGGAGCATTTCCCCTTGTACTGGGCTGGCTATCTTGGGCAGGTGGGAAAAATATGCCTTCAGTGACTGGAAAGCCTCGTCTGATTCTCTATCCCACATGAAGTATGCGCACTTCCGAACGATGCGAAATAAGGGTTGGCATTTGTCAGCCAATTTGGACATGAAACAACCCAAGGCTGCTATGCATCCGGTTAACCGCTGAACTTCTTCGATATTCCATAGAGGCTTCATATCTAGGGCTGCTTTTTACTTTGTCATGGTTCGCCTCTATTCCCCGGCTACTAATCATAAAACCCAGGAATTTTCCTGACAGGTCCCCAAAGACACACCTTTTAAGCTCGAGTTTCATGTCGTATCCTCAAAGAATTTTGCATGTCCCCTATAGATCCCTGTCGTGCTCCGTATCCTGTATACTCTTGACAATCAAATCATTCACATATACGTCCATAATTTTTTTAAGGAGAGGTTTGAAAATCTTATTTATCAAGCGTTGGTAGGTAGCCCCGGTGTTTTTAGCCCGAAAGGCATTACCTTATAACAGTGCAACCCCCGATTGGTTACAAAGGTTGTCTTCTCCTAATCCTCAAGGCACAGAGGGATCTGGTGATACCCTGAGAATGTATCCATAAAGCTTAATATGGTGTGCCCAGCCAAGGCGTCCACCAGCTTGTCAATCTTTGGCAAAGGGTAACTGTCCTTTAGGTATGCCTTATTCAAATTGATGAAATCAACACACATCCCCCATGTTCCGTTACTTGTCGTGACAAGTACCACATTGGAGATCCACTCGGGGTATTGTCACTCCCTGATGAAACCTACCTGCAGTAACTTCTGTACCTCCGCTGTCGTCGTTGCGGCTCACTCGGGCCCCATATGTTTTTTCTTCTGGACGATCGACTTGCAGGTAGGGTCCATGTTTAGCTGCTGCTCCATTAATGAAGGGCTGATGCCCGGCATCTCCTCCGGGCCAAAAGCAAAAATATAGTGGTATTTCTGCAGGAGGCCGATTAAGGCCTTTCTGGTGTCGTTTCCATCTCTCAGCCTAGCTGAACTATGCGGTCAGGCTGCCCTTTGTCAATGGGGATGCCCTCTAAGCTGTCAGCTGGTTCAAGGCACGGACGTCCAAGATTGGCCGAAGTTAAGGTGCAAATGGTCATGGTCTCAACGAGAGGAGGAAAAGCAATCCGCGGCTTTTTATCCGAGGGTGGTTGCTCGGCAAGTCCGCGACCGATCGAGAGTTCCATCAAAGGCCGGATACTGATAAGGTAGCACTCCTGGGCTGTCTGCTGATCTCCCTAGAGTTTCCCAACACTGCCATCATCCTCTTCATGCTGAAGCTGCAGCAAGTATGACGTAATGACGACCTTTACCTTGTGTAAGGCTAGCCACCCCAAGATGACGTTATAGGCCGAGGAGACGTCTACTACTAAGAAATTAACTTCTAGATTTTATGCCTTGGACTTATCTTCGAACCGCAATAGAATCCAGATCACCCCTGTAGGGTTTACCTCTTGTCCTCCCAAGCTTAGAATGGGGTGCACCGGGGAGTTATTTCTCTCCCTGGATGTTTATGTCTCTTTAAGCACTCCCATATGATAATATCAACGGAGCTTGCGGTATCAATCAGAATTTGACGGACGAGGGCGTTGGCAACTTTTAGTTCGACCACCAAAGGGTCGTTATGCGGAAAACTAAAATGCGGGCCTTCCTGCCTGTCGAATGTCATGGTGATGACCATAATTCGGTTCCCTTACTCCGCTATCAAGACCTGCTACGTCCCTCGCATCTGGGCCTTCCATGCAGCCCGGGTAATTCCCTCTGCATACCCACCGGTGATAGTGGCCACTATCTCAGTGGAGAACTCCCCCTCTCGAGATTCCTAACGCGCCAAGTCGCATTCTTTGCGAAGAGATCGGGCCCTCTCTTCAAGAAGCGATCTATTTGTCCTTTGTCGACGAGCCTTGAAGGGCCTTCTTCAGCTCCCTGCACTCGGCGGTGATATGACCGTTTTACTCGTGAAATTCACAATATTTCCATGCGTTGTGTTGTTTCAGCACCGTGGCCATGGGTGGCGGTTTTCTTAGCATGGGATGTCCCTCCACTTCCATCAATATGCTCCTGGGATCTAAAGTGAAGCAAGAGTCCTGGACGTCAATCCTCAGCCTTCTGTCTCCTCGGCCAGCATTTCTATCTCCTTGGGTTTTAGCCTTCTTTGAGGTTTCTATGTTTTCAGCGCAGATCTCAATTGCTCGGATGAAGTTCGCAGCCTTCCTTAGAAGCTCGGCGAAGGAAGTTTCCTTCTACTCAGCCAGGGAGAATTTAAACCGCCCGTTCTTCGGTCCATTTAGGAAGGTGTATGTCACTCCATCTTCTAAGTCTAGAACTAAGACTACCTCATGATGGAACCGTTTCATAAATTTCATCAGGGACTCTTGCAGACCTACTTGATCATCAACAGGTGAATGCTGGTCCGCCTCTCCTTACGACTAGCGATGAACTGGCTGAAGAATCGATCTGCCAAGTCCTGGAAATAATAGAAAATCCTGGGGGCCAAGCCATTAAACCAGGACTACGCCACCCCTTTCAGGGTGGCCTTAAAGTATCGGTAGTAGGCAGCGTTATCCACATCTTGGATGTACATTTGAACCTTATATACCCTAAGGTGTTCCTCCGGATCCGTAGTCCCATCATACAGCTCCACGGTAGGCACTTGACTTTTCCCAAACTAGGAGGGTTGATCACCTCTGCACTAAAAGGCATAGAGAAAGGGGCCAAACCTATCTGAGCAGCAGTGCCCGACACCTTTATGGGAATCTCCACCTTAAGTCTAATATCAACCGCCGATGGACTCCCGCAAGGGAGGCTGGTCCTCGATAGACTGTGCCAGGAACGCCTGGGCTAGTGTGGGTCATGGTTGCGGGTGCCTCACGAGGGAGGGCTGTGCGTGTAGGGATGGCAATGAGGCAGGGTTTCCTCGCCCACATCGGGGCCCGCCCTGAAGCGGGGAATTTTCCCTTGACCCGTAGGGGACGGGGGAAAACTCCTCCCCCGGCCGCGGGGAGGGGGTGGGGCGGTGGAAAATCCCCCTTGTCCCAGGACCTGCCCCTATCAGGGAAATGTACCCGTCCCCGAAACCTTTTCCCTGCCCCGAAGATTAATTAAAATTACATATATATCCTTAGTTTATTAGTTCACTTCTCACACTTTAGAAGGACATATAAGTATTTTAAAAAGTAAAAAAAAGAAACCCTAACAACTACTCAATAGCCTCCAGACTACTCACTAGTCTCTCTCCTCCCCATTATTTTCAATTTCAGATCTAACTTTCATCCCTCCAATTCTCCTCTCGGGCTCTCGTCGTTCTGGCTTCAGTGTCAGGCTGCAGGATTTCGCCAGCTTCTCTTGTCGCTCCGGCTAGGACGTCTTCGGTAGTCTATTGGCTCTATTCTTCCACTCTTTCAAAGTCTCAAACTCTTAGTTCTTCTGCATTTCCCCCCCAGGCCGCTGATGTTGATTGCTCTATTCTTCTGAAATCTGTTGGCGCGTGGCTATTGCGGTACTGTTTGTTACTTCGACCCTTCCACTCAATTTCTGGTTTTCTTGTTTTTTTTTGGTTAACTATTGCTCTATTCTTGAGTTCTTCTGTTGGCTTGTATTTTTATTGTTTGACGACAAAGCTTCACCAAAGAATTTTGTGTCCAAAAACTACATATAATTAGGGCTTGTGTATAGATTGTTTGAGGACAAAGCTTCACCAAAGAATTTCTTGTTCGAAAATTACTTATAATTAGGGCTTTTATTTTTATTGTTTGACAAAAAAGCTTCACCAAAGCATTTTGTGTTCGAAAATTTCTCTTTTTTGTTTAGGGCTTATTGTTTGATTATTTTGATATTGCGCTCGTAATTTTTGCCCTAATTGGGCTTGCATTTCATGTGATCTCATCACTAAAACTCAGGGAAGCAGGACCCCGGTGGGGAACGGGTCCCCGACAAGAGCGGGAGCGAGGGCCGAGGGCAGGGGATTGAGCGGGGGCGGGGGAATATTCCCCCATCCCCGACCCGCCCTGTTCCTATCTCTATGTGCGTGTGCTCAGGAGCTGAGGGGCGTTCGGGAGTACGCCTCCCCCGAGAGGCTTCTTCTTGAGGCCTTGGGGTTTGCTCTGCTCCTTGAACTAGGTCGCTTACCAAGAGTGGGTTGCGTACGATGTGGAAGCAGTCGCGGAGTTAGCGAGTCCCCTCGAGCCACCTAGCGAGTCTGTTGTGCTTGGATGACCCGTTGAGCGCCTCCCCTCGTCGACTGGTTATGGTTTCTGTCGTGGGACATGTCGGTTCCCCTCGGTTTGGGCAATCTCTCTTACTCTGTCACTGCGACGCAACAACGGCAGCGCGCCTGTGGGACGGCTCACATCCCGCGGTAGGTACGTAGTCGAAGGTAAGGAACGGCCTCATAGAGGTCATGGCCTCCACGGTCTTCTTTATCTATTGATGCACCTGCTGTAGAATAGTTTCATTCATAGTGGTCATGAAGTTCTTCAACACGTCCACTGTGACGTAAGCTTCCTGTTCGGGTGGCCACTAATCGACCAAGCTAGGATTTGCCCTTGAGCTTTCTAAAGTATCTGGCACTTCAGGGGCCACTTAGGGCCTTATCTCTCCTGGAACACGCGCACATGGCATCAATCACTACCATGGTTCACCGCTCCTTTCCAACAAACGGTGCTAAATCTGCTTCAGAACTTTCTAGTTTTTTAGGGGCTACGTGGGATAAGAGCGGGCTTACGTGACAGCAAAGGCTATACAACTAATAATCCACTCCACGCGCATTGAACCTGCAAAAAGGGCAACCCCGGATTGGGATCCAGGGAACGCCTCTTCAACGATCAAGTAAGTGTGGGGTCCTAAAGAAGAGACAATGCAAAGAAAGTATTGAAAAAAGAAGTAGGTCCTTTTAGAGAATATGATATGTGCCTGATGGTCTTGATTACGCATGATGAATGATTCCCCATAATTCTCTGCCCATTTCCTGAGGTAGATAGGTGGATATTTATAGTCCTTGTTGCCAGGGGCAACATCGTAACTTCATACGGCATTTTTTCCTGACGGGTCTCAAGAAGGTTTCCCGTACTGGGCCAGAAATTGCCCTCAGGGTCCAAGAGTGGCCATAGACGGCCGTGGCTTAGGCCCGCGAGTATATCTGTGGGGCCTGTACTGGGTCCTAGGTTTTTCCGAATCAAACAATACTTTAATTTTTAGCGTACAATATGTTATTTTTTAGGGTACGATAGCTTATTTTTCTTTGAATATTAGATTAATTTTTAGTGAATAATACTTTATTGCTTAGTGAAAAATAGATTAAATTTTAGTGAATAATACTTTATTGCTTAATGAAAATAGATTAATTTTTAGTGCATAACAAATTATCATTTGGCAAACATCAGGTTAATTTCTAGTAAATGATACTTTAATTTTTAGTGTACAATAGATTAATGTTTAGTGTACAATATGGTTATCTTTTAGTGAATACTAGGTTATTTTAGTGTAATAGAACAATATTTAGCAAACAATGTGCTTAGTTAACATTTTTTTAGGAAAAGCATTGATTCAAAAAAACTGTACCTTGCATAATATATTTTTTAAAAATAGACTAATGTTGCCGCAAAAATGGAAATATAAAAGATTTTAAAAATATAAACCCCTAAATAAGTTCTGGATGACAAACCATTAAAAATAGGATTTTCGGAATATAATAATCTCAACTTATGGGATGGTGGAAGATAATAAGATGAACTTAAGAAATCCTTGTCAGTGAGCTTTACTTTGAAGGGACTTATTTTTAGTATACCACCACTGTAATGCCCCGACCCCTCTCGGTTACAGGTCTTACCAATAACGGCTTCGAGGATCGACGACTGGCCCTACAAATCATCACAAGTCTTTCCGACGTGCTTCGTCCTTGCTCACACGCTGCCCGGGAAACTTCCCAGGAGGTCACCCATCCCAAGATTGCTCCCCAATAAGCACGCTTAACTGTGGAGCTCTTAAGAGTGAGCTTCCCGAAAAGAAAGGTGCACCTTTGGTGATATAAGTAGTCACTTCGATCTTTTTTAAGCCACACTCGGGGTGTTACAATCACCCCCACTTAAAGCGCACAACGTTCTCGTTGTGCCTCACTAACCAACCGACTTACGAGTCCTCTTCACCGGTGGTCCACGCCCAGTATCTTTGCCCCGCTAGGTGACTACCCATGGGCTCTCCATCCACTGGCGCAGCTCACGGTCGCGGATCGGCTCTGATACCATCTGTAATGCCCCGACCCCTCTCGGTCACAGGTCTTACCAATAACAGCTTCGAGGATCGACGACTGGCCCTACAAATCATCATAAGTCTTTCCGATATGCTTCGTCCTCGCTCACACGCTGCCCGGGAAACTTCCCAGGAGGTCACCCATCCCAAGATTGCTCCCCAGTAAGCACGCTTAATTGTGGAGTTCTTAAGAGTGAGCTTCCCGAAAAGAAAGTGCACCTTTGGTGATATAAGTAGTCACTTCGATCCTTTTTAAACCACAGTCGGGTTGTTACAACCACCGAGTCGGACTCGTCGGAAAGATGACGTGTCGGTGGTTGATGCCTATGTGCAAGTAAGAAGCGAACAAAAAAAAAAAAAAGAAAAATGGGAGTCTGACCTTGTTTATCCTAGTAAGATTAGTTGACCGTTTAATTTTGGACACATAGGCTCTCTCCTTCCTTATTCTCTCTCCTTCCTCAGTCTCCCTCCTCTTGAAATAAAACTTCCCACTCAACATAATTAAAACCTACAAAAGTAAAGGACACTAAATTTCTTCCTCTCTCTCATCAAAATTTCGAAATTAATTGGAAAAGTGGAAACCCTAGAGTTGGAGTGTTGCTGTAACACCCCGAAGCTCTAATTTCATTTCTTATTTACTAATCTTAACCCCAGGTGGTAGTGGAATCTAATTGGGGTGTTACTGCCGCATTTCCTTCTTGGAAATACCAGGCTGAATATCAAAATAACAATTAATACAAAAATCCTTAATATTGTTTCAATCTTCACATTTTTCAAACTTTAATAACACAACTTGTTCAATCCAATGTTCATAGTAACTTCGTTCCTAACAACTAAACTTCCATCTTCTTTAACTCACGCGTTCGAGCCTCGCTCTACTTTTAGTTCCCCAACCCCATGCATGACTAAGTTACCTAAAAACAAAACATTTTATAAAAGTGAGATAAACTCAGTAAACAATCATCCCCAACGGTCAACTACACACACAAATTCATTTTGGAAAATATTTTAAGGGGTAGGGAAAAACAGCAAAACTCCCAAGACACATTTCTCATTAACACAGCCTTCCATGGTTACCAGCTCTCAGAGATGTAAATTCATAATTTATGGTCCAAACACAACATTCAGTTTTTTTTAAGGTGAGGGACCCCACTGGGTCTCATGGCCTGCGCTTCAGTTCAACGCAGCTGCTTAACTCATTCCTGACCTACCGCTACTTATGCGGTTACCACTTAACTCTTTCCTGGCCTACCACCAACAAGGATGGTTACCACTAACCTGGCCCACATCTCAGCAGAGCACGTGGCCGCTCACATGCATGCACTACTTTTCTCAGGGAAGGCTAATGGCCTTCAATCAACACAGTCTGATTAGATCTAACCCAACTCAACCATTACAGTTATTGATTTCATTCTCCTTATTAGGGATCGAATTAGCATAATTAAGTTCATTCAAATTTAGCAACTTCCCCCAATGCCAGCCCCAGAGCAGTAAAGTAGGAATTTCCAACAAAATATGACAAGGTCTCAATTTCACAGCATATCATGTCATACAGATTCTGCTTCGTAGTTACATTCAGTTAACTCATGCTATCATTCCTTTAAAATTAGTAGATAGGATAGTTCTTACCATATTCAATACACACACAATTGCTAACCACGCAAGGAAGGGTTAGGGCATGATTGTTACCTGGATACCGTACAAGTTACAGGCTCGGTTACTATTCCGAACTTACTACGCCACACCTAGGCCAAACATAGCCCACACTCAGTTCAAACTCAAATAGATTATATCCCTGGCTTTTTCCTTACTTTGAAAAATTTTATATAATTTACTCATACCTTTAGGACCCCCAATTCAAACCCACACTAGGGTCCAGGTTCGGCCGGAATCTGGGCCCCTTTTCATAGGCCCCAACTTCTGTACTCGATGTCCAATTTAAATTTTCTAACCCAATCCAAAAACTTTGGGTCGTCCCCTACCCTTGTCATGTTCAGGGTTTTGGCCAGTTCCATCCCGAACTAGGTCGTTTTCTAACATATTTTAGCAATATCACTGACTATCTTAGTTTGGATAGTCTAAGGTAAACTGGTTGTAACGTGGGCTATGCTACCCCAAATGGCCCAATTCTAAAAAAAGGCTATGCAACACATCCCGAGGCATTCATCATAAAAATTTGACGATTTTTGGCTCACCGACTCACCCTGGGTGAATTTTCAAAGTGACCATAACTGCAGCCCACTTTCCAGCCCAGCAGGCCCAGGCCAGATTTCCTAGCCTGACTTCCTAGTCCCATGATGTTCATAACCGACGTCCAAAACTCAATTTCTTCCATTCCAGAAAGAGGAGCTTGTCTTCTACAACTTTTGTGTTTTATGTTTTTACTAATTCTCTCAGTACCTAGGTTAAGAACTCTAAAATATACAAACTATTCCCAACTATCCTAGCCCAAACAGTCTCCCATGAACAAACCATAACTCTCTCAATACACTTCAAAATCCATCAATCCAAAAGGCGTAGCGCAGAGAATGTCTTGGCCTATCTACCCTCCAAATTTGACAATTTTTAGGCGATAATATTGATGGAAATAATTTTTTGAAATTGTGTGTCTTTTCTATCTTCAACAATGGCATGCCCCCAATCAAACCTCAATGTAAAACCCAATCTTTTACCCCCAATAATCACGTTTTTAGTCTCGGAATAACCCTCGTAACAATCTAATGGCCCTTCGCCCTAACCCAAGTCATTTAAGTCAAGAAAACCTACAATTTGATACTAAAACTTCAAGAAAATGTTGCACGCTTACCTTGATGTAGATTCGATAGAAAATGATTTGGGGGTCAGATTTTTCGTGCTTCAAATATGAAAATAACATAAAAAAATGGAGTTTAATGCTTCCTACTTGGAATTTGCATAAACCATGATTTATACATCTATTTTAAAAAAAAAAAAAGAATTTCAAAGGGTTGTGATCTACTTACCACCAAGGGAGAGGGCGGCGTGGTGGTCCGGTGGTGGCGGTGGTGACGACGCATGGTTGAGAACGAGAGAGAGGGGGAGAGAGAGGGGGGAAGAAAGAGAAAGAGAGAAGAGGAAGAGAGACAATGAGAGAATGAGAAATAAATGTGGGCGAGGGAGGAATACTCCACGGCTAGCGTAGGGTTTAGGAGGGGGGTTTGCTGTTTTGGGGGGGAAAAAGAAAGAGGAAAAAAAAGGAAAGAGAAGAGGAGAAGGAAAAAGAAAAGAAAATAAAAGGAAAAAAAAGAAGGAAATAAACATAATCCTAGGGTTTGATTGGGCTGAATTTAGGAGGGAAAATTAAATTTTAAAATAAAACAGATAGGAGGGAAAAATAAATGAAAGGAGTAAGTAATTGAGCTATGAGGCAAAATGCGTAATTATTTAAAACAAGGAAAACAAAATATTCCGAGTAAAAAAATAATAATAAATATTTTAGAAAAATTCAAAAGACATAACTCGCAGCGAAAGAGGTTTTAGAACGACTTGTATTATGGGGATTAGTCCATGTCACAAGATTTCCCACATTTGATTTTTCGAGCTTTTACATACTATCCCACTTAAGAAAATTTCGCCCCCGAAACTTCACTTAGTGGTGACACTCTACTATTATTAACATTAACTTTTTCGGGGCTCTACATACTACCCACTTAAGAGATTTCATCCTCAAAACTTACACATACCGAGCTACAGGAACAAGTGAGGGTATTTGTCTTGCATTTCCTACTCTGGCCCCCAAGTAGCTTCAGACATCTTGTGGTTGGCCCAAAGGACCTTCACTAGGGGCACCGTCTTCCTACGGAGGTGTTTCTGCCATCGATCCAGGATCGATACTGGCTGTTCCTCGTATGACAGGTCTTCCTGGAGCTGTATGGGATCAGGCTCGATTATGTGTGAGGGATCTAGAATATATTTCCACAATTGCGACACATGGAACACATTATGTACTCTGGAGAGTTCGGGCAGTAGGTCCAGTCGATAACCTACTTCCCCAATTATCTGTATGACTGGGTACGGCCCGATGTACCTCGGGCTAAGCTTTTCTGCCATCTCAAATCTTGCGATTCCCTTGGTTGGGGAAACTCGGAGGAATACCTGATCTCCTACTTGGAACTCAAAGGGCCTACGCCTCTGATCAGCATAGCTCCTCTGACGGCTCTCATACACTCCTGGATCAATCTTATTTTATCCGTGGTGGCTTGGATTAACTCCACCCTAATAATCAAGGCTTCATCGATCTCCTGCTAACAGAGTGGAGTTCCGCGTTTCCTCCCATACAGTGCCTCGTAAAGGGCCATGCCAATATTCGCGTGGTAACTGTTGTTGTAAGAGAACTTGATCTGTGCCAGCGCCTCGTCCCACGCACTCTTAAAGTCTAAAGCGGAAGCCCTTAGCATATCTTCTAATGTTTGAATGGTGCATTCGGTTTGCCCATCCATAGCTAGGTGGAACGTAGTATTAAAACACAGCAACGTCTCAAATGCTTCCTGTAACTTCTGCCAAAAACCCAACTGAAACCTGGTGTCCCGATCTGACATGATAGAGCTAGGTACCCCGTGTAGTCGCACTATCTTCTCAAGGTATGCCTGAGCTAATTGGTCCAGGGTCCAAGTATTTCTCATGGCTATGAAGTGCGCGGTTTTTATGAGCCTATCTGCGATAACCCAGATCGCGTTATTCTTCCGCTGAGTCAAGAGTAGACCCACCACGAAATCCATAGATACCGAGTCCCCCTTCCACTCGGGGACATCCAGGGGTTGTAAGAGTCCCGCTGGTCATTGATATTCTTTCTTCACCCTTTGATAAGTTAGGCACTTTGCCACATAATCAGCCACTTTCTATTTCATGTTACTCCACCAGAATGTCTGCTTTAGTTCCTTATACAGCTTAGTTCCCCTAGGATATACTGAGTGTGGAGTATTGTGACCCTCATCTAAGATTTTCTTCTTAAGTGCCTCTACGGCTGGAACACACACTCGGTTATGAAATCGAATGGTACCATCTTTATGAATTATAAACTCGAGTGCCTTTCCCACTAATATTTCCTCCCTGATTCGCTCGAGTTGGGGGTCCATAGCCTGAGCTACTCGAATCTCCTCAATGAGTATTGGCTGCGCTTCCAAGGTACATAGTATAGGCTTTGCCCTCGGGGTGACCATATTGAGTTCTAACTTCCGAAATTCTTCACATAACTCCTTCAGAAGTGCTAGCAAACAGTTTAGTGCTGGGTACGGCCGACGACTCAATGCATCCGCCACTATGTTAGCCTTCCCTAGATGGTATTGGAAATGAACATCGTAATCTTTCAGGAACTCTAACCACCTTGTCTGTCTCACGTTTAGATCCTTTTGTGAGAAGAGGTATTTCAAGCTCTGGTGATCAGTGAAAACCTCACAGCGTACCCCGTATAGGTAATGCCTCCAGATCTTAAGCGCAAACGCAACAGCGACTACTTCCAAGTCATGAGTCGGGTAGTTCCGCTCATGTGTCTTCAATTGCTGTGAGGCATAAGCTATAACACGGCCCTCTTGTATTAACACACACCCCAAACCATTCCTAGAGGCATCGCTATACACTACAAAATCCTTGTCAGTAGTAGGTAAGGCCAGTATCAGTGCACTCATTAGTCTCTTTTTCAGCTCCTGGAATGCTTCCTCACATTGTTCCGTTCATTCATACTCTGGTTAAGTTGGTGAGTGGGGTGGCTATTTTTGAGAAATTTTAAACAAATCTGCGATAGTACCCCGTCAAATCTAAGAAACTCCTAACTTCAGTCGGATTCTTAGGTCTGGGCCAGTTTGTCACAGCCTCTATCTTTGGGAGTCCACCGACACTCCCTCATTGGATACTATGTGTCCCAAGAATGCTACCTTCCTCAACCAAAACTCACACTTCGATAATTTAGCGTACAACTTATTCCTCCTCAATACCTCCAGGGCTGTCCGTAGGTGGTAGGTATGCTCCACTGGGGTCCTCAAGTAAATTAGGATGTCATCTATGAATACCACCACGAATTGATCCAAATAGGGTTCGAAGACCCTGTTCATAAGGTTCATGAACGCTGTCGGGGCGTTGGTGAGGCCAAAGGGCATCACTACGAACTCATAGTATCCGTACCAGGTATGGAAGGCAGTATTGGGTATATCCTCATCCCAAATTCGGTGTTGATGGTACCCCGAACGAAGGTCTATTTTAGAAAAGGTCCCCGCGCCCCGTAGTTGATCAAATAGATAATCTATTCTCGGCAGAGGGTAATGGTTCTTGACCATTATTTTGTTCAACTCTTGATAGTCTATACACAGTCTTAGGGTACCGTCCTTCTTCTTCACAAACAAAACTGGGGCGCCCTACGGGGATGTACGAGGTCGGATATACCCCTTCTCCAAAAGCTCCTCCAACTGTGTCTTTAGTTCTTTCAATTCTGCCGATGCCATCCGATAACATGCCCTGGAGATAGGTGTGGCTCCAGGGGTCAGGTCAATACAAAACTCCACCTCTCTAAGAGGTCGCATGTCGGGGATTGCATCGGGAAATACATCTGAAAATTCCCTCACCACGAGGATGTCCTCCAAGGAGGATTCTGCATCCTCAGTTTTCACTATGTGACACAGGAATCCCTTGCATCCTTTGCCTGACAACTCGCGAGCTTTCATTACTGACACCAATTTCACTCCCATTCTGGGTCTTTGGCCCCTATGCACTACCTTCTCCCCATTGGGTCCCTTTAGGGTGATTTTTCGTCTTTGGTAGTCTATCTAAACCAGATACTTAGCTAACTAGTCCATCCCCAAGATAACTCTAAAATCAGTTAACTTAAACCCGTATAGGTCTTCTAGGAACTCACATTCATACATTCTAATAGGGCAACCCTTGTATAGCTCCTCACATGTCACAGTCTTCCCATCAGGGAGAGTCACAGATAGCAATGAAGATTTACGGGGGGGGGATTAGTCCTAATGTCTCAACCAGCTTAACAGAAATAAAGGAATGCGTGGCACTCGAATCAAACAAAACATTTACTGGCTGAGTTAGGAGAGAGAAAGTATCTGTCACAACATTAGGAGCATCATCTGTTTCCTCCTTCTGTATCACATAAACTCTGCCCCCATTGTTCCGCCGGGGCGGTTGGTAGGGAGGTTGGGCTTAAGCTTGCTGAGGTGCCCAGTTTTGCTGGTTGGGTTTGGCCAGCCGCCCTCCCCTATTCTAATACAGTTGCTGGGGTCGCTGCCCTTGCCCTTGAACCTGGACTTGCCCTGGTCCAATAGGAGGTGGAGGAAGTGGGCAATCTCGAACCTGATGCTGAGAGCTTCCACAATGAAAGCACCTCTTCACCAAGCGGCCCTAGCTTCCCACAAGTGTTGCAGGTTACCTTTAGCCGTGTATTAGGGTGCTGGCCTCCCCGATTAATACCGTTCGAGTACTGATTCTCAGTAGGCCGGTAATATTGCTCTTGCGGTTGGAAGTTGCCCCGGTTATCCCTCTTTCTCTTGGTTCCACACTGCTCATTGAAATAGTTACTTCGCTCTTTCATCGCCCTCTCTACGTTGACCGCAGTGTCGTATAGGTCAACGTAGGAGGCGTACTGACATCCTCTCTTTGATGGTGGGGTTCAGCCCAGCCTCAAACCGGTTCATCTTCAGCCTTTCGTTAGCTATGAAGGCTGGGGTGAATCATGAGAGCTCCATAAATTTAGAGGCGTACTCAAGTACACTCATATTCCCCTGCTGCAGTTGCATGAACTCGCCCTCCTTGGCCTTTTGGAGGGAGATAGGGCAGAAATGATCCTTGATCAATTCCTTAAACTTGTTTTAATCAAATCCCAGTTCGTGCTCTCTTTCCCTCATCGTGGCCCACCATAAGTCAGCCTTGTCCTTCAAATAGAATATAGTGAAACCCACCTTCCACTCCTCAGGGCATTAGAGTGCGTCGAACAGTTTCTCTATGCCCCTAATCCAATGCTCAAAACTCTTAAGGTCCAGAGTGCCATTGTAGATGGGTGGGTGATGGCTCGCGAATCTTTTAAACATATAGGAGTTGTCCTCCTCAACCCTTTTCTCCCGAACCTCCATTAGCCTCTATAGCTACTCATTCTGGAGTTGCAACTGCTCCCCTTGTTTCTGTAGCATCTCCAGCAGCAATAAGTTGGTGAGTTCACCTCCAGTAGATGGATTAGTCTTGTCTACTTAGCTGCGAGATCCATTCTCATTCCTAGGACGTAGGGTCTCCAGCCATTCCCGGAGGGTCGACATGTTAACCTCCTGATTTCCAGGGACTCTCACAGCATTGTGAGATCCGGTTTGAGATTCATTGCTGTTTCCCACCATCCTGTTCGGGAAATAAGTTGGGTCTAGTTCCCTTCCTAATAGTTCATTTCCTACTTGCTACCGAGGTTCAATAACATACATACTATTGCATCAGACAACATTTAACAGGCGTTCGATTTTAACATTTCACCACATCCACGTGGTAATCACTATATCACATACTCGTGCAGTTCATATCATACAGGCATCATGTTTATGTATTTCACATCTTTCACAACAGAAAACGCTGACATTCAGATAATTTGGGAAAATTTTATTGCATAAAAAGAATTCCAACATCATAGTGTTCCACACTAATACTTTCCATTACATCACAGTTTATAACTTTATTAGCCACTGTGGCTTAATAACAGAATCAGAAAGATAACTAACAATGCTGCCTTAATGAAACGAGAAAGAAAAATAAGCCTTGTACCTTCTATGAGCTGCTACTGGTCGGGGGCGTCCAATAGACAAGTACCCTTATACATCTGACCACATCTGCCTCGCTTCCAACGAGTCATCCCGGTCACAAACTCGCCCCTCTTCTTTGCAGAATCAGAATCTATCTCTACTCCCAAGCTCTCAAGTCCCCCAGTTTGCTCATCTTGCATAATGAACTCCCTCACTTTCTCTCCCTGGTCTTCACTTCCTATCAACTATCCCTCGCTTACCTCGGAATCTTCCTCAGGGTCCTCCTCAGGATCCTCCTCCTCTATTGGTTCCCCCTCGCTCGAGTCCTCCTCAAGGTCCTTCCCAGGATCTTCCTCCTCCATAGGTTCCCTCTCACTAGGGTCTTTCTCAGGGTCCTCCTCGGGATCTTCCTCCTCCATAGGTTCCCTCTCGCAAGGGTCTTCCTCGGGGTCCGCCACCTCTATTGGTCTTGCCTCAGTAGGGTCATCTCCTTCTTCCTTAGAGTCTCCCTTCTCATCTATAAGCTCGTTTCTTGGGGGTGGGGCATCCTCCTCACTAGCTGTAGGAATACGCTCCAGGTTGTGGGGTCCCTCTAGTCTCAAGTAGTTTATTAGGCCATTTATATCCATCCTCATGGGCTCCTAATCGCACCAACAACACCTTCCCCACGGGCAGGGATCACGAGCTTGGGGGTGCAGCTCATCGACTCAATAGCACCACTCAGGGTCCCCCTTCAGAGTCAGCAACAGAAAAACCAATTATTCTCAATAGACAAGCAGCTATTGGGCCTATCCTCCAGGTATCTGGCTAGCACTCACCTCACATGCCGTATGTGGTCCCACACACTCTTCCCTGACTCCTTAGCTAACTGGTCATGCAGACAGGGACCTCCTACACTACCACAGTGTTGGGTACCTCTATTCCTATACAAAGTAAGTACACATAAGATATGCATCCAACCTACAATCATGCATTCATTTAATACTATATGCAGATGTATGCAGCCCCTGCCCTGTACTACACTCACTCTCCTAATGGTTAAGTCTACCAGTTTTAGTCCTTAACTTTTTATAGTCCTTTAGGCGAGCCTTCAGGTTAGTTAACCTAAGCTCTGATACCAATTATAGGGGTTGGTCCATGTCACAAGATTTTCCACATTTGATTTTTCGGGGCTTTACAATTGCGAATTGGGAGCAAAATTGAGTGTGTTTTCATCCTCTATTGCTGCTAAAGTAGAAGTGGAAGGTGGTTGTTGGCAAAATTGATAAGGAAACTAGGGGAGAATGTGGAAAAAAAGCACAGCCCCACTATTTGTACTAAAGCGTGTAAAGGTAAGCTTTTTTTTTTAGTTAATTGATGATTAAGTAAAGGGTTTAAAGGATACTATGTTTCTATTATTGTTTATTGTTGGGTTGATCAGGGGATAAGGGTGATTAATATGCCTGCTTTTGTAAATGTCGACCTAATGCATGTACATTGTTATATTTTATTTGTTTTGTAAACAATGTAATTGACGAAAATGAGTGTTGATGACATAGTTTGTAGATATTCATCATGGGGGAAAATTTATGGAAGGTGTTAAGGTGGAATATGCTGGAGGTGGAGTGTCTGAGACTGAGCCTGTTGACATAGATAGGTTACTAGGTTTGAGGTAATTGAACTTGTTAAAGATATTGGGTTTACCAATGTAGAGGAATTTTACTATCTAATACCTGGAATGAGTGTGAGAGAGGGGTTCAGGACATGTCATAATGATTTTGAATCATTAGATATGGCTGCTGCTACTGCTATTCATAAAAGATTGGTTGTGTATTTAGTCCATAGGGTAGATGTTCCAAAGGAAGTGGTCCCTGAGATGCCTGCTTTACCTTACCCTTCTATGGCCACACAACAGTCCAATGTGGACCCAATGAGCAGCAGTATCAATGATGGTTAAGAATGTGATCAAAAGGGGGGACTTGATAGGTCAACAAGCACATTTGGGTCTCAAAATTCAAGGAGCACCAGAGTGAAGTATACTCCAACAAAATCCCCTTTTAATAGGAAAAAGCAAAAGGCCCATAACAAAGGCCCAATTAAAGAACCAGTTCAGCAAGACCAAACACCTACACCAACCCCAACCCCAGCCCCAACATCTGCTACTACCCCTATTCCATCCCCTACCAGCATAACTCAAAAGGCCCATTCACATGACACAACCCCTGTTTTTAATGTGAATAATGAGCATGTACCTAAATGGGATTGGAAAGACCCTAGACCTGAGTCACTATTCTATGGGATGAATTGATTGAGGGTGAGTCACTCAATAAAGAGCATGGTGATAGTGAATATGTTTCTGAAACTGAGGTTGACTTAGAGGCCTTTGAGGACATTGCAGGTAGCATTTCAAAAGCAAGAGGCAAAAGAAAAATAAATATGGGTGGTGGTGTTGATGATGATGGGTGTGAGAATGATGGTGATGAGCATGATTGGGATACTGATATTCAAAAAGAATGGGAGGCTGATGTTGAGGACCTAGAGACAAGTGATGAGGAGTGGGCAGCTACCAGGGCTAAGGTTGGTGAGTGCAAGAAACAAAAGGGCTCAGGAAGGACTGATAATGCTGAACGGGTGGGCAAGCAAGACATGACTGCAGATAAGTCTACTATTGGTGGCATTGAACAAACACAATTAGGTTCAAGCTTTCATAGTGATGATGAGTCTTCTGAAGCTGAAATGGATATTGATGGAGAGACTAATGGGGATGTTCCTAGGTTGTTAAAGAAAAAGGGGAAACCTATTAAGGGGGATGAGCACACTGATTTCAAGAAATTGAAATGGCAAGTTGGAATGACTTTTGGAACAGTTAAGGGGTTTAAGGATACAATATCAAGTTTTGCAATAGCACAGGGATACGACTTAAAAATAGGTATCTTTGACTTAAGAAGAAGAAGGATAGGTGCAGTTTACAAACAGGGCTATAGATTCAAACTGTATGCATCATGGGAAAAATCCAAAGCTGTATGGGTTAGAATAGTAAACAACCACCATGTTTGCATAAGGAACATGGTGAAGAATAGACAATTGAAATATACATGGATTGTATCCCACTACTTGCTTAGGTACAAAGAAAATCCAACATGGCCTACCAAAGAGCTGGTGAATGCAGTTAAGAAGGATCATGGGGTTGTTATAAACAAGTGGACTGCTTATAAAGAAAAATAAGCAACTTATGAAATGTTGCATGGCTCAATGTTTGACCATTACTCAAAGTTGGGAAGGTACATTGAGGAGCTATATTTTTTAAACACAGACAATTCTTCATACTCTAGCAGCTGTATTCCCCAATTGTGAGCATAGACACTGTGCTCGATATATATATGCAAATTGGAAGAAGACTCACAAGGGTGAAGAATTGATGCTTTTATTTTGGAATGCAGCAAAGGCATACAACCAAACTGATTTGAAAGATACAATTAAGGCACTCCGACAAACCTCCCCTAAGGCAGCAGAAGACTTTGAGTTTTAAAATCCAAGACTATTCTGCAGGGCCTTCATGAGAGAGGATTCAAAATGTAATATTATTGTCAACAACATGGCTAAGACTTTCAATGTCTATGTTATCCATGCAAGAACCAAACATTTGATTGACATGTTAGAGAATATTAGAATGGCTTTGATGGAGAGGATTGTAGTGAAAAGGTCCATTATGGAAGTTTCTAAAGATGAAATACACCCTAGAATAAGGAGTAAACTAGAGAAGAAAAAAGAAGAAGCAAGAAATTATTTCCCTATTCCAGCTGACAACAAAGTCTTCCAGGTCAAGCACAGGCCTGAGAGCCTTGTTGTAGATCTCAACCAAGCCAAATGTATATACAGAAAATGGAATCTCATAGGAATACCTTGTTGTCATGCCATTGCATGTGCAGCATGGATGAAGCGAGGTCCAGAAGGGTGTGTGGATTCTTATTTCAAGAAGGAGAGGTATATAATAACCTATGAAGGTTCAATATCTCCCTGTGCTGGAGAGAGACATTGGCCTGAGAAGGGCATGCCACTGCAACCTCTACCAATTAAGGTAGGGCTTGGTAGACCAAAGAGAAACAGAAGGAAAAATCCACATAAAGATCCAAAAAAGGCAGGCAGGTTGACAAGACATGGAAGGTAGATGATGTGCACCAACTACAAGAGTGCTGGTCATAACAAAAAGGGATGTCCTCAATCAGCAGACTCTACTCATGGCAACCCACCTCCACAGAAAAGGCAACGGGGCAGACCAAGGAAACAACCTGAGCTTCTCAATGAGCCAAGGGAGCAAGGAGCAACAGCTACTAGAGGTAGAGGAGGAATTAGAGGCAAGAGAGGTAGAGGGAGATAAGCTAGGGTAAGTGTTTCACATTTCACTTTTTTATAAACAAAATATTTTTTTGGTTTTGTACATTATTAATTTTTTATTTTTCAATGTCTTAGGATATTCCATCCTCATCTAGACCACAGTCCATGACAGACTAAGGCCAGTCTCTCATTTTCAGTCAAGCATCAGCAGCTACCAGCAGCTCATAGCCTTTTATTAGCCCTCCATAGTCAAGATTCTAACTTCCCTGCAGCTTTTAAGTTTTAGATTTGTACATTGAAACAGTCAAATTTAGGTGTGATGTTCTTTATTATGTGTGAAACTTATGTAATTTTGATATCAGGTGTGTATGCTTGAGGCTTAATGTGCCAAGTTTACAGTGACTTGTAAACCTTTTTTGCTCATTTTGTTAACATACAGGGAAAGTAATGACTATTTTGGATCATTACTTGCTCATTAGTTGCTATCAAGCACAATATTATAATGACTATTTTGGATCACATGCTTTTGGAGCAAAATATTTCCCCACTTTCATTCTTTTCATTCATTCAATACAAAGTACAGCTACCCAACCACATTCATCTACCCCAATAAATAGCTACAAAGCATCAGCACCAACTCTTTAGATCTGCCCACACCATACCATCAATTTTCCCTGACCAGAACTACCACAACTAAGAAAATAGTCAGATACATCCACATTTTGTGCCACCCCTACTTGTTTGCAGCTGTAAGTTTTAGTGCCATGAGTTCCTCGTTCATCGCCTTCATTTCTTGTTCAACTCTTCTCCTCTTCTCCTTCGCCTTAACAATCTTGCTTCTTAATTTCGCATTCTCTTCTTTCAAAATTTGCATCTCATCAGCATTCATTGCATTCTCTTCCTCCCATTTGAAAAACCCACAATCTTCATTAACCTACAAACATACAAAAGTAACACATCAATTGCAGATTGCACCCAATCATTAAACCCTAATTTTCATCATTCCACTAATGTAACCCTATTTTGATTTCACTTACCTTCCATGATTGACACCCAAAAAACTTTCTCCCCCTATTTGGGGGTCTTCTACAGGTTTGATATATAGCAGGTAAGTCATGAAAACACTTCACCATGCCTAGAATCGAGCTCTGGCTACTTGAATTTGATGTCTTCCCAGAATTTGATGACCCAGCAACGTTTGCTGTTCTACTAGACATGTTCACCTCTTGGAACGGATCTCGACTTCGGGCTTTCATTTTCTTCTTTCTCTTCAAAATTGCATTTTTTGCTTTGAACAAGAGGGAGATTGAGATAGAGATTTCGCAAGGATAGAGAATGAGAAAGAGGGAGACTGAGGAAGGAGAGAGACTGAGGAAGGAGAGAGCCTATGTGTCCAAAATTAAACGATCGACTAATCTTACTAGGATAAACACGGTCAAACTCCTATTTTTCTTTTTTTTTTAATTCGCTTCTTACTTGCACATAGGCATCAACCACCGCTACGTCACCTTTCCGACGAGTCCGAGTCGGTGGTGGTATACCAAAAATAAATCCCTTCAAAGTAAAGTTCACTGGCAAGGATTTCTTAAGTTCAGCTTATTATCTTCCACCACCTCATAAGTTGAGATTATTATATTCCAAAAACCCTTGAAAATATTATGGTTAAAAATAGGTCAATTTTTAGTGAACAATAGAATATTTTCTAGTGAAAATAGGTTAGTTTTTGATAAATAATAGATCACTCTTAAGTAAATAGTTTTTGATATACAAATCTTGATTTGAAAAGCATAATTTAAGTAATGCAATATATTTCTTTAAAAAAAATAAGCAAATGCTAATTAGGGAAACAAAAGGAAAAACGATGGGAAAGATAAAAATTAAAAAAAAAAATTCAGCAAAGTGTCATTGCCATGCTTCAAGCCATGGAAGCCAATGATTAGAAGCAAATCATTTACCACTTAGTATATGAGACCCAACTGGTGCAACCATGTCGACAAGAAATATAATTTATGTTTTGGGATGCTCTTTTTCAACTGGACTACCCACCTACACATTTTTTTAATGTGCCGTAACTATATTGTTTGGGTTAGACTAAATAAAGTGTACAGTAATCGTGTACCTTACATTGTGTGATGTAACAACTGATTTATCTAAAATTATATCCAACGTTCTTGTTGAGGTTCACATAGAGATCGTGAATTCTATGAAGAGAAGAAAGAAAAAAGGGTGGTGAGCTACATGTTAATTTTTAATGAAAAATACTTTAACTTTTAGTATACAATATGTTTTTTTTTAATGTACGACGGATTAATTTTTAATGAACAATACTTTAGTTTTTAGTGTACAGTAGGCCATGTTTTAGCATATAACAGGCTATTTTTTAGTGAATGCTGGTTTTTTTTTGGGGTTCCTTTTAGTTTTATACACTTATATTTTTATTTTAGTTCTTTTTTTTTGCTAGACTTGTTTCCGCTTCCATTTTTAACACTAAATACATCTACGATTATATAGAATATTTTTTTTGAGGTTCATATAGAGATTGTCAATGACATGAGGAGAAGAAAGAAAATGGGTGCTAAACTATACACTAATTTTTAGTGAAAAATACTTTAATTTTTAGCGTACAATAGGTTATTTTTAGTGTACAATAGGTTAGTTTTTAATGAACAATACTTTAATTTTTAGTGTACAATATGTTATTTTTTAGGGTACAATAGGTTATTTTGTATTGAATATTAGATTAATTTTTAGTGAATAATATTTTATTGTTTAGTGAAAAAGAGATTAATTTTTAGCGCATAATAGATCATCATTTGGTGAACATTAAGTTAATTTTCAGTGAATAATACTTTAATTTTTAGTGAACAATAGATTAATTTTTAGTGCACAATAGGGTTATCTTTTAGTGAATGCTAGGTTAACTTTTAGTGTAACAGAACAATATCTAGCAAACAATGTGCTTAGTTAACATTTTTTTAGGGGGAAAAAAAACTGATTCAAGAAAAATTTTCTTTGCATAATATATTTTTAAAAATAGACAAATGTTTCCAAACAAATGGAAATATAAAAATTTTTAAAATATAAACCCTAAATAAGTTGTGAATGACAAAACATTAAAATTATTTTTTGTGAAAAATAGGTTAATTTTTAGTGAACAATAGAATACTTTCTAGTGAAAATAGTTAGTTTTTGATAAATAATATATCACTCTTAAGTAAACAGTTTTTGACAGATAATTCTTAATTGAAAAGCATAATTTAACTAATGTAATATATTTCTTTAAAAAAAATTAAGCAAATGTTAATTAGGAAAATAAAAGGGAAAAGGATGGGAAAGATAAAAATTAAAAAAATTCAGCAAAGTGTCATTGCCATGCTTCAAGCAATGGAAGTCAATGATTAGAAGCAAATCATTTACCACTCATTCCACAAAACCTAACTAGTACAATCATGTAGATAAGAAATACAATTTACATTGTGGGCGGCTCTTTTTCAACTGGACTACGCTATATATGCATATTTTAAACGGGCAGCAACTATATTGTTTGCAGTTGTTATATCATACAATCTAAGGTACATGATTACTATACACTATCTTTAGTCCAGCCTAAATAATATAGTTGCGGCCCATTAAAAATATGTGCAAATACGTAGTCTAGTTGAAAAAGAGCAGCCCAAAACATAAATTATATTTCTTGTCTACATGGTTGCACTAATTGGGTCTCGTGGATTGAGTAGTAAATGATTTGCTTCTAATCATTGACTTCCATGGCTTGAAGCATGGCAATGACACATTGTTGAATTTTTAAAATTTTTATCTTTCCCACCCTCCTTTTTTTTTCCCTAATTAACATTTGCTTAATTTTTTAAAGAAATATACTCCATTAGTTAAATTATGCTTTTCAATCAAGAATTGTCTATCAAAAACTATTTACTTAAGAGTGACCTATTGTTTATCAACAACGAACCTATTTTTCACTAGAAAGTATTCTATTGTTCACTAAAACTTAACCTATTTTCACCAAAATATTTTTAATGGTTTGTCATCTACAACTTATTTAGGCTTTATATTTTAAAAATATTTTATATTTCCATTTTTCCCGCAACATTAGCCTATTTTTTAAAAATATATTATGCAAGGTGAAGTTTTTTTGAATCAATTTTTTCCTAAAAAAATGTTAACGAAGCACATTGTTTGCTAAATATTGTTCTATTACAATAAAAGTTAACCTAGCATTCACTAAAAGATAACCTTATATCAAACTAAAAATTAATCTATTTTTCACTAAAAATTGAAGTATAATTCCTTAAAAATTAACCTAATGTTGACCAAATGACAATCCATTATGCACTAAAAATTAATCTATTTTTCACTAAATAATAAAGTATTATTCACTAAAAATTAATCTAATATTCAATAAAAATAACCTATTGTACTCTAAAAGATAACATATTGCACACTAAAAATTAAAGTATTGTTCATTAAAAATTAACCTATTGTACGCTAAAAATAACCGATTGTACATTAAAAATTAAAGTATTTTCCATTAAAAATTAATGTATGGTTTAGCACCCATTGTCTTTCTTCTCCTCATGTCATTCACATTCTCTATGTGAACCTCAAACAAAATATTATATATAACTTTAGATGTGTTTAGAGTTAAAATTGGAAGATGAAACAAGTTCAACAAAAAAAAGAATTAAATAAAATATAACTGTATAAAACTAAAAAGGAACCAAAAAAACCCAACATTCACTAAAAAATAGGTTATGGTATATTAAACATAACCTATTGCACACTAAATATTAAAGTGTTGTTCATTAAAATTAATCCACCGTACATTAAAAAATAACCTATTGCACACTAAAAGTTAAAGTATAATCCTAGTATTAAATTATAACTAGTATTTTCATGCCCATGCAATGTACAAATGATAAATTTTTAACTGCAGCAGTTGCTCATACACAAATTTTTAAGATTTTTGTAAAATAATTAGTAAGGTAAGCTAAAGCACTTACTAAGAAATGCAAATTATGAACAACTATCAAGAAAAAAATTTCTAACACATTAAAATGTACTACAATTAAATTTTTGCTAGTGATAATTGTAATATTGTGATTTCTTTGTAATACCTCGAAAATTATGGTAGTTCCAAAAGCTATTTAATGTTGAGAAAAAAATTAATAACATAATTAATTTATAATATTTAATTTTTATTAAAAATTAATTAAAAAATTAATGAAGATTAATGTGATTCCCCAATAGTTAGTCTTGCTTAAATTGAACTCAAGTCCGACATTATGTAAATGATTATAATTATTTAGAGCAGTGAGCTGCGCAAAAAATTAAAAAAAAATTTAGAACTTTCCTAAAGTTGTAAAACGATGAATAAAATCCCGGAGTCGTAAAACTAATGAAACGCAATAAATTATGAGGTATCCGAGCATAATGGGGAAATTACTGTGCTGTAAAATTTTCTTAATAATTGAGAAAAATTCAGCAGGCAAATGAGATTAAGCCACGTGTTTTGGATAAAAATGGCATTAGTTTGGGTTGACCAAAGGGCTATAATTAGCCGAATGAATTGAAAAAAAAAAAAAACAAAGGCAAACATTCAGGCAAGCGAAAAAAAGGAAAGTAAAATACCAAAGCCAAACCAAAATAAAAGAAAGCGGATTGAGAGAGAGAGAAGGGTCGTGAGATCCCCCTGACCCCCTTGTTTTTCTGTCTCTCCTGCTGCCTTCTCTGTGAGCCAGCGATGGCTTCCCCGGCCAGCACCGCCAGCACCGGCGAGTTCCACCACCACCACCACCCTCATCCTCCACAATCCATGCTTCAACCAAGGTAATTCTACTCCCTTTCTACTCTCTTTTTTGGACCCAATTTCATGAGATATTGATAGTGTTTAATGGACTAATTTTGATGAATAATAGTTATCGCTCAGATTTATTTGGGTTGTGTATTTGGATGTGGTGAGTGTAAACTATAAAGAGGTTTAATTGGGTTATATGTGTATGGGTGTTGTATATAAATGAATTATGAAGAGATTTCGTTGGGTTGTGTCTTTGGATATGGTGAGTGTAAATTATAAAGAGGTTCAATTGGGTTATATGTGTATGGGTATTGTATATATGTGAATTATGAAGATATTTATTTTGGTTGTTTATTTGGATGTGGTGAGTGTAAATTATAAAGAGGTTTAATTGGATTATATGTGTATGGGTGTTGTATATATATGAATTATGAAGAGATTTATTTGGGTTGTGTATTTGGATGTGGTGGGTGTAAATTACAAAGAGGTTTAATTGGGTTATATGTGCATGGGTGTTGTACGTATATGAATTATGAAGAGATTTATTTGGGTTGTGTATTTGGATGTGGTGAGTGTAAGTTATAAAGAGATTTAATTAGGTTATTTGAACGAACTTGGGTTTAGCTCATGTGAATGATGAGGGAGTTAGATTAGGTAAATGATGTTAAATTTGATTATATATGAATGATGTTGGAATCCGGTTGTAAAGAAACTTGGTTAAAATGGAGGACAAAGGGAGTAAGTGAATTTCTTTTTATGGCCTAGTAAAAGAATATTTGTTAGTAATCATATAAGCCGAAATCCATACGAGGTTTAGTCGAGTTAGTCAAGTGACTAAGGATGTTTAGTCAATCTCTAGACAAAGTTGACGTTGGCAAAGACGAGCCAAAGTGAATAAAGAGAATATTGTAATTATTTTTTTTTCATGGATGAGCAAAGAGGGAAAGAACCACAAGGCATTTTCCAGTCCAAGCTGTAACGTTAGCCGGTTTTTATTAATTAAGGAATGGGGACTTATTTAAGTAAATGTCCCTAAACACAGGACTGGAACCAACTCGTACAAAAGAAGCAGAAAAGAGGAATTTAATTCCGTTCCAGATACATTATGGCTTGTACCCTTCAAAGACGTTTAAATTCACATTTATAAACGTTAGCAAATTTTTTTCTCGGTGTTCACTGCTTAATAAGCCATGTTCAGTAGTCATAATTGTGCTAGCAGAATTCATTATGGGCCATTCCCGTTAAACGGAAATTTCATAGTTCATTGCAATTGCCATGGCTAATATTCATAGACATGGGGTCCTAATCTAGGCTGAAGATATTATCATTAGCTGTTTATTTAGTACGATGTTTTTTTTTTCAAGGAGCAATTGCAACATTGTTTTAACATTGAGTGCGCGCTCACTTATTCCTACAAAAGCCAATTTAACTATACAAGGGTAACGTATTGAGCAATTGCTCATTTTTTATGGTTCTGTGGTTTTAAATTGTTTAGGGAAGGAGAAACAAGTGGATAACGGGCAGGAATCCAAGGAAGTTCAGGGCCCAGGAGGCATGCTCCAGGGCAGCTGATGTTAATTCTCATCTCTGTTTAATTCTTTTGCAGAGGTAGTTTTGTCTTCAAGTTGCTAATGAATGCTACGCAAAATGTAAATTCATTTTGGACTGAGTTTTATCATACGACCTAGTTTGTAAAATTTTGCTGATGGGTCAAACCCGAGTCATTTGTGTAATATATCTTCTGGCTACCCTCCAGTCGCTTTTGGGTTCTCATTTATAGCCTTGTCCAAAAAGGGCGTCAATAACGCCCTAGCTGCATAATGCTTTCTGCTACCCTTAATATTCATTAAAGCAAATAATTAAGGGTTAATGTTACAATTAAAGTATTGATGATGTTTTTTATAATGTCCATAGATATATTTTTAATTAAATAGCACCAATTACAGTTAAAAATAATTCGATAAAAAATTTAATAATTAAATGTGTTTTAATGGCCATAAATATCAAAAAATATTGGCGCTAAAGGGAAAATAATTTTACTACAAAAAAATTATTAATATTCATTTGGAGTCTGATACTATGAAAAATTAAAGTAACATGGTGAGTTTTCATATATTACAATAAAAAAAAGTGATAAAATAAGATAATCTTATCCCTGTTAATTATTAATTCTAGGTTGAACTATTATGCTCCGAAAATTGAAATCAAGTTGGTCCCTTTTGGTAGTAATATGAGTGTAGTATTATATTGTATCTAAAAGATCTATAATTGTGATTGTATTATCTATACTTCAAATCTATATTTATATTCATATCAATGTCCAAAAATATAGGAAAAATAATAATAATGAAAATTTAATATCTTTTGTTGTTTCTTGATAATAATAATTGTGTCTTTATAGTAAATAAGATGTAAAATATGTGTATGCAACGATGTGTCTTTATGATATTTCGTATTAGTGGCCAAATTTTGGGTAAAAATTGGAAACCTAAGATGTATAATATGTGTTGAAAATCTTTCATATGTAATTAACTACCTTGTTATTACAAAAAATAAAAATTATTAACTACCTTAGAAATTCTAAAAAAACGGCATGTGCCAAAAATTTAGAGAAATTTATTTTGTTTTAATATATACTAGTGCACATATCATGCTTCGCACGAGTATAGGTAATTCTTCATTTAAAGATAAATAGTAATTCAAATATAATTTTGTTCAATAATTTGACTAAGATGCTTTTAAGTGAATGACTTATAATTGTTTGTTCTCAAAATTATATAAATGATCTAAATATATATAAAATTAATAACGTTACCTGTTAATTTGGAGTCGTTGTTCATACGAAGATAAAGTTTCTCAAAATCAACCAAATCAAACTTATGCCTTGGAATATCGGCACAACCATCTTCTAACACCCTCACAATTGTATTTGGAAAAAACTGAAGCATTAATTTGCAGTCACTAACCACACGATAATTATCTTTATTTCTTTCGAGCTTGAAGTTCATAAACAAATATATATATGACCTCGATATCTATGAGCAAAACTTCCTTTAATTACTGCATGGATGTAATCAAACTGTAGGAACAAAAATGGAATGGAGATTTAAGATATTCTAAAAATCAAAACGACTTTAATTATTTGATAAGTGAATAAAACTTACTACGTCTTCATCAATTAGAACCATCTTGAAGCTTATAATCTCTCCCTTCGGGTGTTTACTACTGTCCACAAATGTGCAACTCTAGTCTTGATTTTCCAGTCTTCCTTTTCTTTTCCTTGGTTAAATTGCTCAAAAACATGTAGTTGTTGACAGCTTGTTTAGATTCATTACTAAATGCAGGGATGAGGATTAATGTACTGTCTTGAGACTAACAAAGATGTAGAATACTTGCTTCTTTTGTATAGGAAGGAATACACATATATTACTGACAATGAGGATGAGGATGCCATCCTATGTGGAGCAAAAATATAAGGACTTTGATCGAAGCCAGAAAAGCTTAGAGGTAGGTGTATCCTTTTGATGGACTAATTGGGTCTATATAGAAGATATTATTGTTGTTCTTTTTATTTTATTTGGAATTATTATTATTATTATTATTATTATTATTATTATTATTATTATTATTATTATTATGGTTCAATGTGGTTTAACAAGTAATTATTTTGATAACGGATTACCATTGCTTTACCCAACCTCATTATACAACAATTTGGTCCGTATGTGGTATGAACCTTGCCAATTTTCTCGAAGCTGGAGGTGCATATAGATATTGAACTAAAGCTATTTGAAAATTTTGCTTTCTCATGTAAGCAAAATGCTGGAGGAGAATTTCATGAGCTTAGCTGTAAGTTAAAGAAACAAATTGAATAAAACAATTAATATAATGACTTTATTTTGCGCCAAATTATTCCATAGTTTTATTCTTGATTTGTTTTCTTGTTCTCATTCTATTGGCAGAACATGAAGCCATTTTTTTCCATTCATGAATTAAGATCGAAGGTCTTTGATGAAGAGTCCTTCGATAAGTGGATGAAGCAAGGTGAGGCACAAGCTTCAACAGCGAGTTTGAGTGTACACAAATAGTTGCAACGGATTGGCTTCAAACTATTCCTCTTGATGGAAGAAGTGAACCTTCTACGAATGCCACTGAGTTTCACAGATTCACAAGATGAATTAAGGGGAACTCCAATCAAATAGTAATTATATTTGTTTGGTATTATTACGTTTTTAAACTTATTATTATCTATTGATTTGCTTGGTTTTCTACAACCTTCAAACTTTAATAAAAGTGGATTGATAAATTACTTTGTCGACTCATGACCCTTGCTTTACCTAGCTTTATTATACAATGATTTACGGTTCAAAAAATGATGTCTGTCATTTTTTTTTTTTGTTCACTTTATTAGCTTATGGCCCTTGCTTGAACTAAACTTTAATTATGATAGTTTGGTATTAGGTTTATTTTTTGGGTAACTTATTATTATTTATTGATTTGCTTGGTCTTCTATAACCGCAAAGCTTGAATAAAAGTCATTATTGGTAATTATTTTGCTAACGGATTACCATTATTTTACCCATCTTATTATACAACAATTTCAGTAAACCCCCTGAGTTTCACAACTTCACAAGATGACTTAGGGGAAAGTCTAATCAAATCAAATAGTAATTATGTTTATTTGGTATTATTATTATTTTTGTAATCTATTATTATCATTTGATTTGTTTGGTTTTCTGTAACTACCAAACTTTAATAAAGGTGCTGATTGGTAGTTACTTTGTTAACTGATGACCCTTGCTTTATCTAACCTCATTATACAACAATTTACCATTTGAAAAATTAAATATGTTTATAAATTGTTTTTTTTTTCCCTCTTGAGATCATTAATATCTAACCTATCATTGTGTAAGCATGTGACTATCATCGATGTGCATTAGTATCATCACTTGTGCTCCATGATTATTTTTTTTTTAAAAGTTATTTTGGATAAGTGTTCCATTGGCCTGGACTATGAGACTTTAGGGGCATTTAGCTATTGGTGGCAAGTCTGACTCTAACCGAGTTGCTACGGTAAAGATCTACAGATGCAGTCTCTCTATGATACAGTATTGCACCTTAATAATAGTTACATCCAAAGCAGCCCAATACAGTAGCATGCAATGTGTAAGAATGCAGTCTATAATACGTTATAATGCATTGTCATTTTCAACTTGGATTTTTATAAGGGGAAAACCATAGCACATTTATAATCTTGGGAACATTTGAAGTGCTTCATAAATTAAAATGCAAGTTTTATCTGTTTTTGTGGCTCCTCTGAAAAAGATAATTTTAAAAAAAAACAAAAAAAAAAAGTGAGAAACAGAAATTTGCAGTTCATGTGGATCTTCATTTATGATTGAATATGTGCAGCCAACAAGTTTAAAATGTATTTGTGAAATTAAATTGTACAAACATTGTTGTATTGTGATTTCAAGAGTCATAGTATACATATGTTAGGAAGATTGTCTATTGTAATTTGTTGTATTAGTTACATAACTCCAAAGGAAAAAAGAAAAATTTTAACACCACTATACCAATGATATTATGCCAAATGTCTTCATATATTGCAATGCAAGTTTCATTTGTTTTTATAGCTCCTCTTAAAAACATAATTAAAAAAACAAAAAAAAGGTGAGAAAGAGAAATTTGCAATTCATGTGGATATTCATTTATGATTGAATTGAATATGTCAGGCAAAAAATTTTAAAAGGTATTTGTGAAATTAAATTGCACAAATATTGTTGTATTGTGATTTCAAAAGCCATAATATATATACGTTAGAAAGATTGTCCTATTATGACTTCTTGTTGTATTAATCACACAACTCCAAAGAAAAAAGAAAAAATCTAATCACTTGGCCAATGATGTTGTGCCAAATGTCATTCATCCTGCAACACATTTAATTTTATATTATACGAGGGTTATACTCTTACGATCTAAGGGTGTGAGTTAAATAATTTTTAATATATTTTTAAGAGAATATATTTTTTTATAAAAAAGGCAAACAATAAATTGATATATTATATTATTTTATTGATGCAAAATTAAAGCGAGTCTTCTTTAGTTTTTTCTTTACTAATAACATACTTCTTATTATTAATTAATATCTAACTCACATTTTTTATTGTATTTGCATCATTAAATCATGGGCTTTTCTAAAAAGTGCCCAGTGGGCATTGTTTAATAAACAATAAATGAGCTTTTCCTACCTAAAATTATTAACTTGGCAGAGCTAATTTTTGGTATTTGCAAAGCATTAAACTGATGGTTTATTATAACTAGGGGCAAAACTGAAATACTTCATTATATAGCCTGCCTTTTCACTTCCCAATATATTTATAAAGTACTCTGATTTTCTATTTTTCCCGCCTCTATTGTTCTCTCACTTCCTATAACTACACTGCCACTGTCAAAACAATAAAGAGTACTATTTTCTCACAACACTCCAAAGAAAAGATTGATGATTTCACTCTTTGCAAAAAGCTAAAGCTACTGTTGAAATTTTCCATCCAAGGTGTACTTTCCTGAAAGTATATAGAAGAATTTAACTAATTAATTTGGCTATAAGACATGAACTTGGAAAACAAATCACCGCTGATTTTATTGCAAATTTATTTAATGAATCTTTTTAGATGAAATTATATTATATTTAAAGAATTTCATATGGAGAGTTGGTATATATACATTTTTGGAATAAAAATTGTTACCTTAATTTGATTTTCGGGACATCAATGTAGATACTTTTTCATGCTATTAATTGAATGTTGCTATTTATTGCTCCTTTTTTGAGATCAAATTTTGGTAAATTCGTAGTTCATGCATCGTGATTTTTTTGGGGGGGTAAAATGAATCATGACTTTAATATGGCTTCAAATGACTAGAACCTTTGAATTTGATATTCAATCATTTTAAATATCCCCAAAAAAACTAATTTGATATTAGCAAAATCATATGACTTACATAGTTGCAAGATAATCTGAGGCCTTACGTAGTAAGCAAATGACTCGACCCTTTTAATTTGATATTATAAAGAGTTCTATGGTAGTAGATATTAAATTCAAACATAATACTCCCAAACATAATTGGCTCTAACATTTTGTAGAGAAAATTGGGTTGAGCTCTTCATTCCTTGAGGCATTTTTCTTTTGCTTTTTATTACTTGGAATGTTGGCATTTCCCCCAAACTTTTCCTTGTGCGGACATGTAATATTATGGCCCGTGTGCTTGCAAAAGCTATAAGCTTTCACTTGGTTGGCTAGTTCCTTTGAACTCTTTCTTCTCAATTGCTTGGGACGACCTTTAGTTTTTGATTGGAGAGGACAATGAACAAAACCGACATTATTGCTAGTATGGGCATGTGCCGCCAAGTCCTCTACTGTCAAGTCTTCCACCAGTGATGATAACACTTCTGTAACTTGTGCTATTTCACGACGCCAACGCATTGAAAAACATATAGAAGGGACGCAAAAGCAATCCTTGTGCACAAAAACAGATAGTATGTGACGACAAAGAATTCCCCAAAATTCAAAATGTTTGCAACTGCAACTAGCTTTTTCACTATCCCAAAATACTCTGTGCTTGGAGGTAGCTCCAGTGCCATGATGTTGCATAACAAACTCATAGGGATTCACTTCGAACATCATATATTGGCTAGCTCTTGCAAACTCATCTTGAAATCTTTTAAAACAAAATGGTGTTAAGATATCAAATGCTTGCTTCTCTAATGGTGACATGCTTCTCAAAGGATTGGCTCTATATGTCTCCAACATTGTATGACGTAATTGTGATTGCTTAACATCTTCAATTGCAAGATCAACCTATAAATTCAAATATTCTATTATCATAAAACAGGTATCATAAAGTAACAAAATCTTACAAAAATCATATTTACAAATTTAATTTGTAAGTCAATTTTTCTTCCTAAAATAAAATGATAAAATAATGTAAGTAAGCCTAAAAAAAAGTTACTATAATTCTAATGCATACCTGTTTGATAAATTGACTTAAACACGTACGAGAAGCCACAAAGCGTTTGATAAATGCATTAATACTTTCAGATCGCCCTGTTGCTGTCATACCCACAAAAAAATAACTCCGAAGATATCCAGGCACCCAATAATGCCTAATTCGATATAAACCCAACACAAGTTTATTTGTCTGTATGTTATATTTTGCAATCACTTGTGGCCAATGTTGCTCAAATTCTTCAGCATCTTCAAGCTTGTACAACTTGTAAAAGTTGGCACACCAACTTTGATAATCTTGATGAAGAATTGAAGTAAAAGCAACTAAACTTAGTAGTAATGTGCCACATGCAAAAAGCATGCTTTGTGGTGGGCATTTCTTTAGAAATGACCTCAGTCATGCATATATCTTGATCGGTCAAATTTGACAAAGGTGGCTTCTTCATCAATTTTACAAATATCTACAAACCAATTTTAAATCATTAGACAAATGCAATATGCATATCACAATATGTCAAAACAGTAACTTTAGGAGTATAAGCTAAGGAATAATAATATGATATGTACAAAACCAACAATACATATACATTAAATAAATGCAAGCACCAACATCTTAACACTACACAAAGGAATAATGACTTAGGAATATAATGCACAAACAAGGGCTGATGCAATGATACATACGTCTGACATATGAGCTTAGTTTTTTTCTCTTTTTTTCTTTCTTTCTTTTTTTTGGGGAATTGATAAGACTAGCTTAGGAACATGAGGCTTCAGCAAATTAGTTGCAAGATATGCAAGTGAATTTTAAATTATTAAAAAATTAACTCTACACAGAACATATATTGAAAATAATGGTAAATTTAGGGAAGAAAAATACCTGCATTAGCCAGATAAACGCACTAGTGGTTTCATTCCGAAGTAGTGCACAAGAAAATAATACCGTCCTCCCATGGTTATCAACACCTACAAAAATACCAAATGGCATGTCATAAGAGTTAACCTTGTATGTCGTATCGAACACAGCTACATCCTCAAATCTTTGATACCAATCAAAACATTGGGCAGGAGACCCAAAAATGTGTTCTAATTTGTTCTCTTTATCAAGTGTAAAAGCATATTGGAACATTGGATTTTCATCTTTGGCATCTTTGCAAAATTTGAGCAACTCCATTGCGTCATTGGGTCCCATCATTCTACTAACCTTGCCAAACAAGTTGTGAATGTCCTTGGCAAGAAACTGAAGATGGTCATGTTTGACATTATTTTTCAGTTCTATGATACGCATGATTTGTCTAACCGATAGACTCGCTTTTTTGAACAAGAGAATCCGCTCCTCAATTTCTTTATCAATGCTACGATAAGTAGATAGAAAGCGAAATTCCGGAGACAATAACTTGTGATTATGATCATCCTTGAATTGTGTCACTTGCCATTCTTCAGGAAAGATGTCAAATGATCTTTTCAATGTAACTCTCATATAAGACCCACATCCACATTTGTGTGACTCTCTATTTCTTTGCTCTACTGCTGGATTAATAACTTTTGGTGGGGGGCATCCTTCACAAGAGCAAAAGAAATCTTGCCTTCTTTTCACTCCATTCTTATTTTCTGATCGCCCTTTTCGAACATTAAATCCACAGCTTCTTGCAAAGTTCTTATAGAAAAGAAAAGTTTCCTCCAAACTAAGAACGCATTGCCCAATAAAAGGTGGAAAAATATCAATTGATTCTTTGGCTTTCTCATCGTCATCTTCAAGAGCATCATTTAAATCAAAATTTCTCAGGACACTTCTTTCATTGTGAGGCTTAGTTGACATTTCTTCCATGTAGGAGACAAGGAAAAAAAATTACTAAATTCAGCTTTGTTAACCAAATTTTGATAATTTAATTGAAAAATAAAAATAATAGTAGAGAAGCTTTAATTATTCATTTTCATGAAGTATGTTGATCATGATGAAGACGTCAAAGGGAAACAGCCAGCTCTAGAACACTTACTTTTAGTTGCTTTAAACAAGACTATGCCTTCCATTCATTTAAAAAAGAAAATAAGAGACAAGACTAAAATAAATAGAAGAGGTTTATACCTTTCACTTTTAGGAAAGTACACCTTAGATAGAAAATTTCAACAGTAGTTTTAGCTTTTTGGAAAGAGCAAAATAATCAATCTTCTCCTTAGAGTGTAGTGAGAGAATAATACTTTTTATTGTTTATGACAATGGCAGTGTAGTTATAGGAACTGAGAGAACAATTGAGGCGGGAAAAATAGAAAATTAGAGTACTTTATAAACATATTGGGAAGTGAAAAGGCAGGCTATATAATGAAGTATTCCAGTTTTTCCCCTAGTTATAATAAACCATCAGTTTAATGCTTTGCAAATACCAAAAATTAGCTCTGCCAAATTAATAATTTTAGGCAGGTAAAGCTCACTTATTGTTTATTAAACAGTGCCCACTGGGCACTTTTTAGAAAAGCCCTTAAATCATATATATTTTATGATTAATTTTTATTATTAAATAATAGAAAGGTATGTGAGAAGTTCCCTTATTAAATAAAATTAACATCGTATTAAATTTATATCTATCCTACATAACCTTTTCTTTTTATTTTCCATCTCATATAGTATCCTATACTGCATTAAATTATCTCACGTGGCTATTTTTTTCTATGCAGCTTCCTATATGGCAAGCCTATGTGTTGCTCATACATAAGTTCAACCTAACTTTTAATATATATTAGGGTTATACCCTTACGATGCAAGGATTCGAATTAAATAATTCTTTAATATACTATTAGGAGAATAGACTTTTTTTTAATAAAAAAACAAGCAATAAATTGATGTATTATATTATCTTGTTGATGTAAAAGTAAAGCAAGGCTTATTTAGTTTTTTCCCCTACTAATACCACACTTTTTTATTCTTAATTAATGTCCAACTCACATTTTTTTGTTGTATTTGCATCATTAAATCGTATAAATTATATCATTAAATTTATAATTAAACAATAAGCAGATATGAGAAAAGTTACCTTATTAAAAAGAATTAATATTACATTAAATTTACATTCATCCTACATAACATTTTCTTTTTATTTTAAATAAATCTCATATAGCTTCCTATATTGCAATAAAATATCTTACATAGCTATTCTCTCCTACGTTACATGAAAATATCTCATGTGTGCGCGCGCACGCGGGTGTCTGTGTGTGTGTGTGTGTATATATATATATACATATATATATACATATATATATATATATATATATATGTTTATGTTTGTATATATATATATATATGTATGTATGTATGTATGTATATATATATATATGTATGTTTGTATTCAAAAATTTCATTGTTATGTATCGTATTTATTTTCGACTTATGAGTACAAATTTAAATACAAGGTTTTTAAACCCTCTTCCTTCCAATTCTCAAGAAACAATTTTACTTCAAATTGAAGACGAAAAACCTACTGTCTTCACTCCAAAATTGCTCAAATGGGAAGAAATAACTCTCCCAGATGAGCTTGAAATCCGTGAGCCTCAACCTTCCTCTCAAATAGAACGAAGAGATATTGACGAAATTATAGAAGAATCGGATGGCAGGGTTCTTCTTAAATTTCGATCTTTATCTATTAAAGAAACTTTTGACAACTCCTATCCGTCTAATTATAGACGATCCTTTTCAGATGTTGCTTCCTGTTCTGAACCTTTAGATCATTCGACGCGGTATAGGTTTCGTAATCCATTTCCTGAACCCATAATTGATCCTCCCTCTCCAACTACATCTGGAATCGGAGTTTCAATTAATGTTCTTACTTCCAGTAATTTTCAAATAGACTGGGATATAATCAAAACTGATTATTACTCAGTTCAAAATACAACTCTGCGTACTTGGTTTGAACAAATGGACCGAACTCTTCTGGAATCCATTAAAAGGGAATGGATTTCAGATATGGAACGTCTTTGTACAAATATTCCTTTCTTCCTTTGGTTTCCTACCTTTGCTTCTAAACATGGTCTTCACAATGTTTACCAAATACCCAATCTTAATGTCCAAACTTCCCTTCTTAAAGTTTGGCATTTCCAAAATGGCTCTAGTGTTTCCTCTGTCCATCCCCCCGCAGATGACCTTAAGCTTTTTCTCAAAGGTGACACCATTCTGGCGACACCTTTTCGAAAGGGCCGAGAGGGGAGTGAGTCGGTCAAGCTTGATGACCTAAAAAAGGTTCATCAGCAAGTCAATTATACTAGCACTATTCTACAAACTATAGCTGAACAGCTTAATCAAGTCTCAGCCCAAATTGCAGAAAACAAGCGTAATCAAATGATTACTACAAAGAAACAGCTAAATGATGAAGGTTCTCCACCTTTCTTCAAAACAGATAGTATTTCTAAACCCAGATTGGAAGCCTATCATCAACAAGCTGAAACCTCAAATAATCATTACCTTAAATTAATTACTGATCAACTCAAAACCCTTGAGTTATCATCTTCCAAACCCTCAACATCTTGTATAGATAAAGTTTGTCAAAAAATTCAAAATGAGTCATCAACTAGTGATGAATCTAGTGATGATTCTGATGAAAGTCAAGATATTATTGATACTCTTCAAGTCATAGAAAATGCATTTGAAGAACCAACCACAATTAACAAAATTCACAATTGGTCTAGAGGTCCGGGAAAGAATTTCTACCCTAGGCCAACTCCGCCTGATATTCAATATGAAGAACGTGGATCCTTTGCCTCATCGAGTTTTGATGGCAGGTCCATTCATCAATGGAATATCGATGGAAAGGCAGAACACGAAATTCTTTCCACAGTCCAAGAAATGTGGATGGCCTTTAATGCTTACAAAATGCAAGGACATAATGATACCAACATAGCAGTTGCCTTAATCATAGGATTCACAGGTCAACTTAAGTCTTGGTGGGATAATACATTTACCCCAGAACAAAGACAAGCTACCCTAACTCATAAAAAAACAGTTAGAAATCCTACCACAGGGCTTGAAGAAGAAGATGATGATTGTGTGCAAACTCTTTTACATACAATAACTCTTCATTTTCTTGGTAACCCAAAAGAAGAGCAAGCAGTCTTCAAAACAATTCTCATTAATTTAATATGTCCTTCCTTAACAGATTATAGATGGTATAAGGATGTCTTTCTTACCAATGTCAATACCCAAGATTTTTAGAAAGAAAGATTTATTGCAGGATTACCAAATTTATTTGGTGAACGAATCCTCAATAAACTTAGACAAAATTTTGGTACTAACGATATCCCATTTGGATTATTAACTTTTGATCAGTTATTTGGAATTATTAAATCCGAAGCTCTAAATCTTTGTAATGAGATTAAGCTTCAATCCAAATATGGAAATGAGCGAGCCCAATCTAAAAAAAAAAATGGGTACGTTCTATGAAGCTTTTGGTATTACAAAGATTATGGCCCCTTCTACAGCCCGTAAGAAGGCCCAAAAGAAACAAAAGCCCAAACCAAGACAGCATTTTCGACAATCCAAACCTTTTGTTAAGAAGGAAGCCAAACTAGTTCCAAAAAGGAAAAAGACTGCTGAGGCCCAAAGGCCCATTGTCTGTTACAAATGTGGCAAAACTGGCCACAAGGCTTTTCAATGTAAAACAGAACAAAAGATTAATGAGCTGTTTTTAGAGGATCCAGAACTCAAACAAAAACTTCTGGCTCTTCTCATTAAAGAACTCACTGGGTCTGAAAGTGAAGACAACTACTATGCTGAATCCAGTAACGATTCAGAATATGAGTCTTCGCCAATTAAGACTTTAAATGTCATTACCTCCAAATCCACAAAGGAATTCTTAATTGAATTAATAGGACAAATCCCTGATTTAAATATTAAAAGAGATTATCTACAGCGACTCAAAGATTTAATTCTTAAAGAAGAAAAAGAGCCGAAATTCGATTTTGGAGCTTCTTTATCTTTTAATCAAATCTTTGAAAATTATCTTATTCCAAATCCTTTCCAACACGTTACTACAAAACAATTACAAACTGAGCTTAACGAACTCAAAAGTCAAGTTCGTATCCTCAAAACAGAAGTCCTCCTCCTCAAAACAAAAGATTTAGAGATTGATGCAAAAATATCGATGCTAGAATCTCTGAAAACAAATCCTCCTCCTCCTCCACCTGATTTACATTCCTCGGTAATATCAGAAACTGATATTCCTCAGACACAATTTTTGCAGACCATCTCTCGAATCACTTTTCAAAAATGGTACTCTATAGTCAACCTAGTTGTTGATGACTTCTCCATTAATGTTATTGCTCTAACTGACAGTGGAGCTGATCAAAATTGTATTAAAGAGGGAGTCGTCCCAACCAAATATTGTGATCATTCAAATGAGCAACTAGTTAGTGCTAGTGGAGATCCCTTGCATATTCGTTACAAATTAAAAAAAGGATATATTCAGAATAACAATTACTGTTTTAAAAATGTTTTTCTCATTATTAGTAATATTACAAATGATTTAATATTGGGTACTCCTTTTCTAACACAAATTTACCCCTTTACTGTCTCAGAAGGTGGTATTCGCACCAAGGTTATGGGAAATCCTATTACGTTTCAATTCTTAACCTCCACTAATCAAAAGAAGGTTATGGAATTACAATCTTCTTCTATTTTTAAGCAAATCAATTGCCTCCAGTCAAAGCAGAATCAAATTTCCTACCTTCAGGAAGAACTATCCTACAAGAGGGTAGAGGAACAATTACTCAACCCTTCTTTACAATCAAAAATTTCTGATTTAGAAAAGGTTTTCAAAGAAAACGTATGTGCTGATCTTCCCAATGCTTTCTGGGAAAGGAAGCAACATGTCATTTCTTTACCTTATGAGCCTGGGTTCGATGAAAGAAATATTCCTACCAAGGCTCGTCCCACTCAAATGAATTTTGAACTTCTTGAACATTGTAAAAAAAAAATTCAAACTTTACTCGACAAAAAATTAATTCGACCTGCAAAATCTCTTTGGAGTTGTGCAGCCTTTTATGTCAATAATGCTGCTGAAAAGGAACGAGGAGTTCCTCGCCTGGTTATTAATTACAAACCTTTAAATAAAGTTTTACAGTGGATTCGCTATCCCATTCCCAACAAAAGAGATTTGCTAAATCGACTTCATACTGCAAAATTATTTTCTAAGTTTGATATGAAGTCTGGATTCTGGCAAATCCAAATTAGAGAAAAAGATAGATACAAAACTGCTTTTACAGTTCCATTTGGACATTACGAATGGAATGTTATGCCATTTGGTCTTAAAAATGCCCCCTCTGAATTTCAAAATATAATGAATGACATTTTGACTCCGTATACAGATTTCATTATATATAGACGATGTTTTAGTATTTTCAAAATCCATTGATCAACATTTTAAACATCTGTAACATTTTCTTCGAATCATTGAAAAGAATGGTTTAGCACTCTCTGCATCCAAAATGATTTTATTTCAAACCAAAATTCAGTTTTTAGGGCATGATATTTATCAAGGTACCGTTAAGCCCATTCAGAGATCCTTAGCCTTTGCTGACAAATTTCCAGATGAAATCAAAGATAAAACCCAATTACAGCTTTTCTTAGGATGTCTGAATTACATGTCAGATTTCTTTCCTCATTTAAAATAATTATGTGCTCCTCTTTATCGTAGGCTTAGGAAGAAGCCCCAGCCTTGGTCAAACGAGCACACAGCCATTGTTAAACAAATTAAGGAACGCATTAAGTCCTTACCATGTCTACATATTCCCAATCCCTCTGCATATATGATTGTAGAAACTGATGCATCTGACATAGGTTATGGAGGCATTTTAAAACAAAGATTACCATCGCATAACCAAGAACAATTAGTTAGATATCATTCAGGTTTATGGATTGGTGCACAAAATCATTATTCTACAATTAAAAAAGAAATTTTATCCATTGTTCTCTGTGTTACAAAATTTCAGGATGATTTGTATTTCAAAAAATTTCTTCTCAGGATAGATTGCAAATCTGCAAAAGAAATTTTACAAAAGGATGTCAAAAATCTGGTTTCAAAACAAATTTTTGCCCATTGGCAAGCAATCCTTTCAGCATTTGATTTTGATATTGAATTCATCAAAGGAAATACTAATTCTTTACCTGATTTTCTTACAAGAGAGTTTTTGCAAGGAAAGAGTGACACAAAATTCCTTTTGCAGGATTCAAAATGAGTGGAAACAAACAGAAAGGCAAAGACAAAGGCAAAAGCATTCGAAGGGCAGAAGATTATCAGATGATTGCCCCTACAAAATTACCACTTCGAAATCAATTCCAAACCTTAGCCAATTATCCACCTTTACCATACAAAACCGTAGTCTCTCGGCCAACCACCAAGCCAACCAGTGACAATTCCTACACCGTTCGTTACATAGAACATTTGTGTCTTACTACTCATAAAACTATACCAACCACTGACATTTTAAAACCTTTAGTCAAAAAGATCTTCGGCAATCTTCATTTTGCCACTGACCATACACAAAAGACCCAACAATTCTATGAGCTAATTTTAGTAGACACTCATTCTGCTGATATTAGCCATACCCATGATAAAACCAACCCAAATCACACACTCTTCTCTAAATGTATTATTCGACAAGTTCTCAGTGCTCAGCAATGGAAAGATCCGTTCGAGGAACGACTCTTTTCTGTGCCGTTTGCCCCTCAAGCCTACAATTACAACGATTATAGAATGGCTTGGTTTCGAGCCTTTCTATATTTACCTGAAATCCATTCTTGGTTCTTTAATTTTCATGACAATTGCCGCTTACAATTTCCCATTTGGTTTTACTACTGGTGGACCTGGTTCGGATGTTCACTATCTGTCTTACCATCAGAAGCCCAAGGTGGTTGGGAATTTTGGGAAAAGAATATGTCTTCTCTTGAATCCTATACAAAGGAACTGCAATTCTTTTGAATTTTCAACATCGCCTGGATTTTCAGCTGGGAATACAGACTTCAAAATTATTTGAAAATTTCATTTCCTCTGTCCCTGGTCCGTGTTTACAAGGTCAAATGGTGGCCGGAATTCAAAACCCAATTATGTGGCAGTGAAAATGTGGAGCACTACTGTCGCACCAAATCTAAGAAGTTCACACTCCACAATCTCCACACATTTGAAGCAAAAACATGCATTGGACCTTCTACCCCTCAGAAGAAAAAAAGTCCATCGTCCTCGACAAAGACGAAGGGAAAGGGTCTCTCTCAAAAGGAGAAAGAAGTCCTCGAATATCTCAAAGATGACCCTCAAATGCGACAGATATTTTACAAAAAATTCTTGATAAGGCTGATGACTCTGATGAAATCAGTTCAACAGCTTCGAACAACAACAAAAATAATGACATGTACCAAGATTCACAGGACCTATATGAATTCTGAATATGACAAAGGCTGGTAAAGGTTAAATGACCTTTGGCAAAATGCAAAAGCCAAATAATTTAAAAGAGCCTGCAAGGGTCATTTGGCCCTTGGCAAAAATAAAGGCCATTCGTACTAACGAATCTTTTCTTTTGTAGATCGCTTTCGACAAAATGCACTGTTCACCAACAGTGACTCTACTGATAAAAGCAAACAGTGTAATGATAAGGATGATGACTCATCTTTCATTACGTGTTCAAGACAAAAGGAATCTGCTTTTCAAAAGAAGACTCACCTTTCGGTGCATGATGGCCGACAAAGAGCAGCTACTTTTGATGTACAAACAAAATGACAATTATAGAGGGCTCTCTCCTCCCTCTATTTAAAGAGCTATCAGCAAGAGAAGAAGGCAGAGTTTAAAAAAGAGTTTGAAAAAACGAATTTGAAAAGCCTTCTGTAATCTTCTCTTTCTTTCAGTGTTTAAGTTTTCCTTTGAATTTCGACATTTCAAGTATCAACATTTGTGTAAGTTCTTTATATTACATTTCTACCTGTTCTTATCATTTCTCTTGTACATTTAAATAAAATCAAGTTCTACTTACTTTCCACGATCCTGTATATATATAGTTATGTATATATAGTTATGTATATATATGTATATATAGTTATGTATACATGTATGTGTGTGTGTGTATCTACATATATATATATGATATATATTATAGATATATCTATATAGATATATACACATATATAGCTACACCACACACATCTATATATATATATATGTATATATATTTGTATATATTATATATATATATGTATGTATATATGTATGTGTATATTATAATATATATATAGATATAATATATATATATATGTATATACTATATTAATACAACATATATATATATCTAATATATATATATATATATATATATATATATATATAGATATATATATCTATATATACACGCCATACATACATATATGTATATATATGTGAAATATATATATATGTACAACTATACCTATAAGATATATTATATATATATATATATCTGTACGTGTTGCGTGTGTGTGTGTGTGTAATTATATATGTAGGTGTATATGTATGTATGTATATATATGTATGTATATATGTATACACAAGCACACGTCATATAACATATGTATATATAGACAACACACACACCTATACTATCACATCCTATATGTGTGTGTGTGTTGTGTATATATATATACACATATATGTATGTATGTGTGTGTGTATATATATATATATAATGATATATATATATATATATCAATAGATTATATATATAATATATAATATATAGATTATATATATATATACACACACACACATAACATGTATGTATATATGCAATAAATATATTATATATATATATATATATATATATATAGATATATATATAGATGTATACAGTATAGGTTTACATATATATATCTATATATATACATATATATATATATTTTATATAAATATGTATATATATATGTATGTATATAGATAGATATATATATATATATATATATATATATATATATATATATGTATTTATGTATATGTATATTATATAGATATACATTATATATATATAAATGTATATATAAACATATATATATATATATATTTATATACATATTATGTATGTATGTATGTATATATATATATATATATATATATATATATATATATATATATAATATATATATATATATATATATATATATATATATATATATATATGTCTGACCTGTATGACCTGTAAATCTCTTTCAAAGGAAATGACAAAGCCGGCAAGAGCCACGACCCTTTGAGATTGTCAAAGGACGTGACCCTTGGCAAAACGAAAGGCCAAAATAAAACAAAAGACCCTGCAAGGGTCATTTGGCTCTTGACAAAAGTAAAGGTCATTCTCTCACAAATCTTTTCTTTTGCAAGAAAGTTGCTTTCGATAAAATTTGCTGTGCAACAACAGTAGCCTCACAAAAACAAACAGTAAGGTGATAAGGTTTACAACTCACCTTCGTTTCAGCAAACAGTTCGAAGATAAGAATGACCCAACTTCTTTCGGTGCATCTTTTCTTCACATGGTAGACAAAAGGAATCTCTTTTCAAAAGCAAACAAAGCATCAATTATCAAGGCCCTCTTTCCCCTTCTATAAAAGGGACGAACAATTGTGGAAGAAGGCAGAGCGAATTCAAGCAATCTCTTGTATTCTCTAAAACTTTCTCCAGTTTTCTCTCTCTCTCTTTCTCTCGCCTTCTGTACTCTTTCTCTCTACAAATTATAAGTTTATATTCTACAATTCCCTTTGGACAAATTTATCAGTTTTCAATAACAGTTTACATTTGATCCTGCTCATTCTGTTATTAGAGCCATTTGAGAACAAACTTCGGCATATAAATACTGTGGTAGCAATTCATGAATTAGTTCTGTTAGCATAGAGCCGTGTACAGTCGTGTTGTTTTTGGCGTTGGTCAGCCTGTGTTTCCGTTGGTCAGCCAAGTGGTGCTCCCGGTTGGTGGTCCCGTCTTTAGCAACTGTCTGCATATAGAACGGGGTCATGCATTAACATCATGGCATCTAGATTAAGAAGAATGTTGTCATTTAGTGCTGATAGCAGTCATAGAGACATAATTAATTCAAATGAACAAAGAACTAGTCCTATCTATAGGGCACCCACTCCTGACAATTATGCCAATTGGAACTTGCCTAGAGTTAAATTAGACACCATTTACAAAATAGGCACATTTGATTTCATCAAAGCATACTCAGTCAAAACGCATGAAGAAGTTATTAGTTTACAAAATGGTTTGCAAACAATTGACATGATTAAACAAACTTCAATTGAAAGTTATTTAAAGGCCAAATATCATTTTATGCATATTGGTTTAGTACAAGTAGTCATTAAACCTCTTCTTAAGAAAGGTATTAATGCACCCATTTATATGGCATTAAGAGACAAAAGACTACGAAAATACAAATCTTCTCTGTTAGCTATCGTACAGACAAATATTTGCAAAGGACCCATATTTTTTAATTGTTATCCTCATTTTATGGTTGATCTGACATGTCCTATGACAACAGAAGCTCTTAAACTTGATGTTCATATCCAAGGTAATGAGGTTTTTAATTTCAAAAACTTTCTTGTCATTTATAGAATTTATTTTCCTCTGATGTCTACAAATTTGAATACAAGATTTCTTAACCCTCTTCCTTCAAATTCTCAGGAAACTATCTTGTTATAAATTGAAGACGAAAAGCCTACAGTCTTTAGTCCAAAACTTCTCAAATGGGTTGAGGTTACTTTTCCAGATGAGATTGAATTGCAAGAGCCTCAACAACCTGCACAAATAGAACGAAGAGATATTGATCAAATTATAGAAGAACCTGATGGTCGGGTAATTCTTAAATTTAGATCTTTATCTATTCGTGATGACCCAACCATACCTGGCCCTTCAAATTTCAGAAGATCCTTTTCGGACTATTCATCTAGATTCGAACCTCTGGATCATTCACAAAGATACAGATTTAGGGCACCTATCCCTGAACCTGTTCCAGACCCCCCATCTCCTACCTCTTCGGGAATAGGAGCTGCTATAAATGTTTTGACAAAACCTGATTTTACCATTGATTGGACAATTCTTAAAGAAAATTATTATTCCCCCCAAAATGCTTCTTTAAGACAGTGGTTTGAACAAATTGATAGAAACCTTAGAGAACAAATAAAGAAGGAATGGATCAGTGACATGGAGCGTCTCCAAGTCAACTTTCCTTTCTTTATTTGGTTTCCTACCTTTGCTTCCAAAAAAGGTATTCAGAATGTTTATACTGTTCCCAGTATCAATGTTCAAACAAATCTTCTCAAAGTCTGGCATTTTCAAAATGGTTCAAGTGTTTCCTCTGTTCATCCTCCTCAGGATGATATTAAAATTATCCTCAAAGGGGAACGCATTCTGGCTACACCTTTTCGCAAAGGCCGGAAGGGGAACGATGTTGTCAAATTAGATGACCTCAAAAAGGCTCATCAACAAGCCAACTAGACAAATACTATCCTTCATACCATTACCGAGCAATTGAATCATGTTTCTTTGCGACTAGAAGAAACTAACAAAGCAGCTAAAGTCCTTATCCCTAGTACCAGTCATGCCGACAACATTTCCAAACCCTTCTTCAAAACAGATAGCATTCCAAAGGAAAATAAAGAATCCTTTATTAAGGCATCTTCAAATAGCCATTTCCTCAAAATTATTTCAGACCAGATCAAGGAGCTAGATGCCTCATTAAAAGGTAAATCTGTTGCTTGCCTAGACCAAACCTGTTAAAACCAAGCTTTCGACACGTCATCTTCTAAAGAAGACGAAGAGGATAACACAAGCAGTGGTGATGACAAAGCTTTGAATGTTATCGAAGAAACCTTTGAAGAATCAACACCTCTTGCCATTAACAAAATTAGAACCTGGACTCAGGGTAATACGAGAAATTATTATCTGAAACCTACTCCTCCTGATCTTCAATATGAAGAAAGAGGAAGTTTTACTTCTTCTCATTTCAATGGAGAATCAGTGTACCAATAGAATATTGATGGCAAATCTGAGCATGAGATCCTAAGCACCTTGCAAGAAATGACAATGGCCCGTTCTGCCTACAAAGCAAAAAAATTTACCAATTCTCAAACCGCTACTGCCTTAGTTATAGGCTTTTCAGGACAATTAAAATCTTGGTGGGATAACTTCCTTGACAATGATTCCAGGACAAAGATCCTGAATCATACCTACAAAAAGCTGAATGACCGTGGGGTTGAAGTGGATGAGCAAGATGGGGCAGAAGTCCTCATCCACACGATTACTGTACATTTCTTAGGAAACTCAAAAGAAGAGCAAGCCTCTGCTAAAACAATCCTTATTAACCTCCGTTGTCCTATCCTTACTGAGTATAGGTGGCATAAGGATGTGTTTCTAACAAATGTTCTCAAAAGGAAAGATGGTACTCAAGATTTCTGGAAAGAACGATTTATTGCAGGATTACCTAAATTCTTCGGAGAAAGAATCCTCAATAAACTTCGCCAGAATTTTGGAACCAATGATATCCCTTTCAATTTACTAACATTTGGATAACTGTTTGGCATAGTCAAAATCGAAGGATTAAATTTCTGTAACGAGATTAAAATCCAGTCAAAACATGGATCAGAAAAGGCACAATCTCGGAAAGAGATGGGCACTTTTTGTGAAGCATTTGGAATTACAAAAATACAAGCTCCTTCTACGGCCCGTAAGCGACTCCTTAAGAAAAGGGCCCAACCTAAGTTCAGACAACCTCCTAGGCAGCCCAAACCAGTTGTCAAAAAGGAGTAATCCAAACCTACATCCAAAAGGAAACAACCCAGCAAAAAGAAGAAGACTGTTGTTTGCTACAAATGTGGCAAAATAGGTCACAAGGCTTTTTAGTGCAAAACCGAACAAAAAATCAATGAATTATTTTCTGGAGAACGAGAACTCCAGAAAAAGCTTTTAGCCCTTGTTACAAAAGATGGTTCAGATTCAAACAAAGAAGAAGTATATTATTCAGAATCCAGTGAGGACTCTGAGTATGAATCTTCTCCAATTCTGTCTTTGAATGTCATCACAAGCAAACCCCAAAAGGAATTTCTCCTAGACCTTATCGGATAAATTCCTGATATAGATATAAAAAGAGAATACCTTGAAAAACTCAAAGGTATTATCCTTGAAAAAGAAGACAGAACTCCTAAATTTGATTTAGGAACCTCATCTTCTTCTTCTATCTCCCAAATCTTTGAAAGATACCCTATTACCAATCCTTATCAACAAGTTACCATAAAACAACTGCAAGCTGAGGTCAATGACCTCAAGTCCCAAGTTCGCTTTCTCAAAACAGAGGTGGTAAGCATGAAATCCAAAGATCTAGAGATTGAAACAAAACTTGCAATTCTGGAATCATGCAAGCTCAATTCCCCTGTTTTAACCACAGCTGACATCTCCGGGATTCATAATACCGAAATCCCAGAAACTCAGTTTTTACAAACCATTTCCAAAATTACTTTTCGAAAATGGTATTCAATAGTCAAACTTGTGGTGAATGATTTCTCAATTAATACAGTAGCTATTATTGACAGCGGAGCTGATCAAAACTATATTAAAGGAGGACTATTCCTACAAAATTTTGTGAACGAACAAAGGAACAATTTTAGTGCTAACGGTGGACCTTTGAACATTCGCTATAAATTAAATAAGGGTTATATTCAAAACAATGATTACTGTTTCAAAAATGTTTTCCTCATAGTTGACAATATTACAAATGATTTAATTTTAGGAACACCCTTTCTCACTCAAATTTATCCATTTACTGTCAATGAAACTGGTGTTCATACAAACATTATGGGTAAAACCGTGTCTTTTAATTTTCTTTCCGCCACTCATCAAAAAGAAATTTTTAATCTACAATCGTCTTCTATATTTAAATAAATCAACAGTCTTCAATCCAAACAAAAACAAATTTGTCATCTCCAAGAAGAAATTTCCTACCTTCGAATAGAAGAACAATTGAAAACCCCCTCTATTCAAATCAAAATTTCAGATTTTGAACAACTCTTAAAGAAAAGGATATGTTCTGATCTTCCTAATGCATTTTGGGAAAGAAAGAAACATATCATTTCCCTACTTTATGAACCAAATTTCAATGAAAAAGATATTCCTACAAAAGCGAGGCCAACTCAAATGAATTTCAAACTTTTAGAACACTGCAAAAAGGAAATTCAAAGCCTTCTTGACCAAAAACTCATTTGCCCATCGAAATCTCCTTGGAGCTGTGCGACATTCTACGTTAATAATGCAGCTGAAAAGGAATGAGGAGTTCCCAGGCTGGTTATTAACTACAAACCTCTAAACAAAGTTTTACAATGGATTAGATATCCAATTCCCAAC
>JAKOGI010001659.1:182500-198509 GCA_029747015.1 Carnegiea gigantea
AACACTAAAATAATGTCGTCTTTTTTTTTGTTATCTTGGCCGAAGTGAAAGTATTGTCAACATTTTTACTCGGGATGCGTTAAACAATGTTATGTATAAAAGTGATATAGGTCCTCTTCGGCAAAATTAGTTGTTTAAATAGCGGATAGCAGTTTAGATAACAGATAACGGTTTTAATTTAGCTGTTGGTGGATAAATGTTTAGCTGAGCGGTTGAAACTAATGTGTTCAGTAAATTTCACAGTTATGCTAGCTGATTAATATAAATTAACATAAAATGATATGCATAATTTTCAAAGATAAAATTTTTAAAGGATATTTTTTGATTAAAAAATATGAAACGTTACTTTTAAATGTCAAACGTTAATACTATTAATTTTTTAAAAAAGTTGCTTAAAACGCTAAATGCTACTTGAAATGCTAATCAAAATATTAGTTTACCGAACGCTAAAAATTAACTAATTAGTATATTGACTTGATTAAAATACTAAACGATACTAAAACACTGTTGTCGAATACGACCATAAGGCGAAAAATATAAAAAAGAACCGCTAAAACAATTAAGGTAGCAGATCTAATCACAGCCGTCCAACAAAACTTTATACCGCTATACGCCACCAGATTTCACCACGTGTCACGGCTTAGAAACCACGAGCTAGCGTAAACAGCGGGCGGTTCATCTCTCTGTAGCCGGTCAAGTAAACGTCCACAGCTCGGACCGCTTCGTACAACGCCACCGTCATTACAATCGCGTGCCAATCACGAAATATGTTGACCGTCGGATCAGTCAATGCTTGGCTTGTACGATGCACGGTCAACTAAATCGCGTTGGATGGTTGAAAAGAAAAAAATGAAGGTAAAAAGGGCAAAAGGCGAAAAAGCACACAGAACTGGGGAAATATCAAAAGCCCTAGCATTAGTGTCAACTTTTCGTAATATTTTCTGATTTCAAGACCTTAAAATTTTTACAAAACCCAAGTTTTTCTCTCCCCTAACCAACTTAACCAAATCTCCCACGAAAAACACTCTCAAAAACTCATACCCTTCGGATCATCCACCTTCTTTAAGTTTCTATTTTTTCTTTATTCTTTATTTCAGGAAAACTATGTCCTTATCTATCTGCAAATAAGGTACGCCGCGGAGAACCCTAGACTTTTTTCTTTTTTTTTTTTGGTTGAAAATTTTTATCGCATTGTATCGATTGTGGATTGAATTTGAAACGACGAATTTACATATTGTTGCGAATATATGGAATGTGTGTAGGATTTGGTTGGATAGGGATTTGATGAATTTGTTGGAGGCATTGATGATAAATGGGTAAAGGTAGACCTAGGGCTGTTGAAAGAGGAGGAGGATTAGGGCAATTGACTTCAGTTACATCAGGGAATGGGTCATTGAATATACCCCTTGCCCCTGTTTATTATCCATCTGAGGAGGAATTTAAGGATCCTTTGGAATTTATTTATAAGATTAGGGCAGAGGCTGAACCTTATGGGATTTGCAAGATCGTCCCACCTAAGAGTTGGAAGCCTCCTTTTGCTTTGGATTTGAATTCCTTCACTTTCCCTACCAAGACTCAGGCCATTCATCAATTGCAAGCGAGGCCCGCGTCATGTGATTCTAAGACGTTTGAGTTGGAATACGTGCGCTTTTTGGAGGCGCATTGCGGGCGCAAATCTAGAAAGAAGGTCATCTTTGAGGGGGAGGAGTTGGATTTGTGTAAGCTGTTCAATGCTGCGAAGCGGTTTGGTGGCTATGATAAAGTCACTAAGGAAAAGAAGTGGGGGGAGGTTTTCAAGTTTGTAAGGCCCGGAAACAAGATCTCAGAGTGCGCAAAGTATGTTTTGGGTCAGCTGTACCGGGAACATTTGTACGACTATGAGGAGTATTATTGTAAACTACACATTGGCAAATCTAAGGGTTGTAAGAGAGGGGTTCATAATGGGAGGAAGAGTGACCAGAAGTCCGATTCATCTAGCTCTAGGAAGAGACGGAAGAATAACAGTGGAGAGGCCGTTAAAGTCTCTTCTCGAGAGAAGGATGAGGAACGTGACCAGATTTGCATACAATGTAAGAGTGGGTTGCATGGAGAGGTTATGCTGCTTTGTGACAGATGTAATAAGGGGTGGCATATGTATTGCCTCTCTCCTCCTCTAGAGTCTGTACCACTGGGCAATTGGTATTGCCTTGAATGCCTGAATTCTGATAAAGACAGTTTTGGTTTTGTCCCTGGAAAACGCTTCTCTTTGGAAGCTTTTAGAAAACTGGCTGATCGGACCAAGAAGAAATGGTTTGGCACTATGTCTTGCTCTCGTGTCCAAATAGAAAAGAAGTTTTGGGAGATTGTAGAGGGATCACTTGGTGAGGTTGAAGTTATGTATGGTAGTGATTTGGATACATCTATTTACGGAAGTGGGTTTCCCAGCTCGAATGACGAAAGACTAGAATCTGTTGATGCTGATGTGTGGGATGAATATTGTAACAGTCCATGGAATCTCAATAATTTACCAAAACTGAGAGGCTCAATGCTCCGAGCTGTTCATCACAATATTGCTGGAGTTATGGTGCCCTGGCTATATATAGGCATGCTCTTTTCTGCTTTCTGCTGGCATTTTGAAGATCACTGCTTCTATTCAATGAATTATCATCACTGGTATGTCATATCACTATTTCCGTACATTAGTTCGATGCATTTAATTAAGCTGCTGATGATGTTTTCTCATCCGAGACTTGTTAGTGGGGACTATGGAATTCCAAGTTACTTCACAATAAAGGAAATCTATACTTGCTAGGAAATGCTATAATGAATTGAATTTATTATGAAAGTTTTGTCCATAGGATCCTACCTGTAGTCTTAAGCAAAGAGGAAGAAAATAAATGAATGCTTTACGTTGTCCTCAGCATAAGGGCATGGAATGGACCGGTGCCAAAACCTACAATGACCAATTTATGATAACAATGTATCTTAATCTATTGTTGCACTTTGAAAGTCTTCATACGATTTGTATTTTGGTGCCCTATCCTGTGTATTCTCTAGTTCCGTCAAAATATCATGCAGTCATTTTAGCAAGCACCAATGATGCAAACAGCAAGAATATGAACTGGTTTGTCCTACAGTAGTTTCTTTTTGTTTGTCTATTTGTTTTTTGTGTCTCTGTTAGTGTGCGAGTGTGTTGGGATACGGGGGAGGGTGATGCTGTTTGCTTCTAGGGCAGAGTGTTACTTGCTTTGTAGGAAGGGGCGTGCCCATCTTTCAATGTTACTCTTCATGTTCTCTTAGCTCGTTTCTACTGACTTATTTATATATCAGAAATACGATTATGTAGGCAAATTATGAGTTGATTGAGTTATATGGCTGGGAGCCTGGGAGCTAACTTAATTATGTCATCTAGGCATGCTTCTTGAGCCAGAAACAGGAAATTTAAGAGGGGACCATTGCTATTCCTTTCCCTCCCTCCCTTCCTCTCTGGCTTACATCCCTTATTATTATTATTGTTATTTTTAAATGAAGATGTTACCTGATGTCTCAGAGGATATGCATGGCCAATGTATGATAAAATATTCGCTTTGTGTTGGAAGAAGTACGGGAGATATATTCTATCCACTCTTATCTCTCTTCTTGTTATTTTCCTTCATTTTATTCTCCCTTAGACCCTGGAGAAAAATTTTTAAAAAATGACTGCTGTCTTCTGTTTTCCAACCTTAAATAATATTTAGTGGGTTTCCGGTCAAGCTTTTGTTCATGCAGAATCCTCCGTTGGAATAAAAATTTCCTACCAAATAAACATTCGAATTACATAACTCTTTGATGAGCCATAAAAAAATTGAAGAGCAAGGGGATGCCAGCCATGTACAAAAGGGCAACTACAGAAACCAGCACAACTACAGAAATCAGCATGCCCTCAAGCTGTCATGGATTTTCTTATCTACAAAATCCAAAAAAATTCAAGTGTGTGCCACAATAGAGAACCACGATGACTCAACTTCTTTCCACTAAGATATCTGCGGAAGTTTGCTGAAATTTAAAAAAAACCCCAGTGAGAACACCTACAGTGAACTAAGTATATTTGTCAGTTGGCTGGTTCCATTTCTTGTCTCGCCTAGATATGTGTAGAAGTTTTCTGAAATTAAAATAAAACCCTCGTGAGAAAGCTCCACTTTCAGTGAACTAAGGGCATGTGTCCGTCAGCTGGTCCCATGTCCCTTCTCATTGTGGTAGATGATTCGGAATTCTTGGAGCAATAATTTATATTTTCTGGCAATAATTTTTGTTAAGAAGAATTGAGGCATATGGTTTATTTTTTGAGGTTGTTGTATAGTTGGAGTGTCGGGCTATGTGGTAACAAAAATTTAAATTTTTTGGCTTTTGTCGATTGCATTATGGATGAGAGCTTAAGGGCATAATGTTTTTGTATTTGCCCCTTTTGTAAATGGGTGATATCCCCTTGGTGTCCTTTCAATATACCTCTTGATTACTTACCGAAAAAGAAAAATAAAGGTAAAGGATTGCATCAACCACATGTATGTGAAGAGTTTTGGACCTTATTTGGTTTTTGCGTGATTTCTTTGCCAGACTTCCTCTGTATCTATTACCTCTATCGAGGGGCCCGAGACTCAGTCGATACCCTTGTTAGCAATCTCGTACTGAAATGGTCTAGGTATTGGACTCTTAATTTCCTGAAACTCTTGTGTGTTTTCTGTCTAAAACGAAAGATCAAATTCCACCTTCATGTCATAATATGTAGTGCCCAACGTGATTATTTGAGGCGTAATCAATAGTCCAAGTTGCATGGCTAGCAGCTAATGGCTATAGATTATATAGTATGTTGTAAGCAAATCAACAATGTATATTTGTACATTGTTGTACACTTGTACATATATATAAATCACTTGTGAATATATTGCGGGGAGTCACCCCAATGTTTCCCTGCTTTCAGGGGAGAGCCAAAATGTTGGTACAGTGTTCCTGGTGGTGAAGCCTCTGCGTTTGAGAAGGTCAGTGTATGTTTTAATGATTTGATGATTTTAATTTGAATATTACTAGTTTTGAGGCCCATGCAATGCATGGGATCTATATTTTATTTCTTTTTCTTTGATAGAAAAAAACTTAGTTCTTTTAAGATTGTGCATATTAGATGTCATTTATTTTAGTAAAAAGTATGATAATTTTTCTGTTCTACATTTATACATTTATTTCAAATTGATGCTACAGTTCGGCAAGTAAAGTCTATTATAAATATATGTCAAATGAATGAAATGAAAAAAATATCTGATAAAGAATTTTCTAGTGATTCTATTGGGGGATAATGGTCTGATAAATAAATTTTGGATGTTGAATCGATTCCAAATTCAAATCCAATACCCAAAAAATCCCCCCACCAGGTGGGGTGGAGGGGGGTCTGATATAATAGTCTTATCCCTGAATTGCAAAATTACAGAGAGACTGGTTCCGACTGACCCTAGATTTAAGAGCCGTAGACTACCTACTACTTCACGGAAACGGAACAGATTTTAAAAGTTTAGAGAGGTATTTTGTTTTAGTCCATGCAATCCAAGCTGAAAATAATAGTCCAAACTTGCCTTTTCAGCTATACAGATTTTGCACATAACTCGAATTGAAAATAAAAAATAATTAGAATTGATACAATAACCAGAAATAATTAAGAGTGAATAAGGATGGGATTTAGGTTTGAAATGAAGCCTTAAGTTGTAAAGTTCCGCCATGTATGATGTGTTAGGTGAAAGACATTTGGTTTTAGTAGCCTTGCAGACTTGGCCCTCTTGCCTTATCTTGTACAGAAAAAAGAAAGGGGGGGGGTTGGTGCCTTGTTTGGTAATTGGGGAAATATCGCTCTTTGAGACATGACAACCTAGTGGGAAAGAAATAGAAATAGGTTAAAAAACATCTCTCATGATAGGATCACTGATGCTGTGTCGTCACACTTCAACAATTAACAGGTTGTCTTGATTCTAATTTACCCCCTACCTTTTTCCCTTGAGGGTCCTTTGGGGGGGAGGGGGTTGATTTGCTTTGATAGCTTTTTCTCTCAAGACTAAGAAAAGCATCTCGCATTTAGATTTTAGCTCCTACTAACCTTGCTGGCTGCTGCATCTTGTTCAGGGGTTTGGAACTAGTGACAATTATCTTCTTGTAGTTCCAGATACGTGGTTAACATATATCATGACAAGCAATCTTCTCTCTGCAGGTTATGCGTAGCTGCCTGCCTGATCTCTTTGATGCACAGCCAGATCTTCTTTTTCAGCTTGTCACAATGTTGAATCCATCTGTTTTACAAGAAAATGGTGTTCCAGTTTATAGTGTTCTGCAGGTGAGATATAAGATGAGAACTGTTTTATCGACCATTTTTGAATTTTGTGATACTCCTTTTGTTACGTATACGTCTTTGCTTAACTCTTTCAAGATGGACCCTTTGGAACATATTTTTGTATGTTTTTTTGGGGATAAGAATTCATATTTCTGGATGTTCTTACTCCTTGTGCATTGTGCTTAATTTGGATGTCCAAGTTTTTCATGACGTAAGGAATGGACATAATAAGACATGAAACTTGAAAGGATGGCTCTTTTAGTTCATTCACAGAGTAAATTTGCTGCTCATCTTTTCAAGAGACATCAGGAAAAACAATCAGAGATTCAGAATTAGCAGTCTAGGAGATTTAGGTTCACTGAGGAATTCCAGTTTGACTGTGGGAGATCATTGTGGGTGGTTGAGGAATCCTCAATGAACTTTTGGGGGTAGCTTCTGAATTCTGATATTATATTGTTTCAAACCAATTGTGACACAATTGGCAAGCTTTCATGTTGTGTCCTTTGTTTGAAAAGGGAGGAGATCCTGTTCTCCATTTTTTTAATGCCAAAACCTTGACCGCGACTTGTTTCTATTCAGCCAAAATTTGATGGTATGTCTTGATCTTTCCTTAAAAATAATTGGTGGTGCTGAATTATGATTGTTTGTGAGTTATATAGCTATGAGATGAGGAAGGGATGCCAAGAAAAAGCCGACACAAAGAAGCAATTTGGAATACTTGTGATCGATCTGATTAGGCAGAGTGAATTAATGAAGGGCCTCAAGTGTGAAGCAGATTTATTTGGAAAGACTTCTGATTTTGTTTGTCTAAGGACTGAGATAAATCAAACGGTATCAAATTAAACCAAACCAAACCCAGCCATGTAGTTCTGCTAAGGCATGCTGTGTCTTAGGCTTTTTTTTTTTTTTTTTTTTTTTTCCGGGGTTGGGGAGGGGGCTTGTGTTGGTTTGTTGCCTTACCCTACACTAGACTCTTGGACAGAATCTTTTTATGGGACCTTAGATTTTACTGATTAGTAGAGGTTGTCAACCTACTAGGTTGTAGCCAGGGATTTAAAATGTGGTTTTGGTTGCAATTGTGCAAAATCGCTCTAATGTAGCAATCGCATTCCATATTACAGCTGTCGCTGGGTGAAAACGCGGTTTGCCCAACGGCGAAACTTTTCCCATGCGGCCGTTTTGTTGTGGAACGGCCACATTTTGAATCCATGGTCGTAGCAAAGCTTTTTTTTTTTTTTTTTTTTTTTAGCACCAATCGTTACAGGTCCAACCCAATAGTTCCTTTACCTTCTCGGTGCATCTGCTGATTGCTTTGTGATTTAGAACTGAAGGTAAACACCAGAGTTAATAGTCATATTATTTTACCCTGAGATTACTTAAAATTAAGCAAACATGTTCTACTGGCATTGCTCATGCTGGTATTATATATCATAGAAAATGGAGTATTGATCAAATAGCTAATAGTGGAGGTGTTTGCGATTCAGAAGTCATATCTATTGTCGAAGTACTTAAGCAAGACAGGAAAATGCATTTTTCATTTAGTTATCTAGTTTCTGCAGTACGTAGGGGGCAATTTCAAGGGAGAGCCTGTCAGATTGGTTAAGCGAAGTTATGGGGCCGTACTTCTCTTATTGTCAGATGTATCTGAAGAGAGTGTTGTGATTGGTTATTGAATAACTTAAAAAACGATGAACACATATCTACACGAAGATGAGGACTTAAGAATGTCTCAGATGGTTGTGACTGGTATATTGTTTCCGAACGTGGAGCAAGGATGTTCCTTCCCCCCCCCCTCTCACACACAAACACACACGCACGAACGCACGCACACTCTGTTTTTTGTTTTTTCTTTTTTTGTGTGGACTTGGGGTGGATATTAGATGGCTACTTTCCAAACTATGACCTGCTGCATGAGAGTGGAAATAGACTGAATCCTTCATAATGAATTTGGAAGACTTGAATAGGTATATCCGAAAAGGGCATTTTTTACCCTTTAAAATTTGAGAAATTATTACTTTGACGGTGAAAGGATACTTTATAGATTGGCCAAATTGATGATCCTTCCTATGGGGACTATGGTGTTGAAAACTGTGAGTAGACCCTTTTTCTGACATGTAGTATGCTTTTCTGGTTTTTATATTGTATTTTCTTTAGCTGGATTTGGCGTCTCTAGTCTCTACTGAAACTGGTACGGCTAAGGAAAGCATGATTCACGTTAGCTTGGTATATCTTCACTGATGAAACTTCAGTATGTCTTTGATGAGGATCTTTCGTCTCCTTTTTTGCTTACTTATACTTTAAACTGGCTTTTTTCTTGGTGTTTTATCTTTGAAGGAGCCAGGGAACTTTGTGATTACCTTCCCCAGATCTTATCATGGAGGTTTCAATTTTGGTAAGTGATTATTGGATTTTGACAGTTAAGGCCAGATTTTTTTTTAAAAACAAAAAAATATATATTTTATGTCACTTTGGCAATCTCTTGAATCTTTTGTGGTGATTTAGGGTTGAACTGTGCTGAGGCTGTTAATTTTGCTCCTGCTGATTGGTTGCCTCATGGAGGGTTTGCATCAGAGCTCTATCAGTTGTATCATAAGCCTGCTGTGCTCTCTCATGAAGAGCTGCTTTGTGTGGTAGCCAAGGTTCAGTTCCTTGACTAGCTCTAGAAGGAATGCTTAATTTGCTTCATTGCTTGATGAGAACTTTTTACTGACTCAGTGTATCTTTTTGCCATTTACACAAACTTCAGTTAGTCTTGACTATGAATGTGTATATGAGAAATGAATTTCTTTTTGACATATGCATGAAAAGCTCTAAGTTGTCCCAGCGTTGCCTTGTGGCTAATTCTGTTGGAAATAATATAATGGATTGTAGGGGTTTATTGCTTTGGAAGAAAAGTCAAACATAAAGTCATTAGAGTCATTGATCATGCTATGTTTTGGATGGTTTAGATGGAGAGGAATGGGAGAGTTTCTGATGGTATTGAAACTCAGGCTCAACACTTCATGTTTTTGTAGAGCGGGGACTTTTTTTCCTCTTCAGCTGATGTTGATCTTGTTGACTTCTGGGTTGTAGTTAGCTTCATCGTAGGATACAAGATGCGTGAACATCATGCATTCTCTTTGGATTCTGTATTTTAGCTGAACATATGATGTTATATTTTCCTTGTCAAAGAAAAACATTGTACTTATTTTGCGATTCTTGATTCTTCTATTGATGGTGATTTTGTGGATAACATCTATGTTGAGCGTATATATTCCTTGTGTTAGATGCTGATTGCTGACTTTACACGTAACCCTTTGATCTTGATGTGTGTAGTATGCCATTTTCCTTATCAAATAAAGGAGAAATACTGTTTGGTCTTTTATTGCTGTTTTCTACTTAAATAACAATATTAATCTGGAATTGGTTTGGCTAAGTTTTCTGTGTTGAAGAGGTTTCCTTTATGTTTTATAAATGCAATCTGTGTTCTCTTTTTTGGGGGGGGGGGGACTGCATGTGTATCAATGCTTGGCATCTGTGGTGTCTTCATAAATTCTGTTCCTATAAAGAACAGAATGCCTTACTATCGAAAAAGAAACAAGTGAATTTTGTCTTATGCAAACTGCATGATGTTTTGACGCTAGTTTCATGATCACCTTGTTAAAAAGAAGTCCCTATTAGACAAATTCATGATGTTCAATTTACTCTGTGATCTGTTTAGTTGCATAAGATGGCTAGTAAATATATGTCTTGTTTTGCTTCATTGTCAGCTTGCTAGGGCACTTTGGGAGCTTGCTCCAGGTGCGTGAGTGTCTCTTGGGTTTCTTCTATTCGGTTAGGAGCCAAGTCTTGTCTTGGGAGGGTCTCTTTCCTAGGAGAGTGAAAATGAAATGGCCATTATAATACCTTATGTGATTTTCTGGAGCATTTAGAGGGAAGAAACAGAAGAGTCTTTGGTAGGAAGTGAAAAACAAGGGCATGGTAATAGCTTATGTCACTATACGTATATAGTCCCTTTTGTAGGATGCTAGCTAGTATCCATTTCTTTTGATCATAATACATGCAATATATTCTATTTTTATTGTCACAAGAAAAGAAGAAAGGGGGGGGGGAGGAAAGATGGCCAGAAAGGAAGAAATGGAGAAGAGCAAATGAGTAAAGAAGATAAAGGAACCATTTAATTGATTTGGTGAATAAAAAGCAGGGAGGAAATCATTGTTCTTCCCCTCCCTCATCTTTTCCCTTGGGTTAGCTGATAAGGAGCAAGGAGAGAAACAAGCCTTTTGTAGTTTCTGAGCTTTCTTATGTCCACATCCCACTGATATGAGAAAGTGAAATGTGAGGAAACTGGCCATTATTGCAATCATAATCACAGCCATAATTTTTTGTTCTATGCTTGAATCTGATCTAACTTAATGAAAAAGATAAGGAAAACCAAGAAGTTATTGGCCTCTTCAATTCTAACACTAAGCAATGTTGTACATGTGGTGATAAACCTTTGGCCAATATGAGCTAGTGAACCCTGTGAGGATGTCAACTCTTTGATTGGGGAGACCGTGACACCTGACAATGCCTGGTGCTCTAGATTGGTCACCTGAGTTTGTTCAGGTTCGAGGCTGAGAATGATGTAGATGTGAAGAAGAGCTGTCAAGCCACTTCGCCTGAGTTTGCTTTGTTCCATTTCATTTTTATTTTATTAATAAATTTTACTCGTGTTTAGCAAAAGTTTTAAAATGCTGTCAACACAAAAATGTTTTCTATATTTTTTGTGAGTCTCTCCGAATTGATCTCCCTGCCTATAGCCTATAAGTGTAAGGTTGTTTACGTCTGGATTTCCTTAGACCTTGCTCACTTGAGTGGGGACCACAATGGGAGCTTCTATTGTTTGCTTTTTCTGTTTGCTTCATTTTAAGTGTTTTCTTTCATGCGATGTCAAATAAAGAAATTCCTCTCATTCGTATATACTGGAGGGCATGCGGTTAGATTTCCAACGGTCGTGTTTGAACATTTGATTGGGCAGTTTTAGCTGTTATTCTTGTCTTTGCTTTTGTGTTCTGTTTTCCTTTTTGTTGTAGCTGCATCAAAACTCTTGGACAACTCCAATAAGAATGTGGGTGATGTCAAGTGATTCTACCTTTGTCTCTTTTGCTTTGTTTCTTTGTGCTAAAGTCTGATTGATTTATGCTCACTTTCTACTTGTATTTTACTATTGATGCGATGCAAGCAGATTGGTTGTGACACGAAAGCAGCACCATATATGAATAAGGAGTTACTAAGAGTATTTGGTAAGGAGAAGATGTGGAGAGAGCGACTGTGGAAGAAGGGACTTGTGAAAACATCGGTTATGGCACCCCGGAAGAATCCAGATTATGTTGGCACAGAGGAGGTCTATTTTTGTTTTGGAAATCGTTGATGTTAATTGTTCAATCCTTTTTGCTTTTTCCTTTTTCCATTTTTCTTTCTTTCATTCTGTCTTTTTTTTTTTTTAAAAAAAAGGGAGCCGCATATATCATATCATATTGAAAAATTTATGTTATGTTATTGCAGGATCCCACTTGCATTATATGTCAGCAGTATCTGTATCTTTCAGCTGTTGTATGTCATTGCAGGCCGGCTACTTTTGTTTGTTTGGAGGTATATGAATCATGCTATTACTGATCAGGCTCTACTATTCCTCTTGTCTGTTATTTTCCATGCTCATGCATGGAAGAAATGCTTATTGTAGTGAATTCCTATTGAACTGCAGAAAAAACCGATCTTTAAGTGTCTCCTTCTCTTAGACGGGATCTATTTCCAACTCCCTTAGGTTGTTTGACTTCCCCCTTTTTTGCCCCTTCTGTTTCTCTGCTCTTTTCCTTTAGATGCCTAAATTTTACTCCAGGTGTTTGAAAAATCCTCTCCACAACTTTTTAAAGTGGATAGCTCTTCTTTTCTTTCTTTTTGTTTTTATTTGGAGAAGGGGGGGGGGGGCGTGTTCTGGGTTTTAAGTTGGTAGCTTGAAAAGAGTATCATTGGCTAGTCTTTTGCTTTTGCTTTTTTTGTTTTTGTTTTGCTACATGCAAAATTGCGAGCTGCTCTTGTAGCGATGTCAAAGGGATTAACAAGACTACTATGCTGTCTTGGTTTCTTCTTAAATGAAAGATACTCTTGCTTGAAATGACTTGGACCTTGTTTATTGTTTCAAGTTTATGTTGGTGGTAGATCATGTGATTTGACCTTTGATTTGCCTGTTGTGCAGCATTGGGAACACCTCTGTGAATGCACTCCGAGGAAACGACACCTTCTATATCGTCATTCCCTTGCTGAATTGGATGAGCTAATATGCATGCCAGAGAATGCGATTTCTGGTTGCAGTAACAGCCGAAGGCAGAGAAGTTTGCTGCAGCAGAACTTGAGCTCCACTGACTCGGGTGCTCTCACCAAAAAGGTTGTCTTTGCAGTTGTCCACTCTCTATGTATATGTCACTTCTGTTCCTCGGTCGTTTGCTTTTGTGTAAAATACTCTGGTGCAGTCCTCTCCTGGCCCTGAGGATTAAAATGCAGTTTCGCTGTTTTGGTCATAGTTACGGTAATGTGTGCAGTATCTTGGAATCGTTCTAATGTGGCAATCACGTAGCGCATCACAATTGATGCATAATGAAAACACGGTTCACTCTAAAACCTTTCCAATGCGGCCGTTTTGTCATGCAACGGATATCTTTTGAATTCTTGCCTGGCCCCCAATGTTTTTGTCCAGCATTTTCGTCCAAGTTCTCTGTGCTTGTACTCCAGAGCTGCTTATTTAACTATGGAATTCATAATATAGTTGGCAGGCAGGGTAGTTCCTAGATTTGTTATCTAACTTGAGAAATTTCTGTTGGTTTTTGGAAAACGATTATGGGGTGTGCATTTGCGAAATATCAGCTGGTTTAATGTTGTTTACTTGAGGATTATGGGGTTACTTTCTTCGTGTTGTGCATTTGTTAGTCCTGTTGAGGATATAGAAGCTGTAGATCAAGTAATGACATAATTAAAACTTCCAATTGGTGTTCATTGTCATTGTTGAGTGTCGACTGTGCCATAAATTTTTCTGAAGTCGATGTATCAAAGAATGTGATTCTTTTGGAGTTTGGTCTTACTCCACTCAATGGACGAAGTTTAATTTCTCAGTTTCTTGTCTGTGTTTATTCTATGCAGGTGAAGGGCAAGCAAATGACCCTTGCTCAACTTGCTGAAGAGTGGCTTTTGAACTCATGTAAGATATTTCAGCTCTCTTTCTCCTCAAATGCATATGCTAATGCACTCAAGGAAGCACAACAGTTCCTTTGGTCTGGGTCAGAAATGGATCCGGTGAGCTTCTCATTTGTTCTTTTTAGTATTGATCCAAAGCATATCGTAAAAAACTAAATATTCATGTGTATGCATGAACAAATAAGCAAGCAGACTGATAGCAGAGCAATGACTATTTCTGTATGAGTCTGGCAAGCCGGATTTGTCTGATTGGATTTTAGGTGATGCCTTTGTAGTTGTGTCCAAAAACTGTCACATCTCTTATTACATAATTATGATTTGTATCTTTGAAGTGTGTTTCCAAGCATGATTAAAAAGACATACTAACAAATTTGGGTGATAGTACCAAGTACCAACTACAAGTAAATCATGAAATTTTATCGCCTGTGTTCTTTCTTCTCTTCATTTAAATGACTAGTGACTAAGTAAACAAATATGATATCAAGAGAACTGCTTAGCATGATAAAGAACATATTTTCAACAAAACTACTGCCAAGACAAATTGTATGGTTGAGTGGGCAAGGTTTGGCGAGATCCAAATGTAAGTACGCTTGCAAGCAGGGAGGCCAAATTCGAGAGACGCACAACGTATTTTTTGTAGGAAAAAAAATTGTTCCGGCTGTTTTTGCACCAAATTTTGAGTAAGTAAAAGAATAAATAAAACAAAACAAAATAAAATACAATAATATAAAATAAATGTGCATAAAATGGAAGAGCAGTGAAAGGTCATTGACAAATTGAAAGTTGCGACTCTGAAATTCTGTGAAACGGTATATGAATGCAGATAACTCCTATCCAATCAAAGTATATGAACATTGTCCCTATCAATCAAGTGGGGACTAACCAGCAAATTTATGTATGGATTGCAACGCTAATCCTAGACCTCGAAAAGCTCTTATCCTACCATGTCCTACATGAGTGGCAAATAGGTCAAATCTAGATGGATAACCTCTTTCTAGTTCTACTTTGGTGCCTCAACCTCTCTTAATTTGGAATGCTAATCCTCTCACCTGTTGTTACAGGTGCATCTAGAGTCCTCTAGTCCACTTTATGTGACCAAATTATTTGCCTCCTGCATCTTGTTTTCCATTGGTGCCACCTGACCTCAATGATCACATCATTCTTATCTGATGTAGTCTTTTGTGTGCACAAATCCAATGAATCATCCTCATCTCTGCTACCTTCAACTTTTCAATCTAAAGAACATGTCTTCACCAACTAAATGACAATCTTTCAATGTTTCTGGCTCTGTGATCCCATTACCTTCAGTTTAGAAATGAGTTTTAAATGCAGAAGGTTGGTAATTTTATGGCATATATTTCTCTTTAGACAAATAACATGAATTACTTAAGAATTGTAAAGGATTATTAATTATGGCCTTAGAACAGAGCTAGGGTACTGATAGCAACTATGAGAACAGTCAGAGAGTTGTGGAAGTGGCTTGAAGGCATTGCATGTAGGATAGTGGCTGTGCTGCCTGCACTCAAAAGTCTGAAACTCAACTTTTGTGAGTTTGATTTAAAAATTGTCTTCTTTTAGTCAAATGTTTACGGAAATGAGAGGCCTTAATAGCCACAATTGGAGTGAAGAACTCATCTATGCATCAAATCATGTGGTAGGTTTCTCCAATAGTATACTATAATCACCTGTCTAGCCATAGCAGTGGGGGCGGATTTGGGTTGCCTGGACTGGTGTCCCCAACCGTTAGCCCAAAAATTGTTTAAAATTCTATAGAAAAAATAATTTAAACTTTTGATGTAGATACCTATAAAATTAATTGATACTTGAAAAGAAACTACGGAAAGCTCAATAATCGGACAGCATTACATGAAATTTTTGGATCCGCCACTGCATAACAAGGTGGGTGTTCTGGCTTGACATATCAATTTAGGATCCCCATGTTGTTTTGTTGGTGATCGCATGATAGTTTCTGTATGTGACGGCTGCTAGATCCTATTTATGGTACTAATGTTGCAACATATATGGTGGAATTTTTTCCATCAGAAAAATTGTTCGACTTCCTAGATGCGCTTGCAAATTTGTTTGTTTATTCTCTCTGGGAGCGGGTGAGGAATCAACATTTCAAATGTGTGAAGGTCACCTCTGTTCATGCCTTCATGAGCAAATATTTTGCATGCACTGACGTTATGGTGGTGACTAGTATAGTGGTAGTACTACTCATTATTAGCATTAGTTTTGATTTTCAAGTTGAAGTTTCTTGTTTGTTTTAATGTTTCTGTTTACTCTGATATGTAAATTATGCGTGTTGCATTGTGTTTGACAAAACAAAAGTGGGACAGGAGATAACTTTATTAATTAATAGGTAACCTCATTTTGTTACCTTTTTAGAAATAATTGCTATTATGGCTCATATATGAAATTGTTGTTTTCATCTATATCAGGTGAGGGACGTGGTGAAGAACTTGGTTCAAGGTA
>JAKOGI010001660.1:0-198116 GCA_029747015.1 Carnegiea gigantea
TTTGTAATTACTAAGGTTCATTATGAAACAGTCCCGATGTGTTTTGTGAGCTGAGTATGAAATTCGTGTTGTTGCACATCTTCAAGTGTGGTTTTGTATATGACTAAGTGGGATAAATTACTTGACTTGATACACTAGGTAGAGTGACGGGATTGTTGGTTTGTTATTTGGTCTAATCTTAAGTACCCTTATTTCATTCTATTTTGTTTCAGTAGCCACTTAGTCATGTATTTAGTAATATGATTTTGTGATAATAGAAGTTTGTATTTGCATATGCTTATCCTGGTGCATTTTATGCTTGACACTAAGATTTATGAATGACTATGTGTAAAATAATCGTTGGCGCGACTGATCTAAGTTCCACGAAATGACATGATTGAGTTGTTCATATACTATGTATTATATGATGAGCTTGCTGGAGAAACCTTATACTTGTGCTTTTATTTAGCCAATACGATTATTGTCAGTGGTGCTTTGGGGTTGTTCTGCTGTCGTACTATCATGCGACCATTCTACATACTAGCATCTCGCGACCATATAAATTTGTACTTGCATGAATATGTGATTGCCTATGTAATTCATATGACACGATGATGTGTTAGGCATGGCCTGGTTGTGTTGCATACTTGCGTATATACTTGTGATACTCTAACAAGGGTGTAAAGGACCTAAAACATGCCTATAAACATGTCAGTTTACTTACATATTTCCATGACATTAGAGGTAATTAGTTCCACATAGAGACTCTAGGGTGTTTATCTCCATTAGGTAAGCTACTATGATTACCTTATCTGCATGTTGTTCTTTTAACTATGCATTCTGCCCTTCGTTTTGTTAACTAAGGTCGTAAGAGTGACATGAGGCATTAGCCTAAGAGCACTGAGTAATTTCTCTGCTAAACCCATGCTACTTTCCATGTTCTAGTCCATAATCCATAGGAACTAGAAGCCTCTTAAGTGATGACCCCTATCTAAAATCGCCTAGCCGGGTAGCTGAATTAGAAGTTACTCTATAAATGCATCATTAAATATAAGGACCTTGCGCCAATACAACCTCACCAGTTCCTTTAGACAACTTGTACATGAGGAATGTACCATGCATTTATGGCCGATCGGCTTGCATTCTTAGCATACCATTTTCTTCCACAAGTTGCTTCTATGCTAGTTAATTGATATCTCCATGCATTGCCCCAGAGATTTGCTCATTATATATACATAATGTTGATTGATATTTATTATTCTTGGTTTCGGAGTGCTGAGTTGTTGTTCTACGTGATGTTGCTGCGAGCTTATGTGGCATTTTGCATGTTTTTGTTATTCTTGTGATGTTATGTGATGCTATGTGATGTCCCTACTACATTATGGTGATATAAAAGCCTAGCTTATTAACTTGATTACAAAATGATTCGATCCCTTCATGCTTTGGGATGAAATTGATTTACTTGTCGGCCTTGACTCGACCTTCATTGGTACCACTAGTCGTTATCAATAAAAGGCTCTTTAGATTTCAACTTATGTGCTTCCATGCAAAGTTGATACAATGGCTTGATTTTAACATAAGTTTGATATGGTTATCCATACCAACTCATTTGCCCTCTTCTGCACGATTTGCGCTCTGCGCCTTAATAGAATGAGTAGACACTTGAAGAAGATTGGTAAGGAGGAGAATGGATACCGTAAAACTCTTTTTCTGATTGAAAAGATATATTTAGTTGTCAAGTAAGATTTTGGATTCTATTGTAAGTTTAGGTGGTTTGTGTCATGTGTGTACGAGTCCTGTGTTTTACTATACCATAGACCTTGGAATTTCGGGGACGAAATTCTCTTAAGGGGGCAGATTGTAATAGCCGAGGATTTTTAATGTCGAGCTAACTATTTGAATTAATAATTTTATTGGCCATAGTTTATTATAATAATAAATTCGATTAATATTTGTGTGTTTATTTGTGAATAATTTCATAAAATTTAGTTTCGAAACTTCGTGAATTATTATGCGGTTGTGAGAATTTAGTAATTAGTAGGGAACTAGTTTTGTGCAAGATTAACGGATTTGAGTGGGCTGCCGGATATTAGAATCTAATGGCCTTTTTGCTTAGGCCCAAAACGATTAAGTGGGTCACTATGTTGAAGAGGGAAAAAAAAGGGAAGAATTCAACACAAAGAAAGAAAAGAAAAATGGGAAGAATCCAAGCACCCCCTTTATCCAAAAACACGACACATCACTACTCAACCCTTCTTCTTCAAAACTTGTAGCCCCACACATGTCGTCTCCATTTCTCCCCACAGATTCCACCTTCTAGTGAGATAAGAGAGGGTGAGCAGAGAGAGAAAGAAGGTGAGAACAAAGAGTAGAAGATCAGCGGTAAAAGCGTGCATAAGAAGGAGAGGAAAATTAAGCACTGGTAGCACCAGTTGGGGGGGGGAGGGACGCACAGCATCCGGGGAAAGCAAAGAGGCTCGAACCCATCTTTGAATTTCACCCAAATTAGCTGTAAATCAGGTCCATAAGCTTGAATTTGAGGTGGGTAATCTTCATTCCCAATTAATAGTAATTTTGAACCTAAAATTCATTTTATTGGTTGTTTGTTATCTTCATGGCATATGGGTAGATTGGGGTTTGGAATCTAAAATCATGGGTTGAATTTATGAATGATTTTGGATAAAATTTGGGGTTATTATGGTTGTTGTTTAGATATGGAAGGGTAAGTTGAAGAATGGAAGAGGAGTGAGTATATGTTGATTGGTTCAAGTAAGGAACTGAATGGAACTGAGCTAAACCTAAATTGAACTAAACTAAACTTGAATTGACCTGAACCTAAATTGAGCTGAACTGAACCTTACTTGGACTGGACCTGAGCTGAACTGAACTGAACCTGAACCAAACTAAACATAAACTGAACCGGAGCCAAAATGAATGTGAACTAATCTAAATGTGAACTTGAATCTGAAGTTGTAAGTTTCCTTATTTGAAGTTCTATGCAAGTGACAGCGTGTCATACTATATAGCAATACCATTAATTGGATTTGCGCAATTTTGAGCTTATGGACTCATCATTTGAAATGAGTGGGTTTTGACAAAGTGGGAATTTGCATGTTTTTATAAAAGTACTGCATTGCTTGGGTTTAAGTGATTGAGATGATTTTGAATGACGTGCATCGGTTGAGTTAGTTGACCAACATGATACTATGTTTCTTTAATCAATTTTAACGTTGTCCCTTTAACACCTAGCTTACAAGCTTTATTCAAACAACTGGATACATGTCAAACAGAAATATTTGAAATGGAGCTTAAGTGTATAAGGTTGGAACCAAGTTGAGATTGTTTGTTAATGAAATGTGCCCTATTGCACTAAAAAGGGGGTGTGAATACGAAGTTTAAGGGTTGTGTATGATCAACTAAAACCGAAGTTCAGTAACATTTACTAAATAAACTGTTCTGAACTTTCTTTAGTTGTGTGGTTCTTATCAAACAGACCTACTTTCTAGAAGTAAACTCGAAAAGAAAGTTTTGCAAAGAGGTTATTTGATCCATAGGTCAGTACCTTTCTTCCTTATTTAAAGTGAACGTGCTTAACTTCAAAATCAGTCTGGTAATGCCAATTCATGACATGAAGTTTTGAAACAATTGCCAATGATTAATTTTAAGAGTTGGTGGTTAGCATGTGCAATAACAAGTGCTATTGCACCAGTGCCTGTGAATCTGCTTTACAACCAGATAAGCTTATGTTGTTCTTGTGATTAAAGTTGCGATCGTCAAGTTATGTCAAGAAATTCAATCCGGCACATGTTGAAAACAAGATTTCACTTTAGATGTTTGGGTTAGAAGGACAGTGCTTACTGTATAGACATGGTTTACGGAACCAACTCGGTTTGTGGGAACCCTAATTCATAGGAAGTGGACCCAGTAGTGAGAACCCTAGTAGACCACGACAAGGGTAAAAGTCCAGTGACCATGAGAGGCCCCGGGTATATCATAAGTCCTGATTATGAGGCACACTTGAAGATAGCACTAACCTATGAATCCGATACCCAGAAAGTGATTTCTTTATGAGCTGGAAACTACTCATTCTAAATTATGCTAGCGCAGAAGTTTTCAAAAGTGGAAGCACTTGTTGAAGGTCTTTTATTAAATCAGAATTGGTCTTCTTTATGTGAAATGAGTTTTATGATGGTCCCACTTGGTTTAAGTAAGAGTTTTACTCCTTTTCGATCGTTACTTTCGCTTTTATGTGAAAAATGCTTAAGTTCATCACCCAAGTGAGTTCCCTTGATGTCAAATGTTTAAATTAAGAGTCGAATGACCTACCTTTCATATTCTTGAGTTTTCTTAAGGGCCAACTAGACATTGTTGGTTATGCACACATAATATGTTAATTTTAAATACAATTTTTGTGTGGCTGCTACTTCTAGTATTGAATACAACTGTTTTGGTTTTCGGGATTGCAGATTATATATTGAGCGCGTGGTAGCTCATCCCTTTATTTGCCTTTTTTCTCCCATGTTCTTAAAAAGACATGTGAAAGTTATCGATTCATTGAGCTGATTCATCTTAGCTTCCTGGTAAATAGGTGTTAAGGGGATTATATTTAGATTCATGAGTTTAATGATGTAATGTGATGTATTCATAAGTTCTTGAGCATATGTAAGCTAAGTACATTAGTTCGTGCAGTGTATACTATCTTGTTGTTTCTCTAAATAGCTGTGTGGGTTAACCATCTGAATAGTCAATCGTTTTTGTTTGGTTGGAATTAGTTTTTTTTATAATGTAAACCCTAGTGTTCCTAATGTGTGATTTGTCGAAATGTACCTTCCATTTCTTTATTGTATTTAATTTCTTAGTTTGAGTACTCTGGGCGTATGACTCATAGAGTTGGGTCTTCGACATGCAGCCACCGAGCTTGTTTAGATATGTCTTTCATGCTTTTATTGTTGTAGGTATCTAATGTAAGGCTTTAAGCCTAGGTTATGGTTAGTTTTTTTTTTTTCCATAACTCTATCCATTTTGTTCTAAAATTTAAGAAATCACTCAAACTTCTACCCTTAGGAGGTAGGGGGTTATAGATATCTATCAAGGAACAAATTGATGAATAGCAAAAGAATAATTATGCAAAGAACTCTACTATGATAGTCCTCCAACGTTTTGGGACAAAGATAAGATGTTAGCAAAAATTACTTTGCTAAATCGCAATACTATTATCTAAGTCAAATAAATGGCATATACACGCCATGATATCTAAGAATCTCATAAACAAATCAAAGAAACTTTGGATAAAAGGTTCATTTGGAATATTAAGATCAAGTCCTAACACTAGGCTTGCATTCATGGTTAGACAGCATGCAGAAGAAAAAAGGAAAAAAGCTGGAATAGTAATCAATTACAAAAAGCATAATGATAATACTATCTTTGATGATTATTATATTCATAGCAAAACAATTCTTTCCAATAGAATTCAAGGAGCTTCTTAATTTTTGAAATTGGACTGTAAAAATAGATACTGACAGATAAAAATGGATGAAGAAAGCATTCCTTTAACCGCTTTTGGTGCCCTCAAGAACGATGTGAGCTGATAATGATGTAACTTGGCCTTAAAAATGCACCTTAAATATTTCATAGAAGAATGGATAACATTTCTAAAGATCGCAATTATTGTTGTCTAGTTTACATCGATGATATTCTTATCGTTTCTAAGACAATAGAATAACACAAATGATGTTCTAACTGTCACCCAAAGATGCATTAATCATAGTATTATCCTTCATAAGAACAAATGTATTTATGCTGAACAAGAAATAGAGTTTTAGGCCTAAATATAAATGTTAGACAAATCGTTCCATAAAAGCATATTTTAAACAAAATAAAAACAATTTCTGAGAAGATTGAAGATAGAAAGCAACTAGAAAAGTTTTTTGGATGTCTTATATATGCTTCAAACTTCATTAAAAACTAATATAAGAAAGCCCACAAAACAAAGACTCAAGAAAGAAGTAAGTTGGAGATGGATCGCTAGTGTTTTAAAGATCATCCAAAACTTCAAAAAAATGTGTAAAAATCTTCCTGTTCTTAACTTCCTAATGAAGAAGATGATTTGGTTCTTGAGACAAATATCAGCAATGAGCATTGAAGTGTAGTACCCAAAATTAAAGAAGAAGAAAAACTCTATAAATATTACAGTGAAAGTTTTAATTAAGTAGAATGAAACTGTTCTACAATAGAAAATGAAATCCTTATAGTCATAAAGGAAATTGAAAAGTTATTAATCGTTTTGGTCTCAATACCATTTCTTATTCGAATTGATTGCAAAGAAACACTTGAAAAAGAATTAGCCAAATATGCAAGTGCAAACGCGATTCATGGTTGGCAATTATGACTTAACCAGTATTCCTTCTCTATTGAACATATATAATGCTCGAAGAATTCTTTGTTAGATAGTTTAAGTCATAACTTGCCAATGATTATCATTAGAGTACAATTCTATCAAAAAAGGAGAAAATCCCAAATGAAATGTCGTTACTGCTAGAATGGTCTCTCTTTCTAGTCAAATTCTTATAAATATTTTGGAATTTCATACAAAAAGTAAATTACACTTTGGGTTGTTATCTTCTTCTATCTAACAGTACAAAGATTCAACCTTGTAGAATCACAAATGAGTTACTAAAGGTGTCCTTATGATGTTCAAGCCAAAAAAAAAAAAAGAAAAGAAAAGTACCTATGTGCAAGAAAAACGGTTCAACGACTGGAATGCAACCTGCATCGATTACTACAATTATTATTTTTGTGATATTTGGGAATCATGGAGTACTATGGTCTTCTTCCCTAATAGATTTGGAGTTGGTGTTATTAGATTTCTAACAAATTCAATCCCTCTAGATGATCCCATTATGAAAGCTTGAGAATATAAGATGGTAGCTTACCTCATAGAAATTTCTGATCCAAATTATCCATTCTTTTCAAGTTTAAATAGAAAGGCCAAAAACTAGCTCGTTATCTTGGTCAATTGATAAAGCTAAGTGACCTTGATGATCAATGAGAATAATAGTTTCCAAAACGACAAGAAATAATTTGTGATCCTGCTTTAGTAAGAGTCATTGGTTTTTACTACATTTTGATAAATATATGAAGACAAACAAGGCTCTAGAAGATGTCTTTGATTATCTTTTTGATACTGGGACTAAAAAATTTTTATCAGAAAAATAAAAGAGATATCAACATGATTTATTTAAAAAATGAGATCCAGAACATCTTGAAATTGATGAGATTTTGATGATTATTTAGATAATCATAAACTTGAAGACATTGTTGGAGATGAAGACATGCAGAATCTTAATATGGATAACTAATCTTGCCAACATTCAGCATTCTGGAAAAGTTGTTACACCATTATGAATTATCTTATTACAATGTCAAGTCAGTAAAATAATATAGTCTACTGTAGCCATGTGAAAGTATCCTATAACAGTGTATTTACTGTAGCCATTCGGACATCTTATGCATTCCTTCTCCTGTATATAAGGGGAAGCTGAATGTTACAAGGGACACAATCATATGAGTATATTTAAGTAAAAGATAAGTTGGGTTTTTCCATTTCTCTGCGAACAAGCATCTCTGATGATCTTAGCTATTCAAGTCCCTCTTCAAATATTTTCATCATAATATCTCTACTTTCAAGATTTCAACAAAAGAAGTTTCCCAGAACGTTATTCAATCAAACCTTATATCTTAAATACCATAATTTCTAGATTAAAGATTCACCATCCTTAAAAAATATAAAAACTTCATTAGTGACTATGGTTCTAGATAGAAAGAAAATGGATATGTGCTCGGCTTGATGTAATGAATGTGTGGTTGAGATTAACAATATCTATAAATTGAAGGTTAGAGGAACACCAAGGTTCAATACCAATTAAGTTCAGGTAATGCTTAAAACTTTCTAATTAAGGTTCCTTATTTTGCTAACCATAGTTGACTTGCAATCACAGAAAATAAAATACATATGATATACGTAGTAAATTATGGTAACTAGTACTAGTAAAATCATTATAAAAAGTTAAATTACTTTGAAAAACATATTTCCTTAAACAATCAAAAAATAGCAAATTAAATTCCTCGTTTTGCATCAATAGTGTAATTACTAAAAGTTTCTAGTCAAAATAACAATAAAAAAAATTAGAAGGTCATTTTCCTCAAACATTACGGAACTAAATAATTCATTTTCAAACTTTAGGGAACAAATAATTCATATATCAAACTTGAGGGTACCAAATAATTAATATTTCATTGTACTACTATGACCCTATTTAGCAATTAACTGTTAGCTATTAGCTGACTGAATTAGCTGTTAGCTTATTATATTAATGGTTTGACTTAGCTGATTGTATTAATTATTTTTGAAAAAAGTGTTTGGAGAAACCAACTATTTACGACAAAACTATTTGGTAAAATTTCACTTGTCCATAACTTTTTTATTGGACACATACAAATTTTTTCTCAATATGAATTATGACTTATGGATTATGTGACATATAAAATTATATTTATACCTCTACCCAATTTTGGTTATTGGTATGACACTCATTTAATTGTTAATGTGATTTATTTTTAATAATAATTAAACTTCATATGACATGAAAGTATTTTATTTATTATGGAAGATTAATTAACATAACTTATTTGTTGAATATATTAGAAAATATTAAAATTAGAAGCATTGACTTACAGATCCATTCACACAACACTTATCCCAAAAAAGAAAAAATAAGTGGCATATAATTTTCTTAAAAGATTGAGTCACTATAGTCATTTTAATCACAAACATCAAAAAGTCAATTGAAAAAGCTACCTAAAAAGCTTTTGTAAAAGAGTTTTTTAAGTGTAAAAAGCTAATCCAACAAACACTCTAATAAAAAATAATATCCAAAAAAGCTCTTACATATGCATTTGTATTGTTCGTTGACAAAAAAAAATCTATTTATTTATTTAGTTTTCCACATGATCGATTGCCGCCCTCCCCAAACTATCATTGATAAAGGCAAAAGATAAATACTGCCCTAAGGGTGATGTTTAAGCAACATTTATTGTCAAAAGAAATTCAAAAAAATTTTGATTACAATAATGTTTGGTGCTAGTAATTAATATACTTATTTTGCACTTCCTAAATTACCCCTCACACAATTATTTCCCTATAACTTTTCTCTCTCCTCTGTGCTGCACATTCAGTCCAGAGCTACAGTGCCTATTCATCTCCTCTCTGTTGATAACCTAGGTTCACAACATGACACATTGCTTTACCTAGCCCAATACCGCTTTTATCATTTGACACAACTTAGGCATTCTAACTTCAACATATATATCACATTAGCAATGGTAATTGAAAACAAATCTCAAGTATGGCCCTTTCCTACACCATCTAGTCCCTAGAAGTAAGAAACATCTATGCTAGTTCTCATATCTATAATTCTTTTGTCCCTATTTCTCAATTAGGATTCACCCTTTCCTTAATTTCTTATATTTTTGTTTAGGATTTTTCATTAATTTGGTACCAAAGATGAAGGAAAACACATGATGTTTTCCCACAATTTTCGCCGGAGGTGAACGACAACCTAAAGTATTGGGTGCTTGCAAAAGGAAACGGAAATGTCAAGTCATAAAGGGTGTTTTGTCAAATAAAAAGTGGTTTTAATCATCATGGCATTTATTATAGTTTAAGAATTAATTTTTTGTTGTATTTAATGATGCTTAGCAGGATTCATTAATTAATAAAAGTGGTGAAGTATTTTTAACTACCCCCTTATCCAGAGTTTTTGAATCAAACTACCACCAAGGTTTGAATTATGTTCAAAACTACCACCCACATTTTTTCTAACCCAACTTTACCATCCACCTTTTAACCAAAGCCCAAAACTACCACGCCAGGCTCATTTGACCAGTCCAGCAGGTTATTCGTATTTTTCTTTTTTTTTTACTAGTTATATTGGACTGAGAGAGAGAAAAAGGAAAAAATTAAAAAGAGGGTCCAATTCTCTTATTTTCCCTCCAACAATCAAAATGTTGGACTCTTCTTCTTCAAAAGCCTGAAGCAAAACCCTAGTTCATCCTCTTGCTATCCTAGAATTCTCTTCACATTGAACACGAAAGGCATATCTTTCATCTTTGAAATAAAGAGTAGAAGTGGAGTATGTGATTGAGAGCATCATCAAGGAGATAGGGGTTCTTGTAGGCATCTTTAAACCATTGCCAAGTATGTAATGAAATTCCGAAGAACTTGAAATTGGGTAGAAAAATTGAAAAATTGAAGGGTTGACGGTTATGTTTGAGTAGTTGATGCTTATTAGATGCAAAACAACTTTTTTTGGGGGCAAATTTGATGACATATGTATGCTAAATTTGATACCATTGCTAGCCCAAACCCAAATGCCCTGTCCTATACATAAGTTTCTCTGAAATTACCTTTGAAATTGTTGTATTTGAAATACATTTGCAGAATGTTAGTCAAAATGTATTACATGTGCACCATGGTGCTTGTTTTCAGAAAATTCCATCTTGTGTGTGGTTTAGGGGAGATGAAAAAGGTTGAATGTGACACTGATTACTTAAGTGTTGATAACATTAAGGGCATTGTTAATGAATTTGGCTATAATGTAAACAAGATTAAGAAACTATACCATATGAAGCCGAATTACAATTGAAGATAGCTTAGTGTCAACTGAAAGTGATAAAGAAGTGCGTGAGTTATTTGTGCTCTGTAAAAGCTTTGATTATGTATCCTTGTATGCTGAGCATAATGGTAAACCTCAGCCTATTGAATCTACCAACAATGGTAATAAATCAGATGATTGGCATAGTAATTGTATGACTGATGATAAGTATGAGGAGTACGTGTTTGAAGTTGAAGATAAGGAACTAGCTTGGATTAGAGGGGAAAAAAAAAAAGACGATGCATGATGAAATGGTTGCTAATTTAGATGGACTTCGGGCTGAAAATAGAGAGAATTGGGGATAAGAAATGCATTTGATGATATATATGCATACTGCCAAGATTATGATGATGCGATAGCCCTGTCAGTAGTGAAAGTGATGATGATAATGATGCTGACAAAGGGAGCAAGAAAAAAAAATAGCAATAACATACCCTCGGTACAATGTGATCTCATCAAACTCAGCGGTTGAGAACTATTGTATAATGAAGGACTATGATATTTAGGATAACACATAGTGATAGAAAAAGATTCCAAGCATTTTGCAATAGAGAGGGATGTGAGTGGTTCCTGTGGGCATATAAATCGCAACGTGAGCAATCTTTTCAAATTAGAAAAATGCCTAATCCTCATAGGTGTATCCCTTTTAGCTTTGAGAGAGGCAAAAGCAAGATGTCAACTAGATGATTGTCACGTGAATACATGGATACAGTGACGGTGCAACCAAGCTTAAAGGTGAGGGAGCTAAGACATTTGATTGAGAAGAAGTACAATTACACGGCTACTATGTCTAAATGTTGTAGAGTTGGAGCAAAGGCTTTGATATTTATTCTAGAGGATTACAATGGCCAATTTGGCATGATAAGAGCTTATGCAAATGAGCTTCTGAGTAAGAATAAGGATTCCACAGTTCAGATTGCGGTGGAAAATAATGGAGATGGCAATTGTGTGTTCATCTCTGTATATGTCTAGGTCCTTTGAAGAGAAGATTTTTAGAAGGGTGTAGAAGAGTATTGAGCATTGATGGATGTTTTTTGAAAGGGCCATGGAATGGACAAGTTTTGGCTATAGTAGGCGGAGATGCAAACAACCAAATGTACCCTAATGCATGGGCTGTGATTCAAATAGAGGATAAAGAAACATGACATGGTTCATGCAATTCTTGGTGAATGACTTGGGAGTGGAAGATGGACATGGATAGAACATTGTTTTAGATCAACAGCAGGTATATCTATTTATGTTTGAAGTTATATTTACTGTTTAACTATAGTAATTTACTCATTATCAGTTATTAATTATTTCAGTTTCACAACCATAAAACTCAATCATATACTTTCCTGCCTATTACTACATTTGATGTTTTTGTTTGTATTTTTGGTCCTTGTTTAGACCTGTTTTTATTGATGTTAAGGGCCTTGTTGGTGCTTTTTCAAACTTTTTACTGAGGGTTGAACATCAATTGTGTGCAAGGCATGTGTATGCTAATTTAAGGAAGAAATGGAGGGGTTTGCAATATAGAGACGTGTTTTAGAGATTTGTAAAGTCTTCTAATGAGGTTGATTACAATAAGCATATTAAACATATACAAGAGTTGGATGTTAGTGCATGAGAATTTTTCAAAAAAATGACCCTAAGCATTTTTGTCAACTTTCTTCAAAGCATACGCCAAATGTGATTCAGTCGATAACAATATGACCGAGATATTCAATGCATTCATCATAGAAGAAAGGTTTATGCCCATATGGACTAATGGACTATGCTTGATAACATCTTTAAGAAAGTCATGACAAGAGTTGCTTTTAGGAAGTCCATGGTGGATAATTTACATCAAGATATATGTCCTGCGATATTGAAGAAGATAGATCGGCTACAGATTTATGTAGGTGGTAGCATGCAAGTAGAGGAGAGAATGGTATGTATAGTGTTACGCATGGAAGTGAAGGTTTTATAGTTGACATTATGGAGAAGACAAGTACTTATAATGCGTGGAGCTTAAGTGGTATCCCTTGTCATCATGTTTTAGCGGTGATGAGGCAGGGGAACATGGATCCAACACAATTTATTCATAAATGCTACAATGCTTAAGAAGATGTGTGCATATACTTTGAAACTTGTAAATGGACCAAACCTATGGTCTTCGTGTGAAGATGAGCCAATAGTTCTCTCTGCTTTCAAACAGAAAAAAGGCAATTATCAGTTTAAAAGGAGGCCTGAAGAAGGGCAAAGAAGACCTCAGAGTCAATAAGGAGTTGTATCCTGTTTAGGTGGTACTGTTAAGCGTTCGCTATGTAAAGAATATGGTCACAACAAGAAGACATGTAGACAAAGGATAAGTTAATTTTTTTTAATCATCTTTTAATCTTCTTTTTTAAAAAAATTTAACTTTCATATGCATGATTATAGGACTCCTCTACTTATACATAATCTGCTTGTGCTGGGCCTAAAACTGCATCTAGTTCTATCACATCTGTTAGAGCCACTCCTGGACATATTTTTCTGGTGTAGCCGCTGTTGTATATGTTTATGCATCAACTACAGAAATTGCATATGAACGTAGTGTAGCATCTGCCTGTGCACCTGAAACTGCTAGCCATGAAACTGTACCTGAAATTGCTGCATAATTTTGGGGCACTATTGCTAAATCAGCTAGCCATGATCATCTTTTTTGTGCTTATCTACAATGAACCAAGCTTCCACTGAGTAGATATCAACCTAGGGATGTCATTGATTCCCAAAATAGTATCACTTTTGCAAGATTGGATGGTTGAGTTGCATTTATTCAAAGCATTTTGCTCATTTGCCCTTTGTGTGTGTTTAGTGCCATGAAACAGTAACTATCGCATTTTTTGATCTCATTGGTTTGTACACTATGGCACGCAATTGTAACTACTGCCCACTATTAGTTTTTGTTGGTTTGCTAAGTGTAACTACAAAGAAGCAAGCTTTTGGAAGGTTATATACTAAAGTAATATACACATTGATGAAGCTTTTTTTATATTATGACAATCAAAATACCGGTGTCATGTTACATTGCTTGCTAAAATGTCAAAGACATTATAACAGCATACTTAAATCACCATAACACAATTGCTTATAGCAAATTACCCACGAAAATCTCCGACCAAAATGCAATATTCAACAAAATACTTCATTGCTTGAATCATAATAGAGATGCATTCTAATATAATTGCATTCCAATATAGTTGCACTCTAGTACTTCATTGCTTAAAATCATCATAATACAAGAGCATTTTAGTTCTCTCAAAATTCATTCTAATTACATAGGCGCAATAATCTACTTTGCTAGAAGTAGATAATTCTGAGTTCTAACATTACAATGTGCAATTACAAGTGCATTTCATCCTCCCCAAAAGTTGTTGATCTTGTGTAGTTTTCCTTCCATTTCATAGCAACATTCCAAGTGCAATAACTTGCAAATGCAAATTGTCCTGCAAAAAATTTCCACCACCCCCCACCACCAGTAGCTCATCCAAACACCAAAATTCTTCAAAACCCCCTAATGTTGCCATCAAATGGGCCTTGCTTTGATCCCTCCCAATAACATAAGCCCAATTGCAAATACAATGACAACCAGCATCAAGCATCATCACCCTCTCTCTGTTTTGGTAAGCATGAATATTTGTTCTGGGCATGCTGTTCTTGTCCTTCGTCCTTCTCATTTCTCTTTTTTTTACAACTTCATTTTGTTTGATAAGATTCTTCAATTGTTCATTCTCGGTAGCTAATGTATCATTCTGGGCTATCAGTCCTACCACAGCTTGTCTATAATTGCCCCACATTCACCGTTGAGTGGGAAAAGGGTTGGTTCGGCCTCTTCTGGCTCATCTTTTGTTTTCGGTACTTCGGCCCAGAGCTGTTACTCCAAGACTCCACTCAAGCAGAAAGTTCAGCAGAATCCCCCCCCCCCTCCCCCGGGGGGAAAATTTCTTTCCATTGACTCTTACCGCCACCTCGTCTCCACCTTGGCCTCCGACGCCCACCACCAACGCGCCGCCGCCGACGGGCGACACGTCCCCAGTAAGGATCCGTGACTGTAAGTTTAGTACTTCAGTTTGTTATTTAATACTTTAATAATTTGTAGATTAATTTGCTTTTAGTGGTTTAATTTGTCAGTCGAATTTGCCAATTTCAATATAGAGTCGTTTAATTTGTCAGTTGAATTTGCCAATTTCAATATAGAGTCGTTTAATTTGTAATTGTTGGTTAGATGAGGATTGAGTGTTTGAGTTTGAGTTTAGTTGATGAAATATTGGCCATGTAAATGAAATTCAGTTCGGGTTTGAGTTTAATCTAATTGTTAGATGGTGATTGAATGTTTTAGTTTGAGTGTGGTTTAATTTGCGAGATTTATCCAATTTCAATTCTCGGCACTAGTTGTGTATATGAAACTGAAATTAAAACTTTCACAAAACACTACTGATAATTCTGATTTTAGATAAAAATGCGTAGATATTTAAAAAAAATAGCTGTGGAATCATCATTCCTTCAAGTTCTGGATCAGAAAATGCATAGAGATGAGGTCTCTTCGAAGACAAACAGATTACTTGTAATGTAACAGTTATGCAATTTAGTTTTATGAATATTGTGAAGTTTAAGATTGCATGTACTGTTATTTCGACTCCTCTTTCCTAAAACCCTAGTTCTGCCACTGTTTTCATCAATCGTTGTTTCAAAACATCACTTTTTGCAAAATTTCTTTTCATTTCCAAATATTGAGAGAGCAATATTATCATGATTTGCGAAAATTGTCCAGTACAGGGCATGCTCTAGAAAATCTATGTGTTCAAATACTAGTTTTTCTTGTGCCGACAAAAAAGAGAAATCAAAAAAGTAGTTTTTTGATTTTGTTTAGTGTTATCCTATCACTCTGTTTGATGTTTCTTAGTTGTTTGGTTCAGTTTGTTTTAAGCAATTGGTGGTAAAATGTATCAAAGCAGTCAAACTATTCATTTACCATATATGAACCCAATAGAATATAGCTATTCTTTCATTAGGAATGTGGAATATATACATACATGGTATACTTGGCATGATTTCTAATGATTTCAGTATGTAATGAATTGAAGATATCCAAAATTAGAGAAGACATTTGATTTGTGACAAGTCTAGTACTTTGTTTTGTTGGTTGCCTTTTTCTTTTTCGTTCATATATGGTACATTGTATTAGTTCTGATAATGCGGAATGTTGTTCAGTGTTTCTAAATCTGCCACTGCTATGCTTTATTGAAATTTTAGGGTTAGGGCATCTGTTTCATCTCCTCAGAGGCTACGAGTTCAACTGCTATAGGAAGGTGCTAGCATACCAGTTGAAATTGTGATTTTAGAGATTTGTGGTGGCGTTGGATGATTCAACGTCTGGTGTCCTACAGGTTGGTACTCAAACTCTTTGGTGCACTCAAAATATTTCTGTTAAGTCTTCTTTTGGTCTCTGTTATAGTGCAAAAACTGGATACTTTCAGTAAAAGGTGGACTGATCTTGGTATCCTATGGTAAAAGAACTCGTATAACTGACATAAGAGCAGTGGCTTAGATTGAAACATAGCAGGCCTTATTATCATGCTTAATGTTGAATTGCCGATCCTTTATATGAATAAACATAAATAATGGTTTCATCTATATGGAGTGCAATACTCTCCAAACTTATACTTTTGTTTGCATGTCTGTCAGATTTTTGAGCATAGTGTTTATTGTTGTTTTCCGCAACTTCTCCCCTTCATCTCTGAAAACTCTGAACTACTTTTCCCTTATTGTCCTCTGCATCATTCCCCTATCTTGCTCCAAAGTTGCTAATTGATTTATTTTAGAAATCTAATCTCTTTGTTGTTTGCTGCTTTTAGGTTTCCTTTCTCGAGTATTATTGGCACTTCTGGACTTTGAAAATAAAATGTTGCCGTTTTGCTTGAATATCTTTTGCTTCTCATGCCTGCAATGTATTCAATTTGACCCTACTTTTTCCTATTTATCTGTAATGCAGCTCTTTAGCAATTGGTTTTACGTACTGCAAAGCTTTATTGCTCTTGCTTGAAAACCAACAATGTGCTACAAGATGCTTTACCTCTTCTAATCTGAAGTAGATATAAGGTTCAACTTATTCCAAAGCATAGTTTCTTGTGATGCACATTTTTTCCCCCTCTCCCCTTGTATGCTTGGTCTTCTTAGTCATGGAATAAATTCAAAGTCTGACTAGCTGGCTGTAGGAGAGGCTAGGGAGCAGCACCACTTAATGCAAAATAAAAATGGAGTTGGTCTGTACTCTATACTGTCTTAACTCTTAACTTTACAGGGTTGTTTTAGTAGCACAAGGATGCATTTACTGGAAATCAAAATTTGAAGCAAATGCTAAAGATGATTGCTTTGCTTCCTGTCTTCTGGCTTGTAAGGGTTAAGAGGGTTGATGATCCTACGCCTTTCATCTGTGAGAGGAGGGGTTTGTCTTCCTTGTGGATTTAAGCAAATGGTTTTCTTTTTCAATTTGTTATCTTTAATGATAGTGGTTTGGGATGTATTCATTGCTTGTATGAGATGAGCTCATTCCTGACCGCTTTTTATATCCCCTTTTCGTATTTGTTTCTTTTCAAGAAAATTTCTTATTTACGTGAAAACTTGCAATAAATGAATTGTTGAACACATTTGAAATTCTATGGCAGGTTAAAAAGCAAGTCATAACTTGTACTTTATCATGTACGTTATTCTATATTTATACTAGAGTGTACTTGATGCTTAATCCTAAATTTGTCTTGTCGACTTCTTATGTTTTAATGACTACCTGACTGCATATTCTTGGTAGTTTTATTGTAATTATTTTCAAAATTGAACTAATGATGAAATACACTAGATCTAACAATACATGGAATTTTTATGTTAATGCTAAAGCGATTTCAAATTGTAGATATATTCGCAAATTATTGGTATATTATACATATCAATTAAAAAAGCCATTAATAAATTAATTTACAACAATGGTAGCATATACGGTTAGGTTGTGTTCATATTCTATCACAAGGTAATTAATTATGCATTTACAATTGCTCATATTGGGTGCATATACATTTAAACAACTTTATAAGTACATGTCTTGGCTTAATTACAACTAGATGTATAAACTAATTTAGCACAATGCAGTATATTTCAACATGATTCGATATATTTCAATAATAAGCACTACCAAATACTTATCAGAAGTTGAGAAGAACATGCCCTGAGTTCAGCAATAAGTTCAGAATAAGTTTAGCACATAAGTTTAGAATAAATTCAACAAATAAGCTTTGAATAGTTTCAGAATAAGTTCTAATAAATTCAGTTCAGCACAAGCTCAATCAAAATAAGCCGAGTCTTAGTATCCCATCTGTCCATGAATACAGTAGCATGTTGAGAGATCAAATTCTCATTATGAACCATGTGTTCCTCAAATATGGTATTAATTGACAAAGTGTCTCAGACTTGAGATGTCTGGAGGCCTAGCTAGCTGCTTTTATCCTTTTGCATTTCTTATAACTATTTTTTTATTTCTAAATTCAACTCCAAGTTGGAAAAATTCCAAGTATTGGGAAGTGGTTTCATTCTGGAGACTTGTTAGGTGACATCTTTTTGGGTATTTCCTAGTTCTGCAACCTAGCATCTGTGATTACTCACATTTTCCTTGCTTCATGGTCTTCAGCAATTTCTTTGGCCCTCTTTTGGGGGGGGGGGGGGGGGGGGCTGGGGATAGTACGTATCAGACTGCTCTCTTTATGGAACTGTATTTTATTTCTCATATTTCACACTGGGCATACCATAAGAACTGCATTTTTTGTTTGTGATTTGTATTTGATAAAAATGTTTGCAATATTATGTGTTTTCATTGCTGGACTAAATCATGATTACTATAATTGCAGATCCACATCATGTCTGGCTAGAATTTGCTTGAGATTTTGGACCCATTGCTTGTCAATATCAACACTTTCGGATTATTTGGGACCTTCATTTCATGGATTTGAGGGTAAGAAGAAAAAGGTTGATATTGAGCATCTACTCCAGTATTGCTTCAGTGCACGAACGGTTAGAAAGGTCCATGCCCGTCTTGTGGTCTCTGGAACATTGCAAAGTGTTTATGTTAGCACTCGGCTCATTAACCTTTATGCCCATCTTGGGGACTTGTGTTTTGCTCGTAAAACCTTTGATAATATCCCATCCAGAGATTCTTACACTTGGAATTCAATGATAGCTGCATATGTCCGCACTGGCTGTTCTAGAGAAGCTTTGAATTGCTTCTCTGAGCTGGTATCATCGTCCCAGGTTCCACCTGATAATTACACCTTCCCGCCTGTCTTGAAGGTTTGTGAGAACCAGATTGATGGAAAGAAACTTCATTGTTTGGTTCTCAAACTGGGTTTTGTGTGGGATGTTTTTGTGGCTGCTTCTTTGATTCACATGTATTCCAGGTTTGGTTTTCCAGCTGATGCACGAAACCTCTTTGAGAGTATGCCATTTCGAGATTCGCCTTCTTGGAATGCGATGATATCTGGATATTGTCTGAATGGAAATCTGGCCGAAGCGTTAAACTTTGTTGGCAAAATGAGATTGGGGGCCATAAATTTGGACTCAGTGACTATTGCTAGTATTCTTCCTGTTTGTGCTCAGGTTGATGACTTTTTGGGTGGAGTTTTGATCCATTTATATGCAATAAAACATGGTCTGGAGCATGATGTGTTTGTTTCCAATGCTTTGATTAATATGTATGCAAAATTTAGCCGTCTGCAGCTCGCTGAAAATATTTTTGATAAGATGTTTGCTAAAGACTTGGTTTCATGGAACTCAATTATCAGTGCATATGAGCAGAATGATAACCCAGTGCGTGCCATTGAACTTTTCAGAGAAATGAAATGCCATGGATTTCAGCCTGATGTATTAACACTCGTGGGTCTTGCCTCGAGTGTTGCTCAGCTTGGGGATTGTCAAAATAGCAGATTACTTCATGGGTTTGTTTTAAGGAGGACTTATCTCATGGATAGCATCATTATGGGTAATGCTGTACTGGACATGTATGCAAAATTAGGATTACTAGATTGTGCACAGAAAGTTTTTGAAGATTTGTCTGCAAAAGATATCATTTCATGGAACACTTTAATCACGGGCTATTCACAAAATGGCTTTGCAAGTGAGGCTATTGATGCATTCTGTAAGATGGAATCCTGTGAGGACACTAGTCCCAATCAGGGGACTTGGGTAAGTGTGCTCCCAGCTTATTCTTATCTTGGGGCCCTACAACAAGGTATGAAACTTCATGGACGCATCATTAAGATGCCTTTTCACCTGGATACTTACGTGGGTACTTGCCTTGTTGATATGTATGGCAAATGTGGAAGATTAGATGCTGCATTATCACTATTCTATGAGATTCCAAGGATAAGCTCCATCCCCTGGAATGCCATTATATCATGCCATGGGATCCATGGGCATGGCAGGGTATCCCTCAAGCTCTTTCAAGAGATGCAGCGGGAACGAGTGGATCCAGATCATGTAACTTTCCTATCTTTGTTGTCTGCTTGTAGCCATTCAGGACTCGTAGATGAAGGTCAATGGTGCTTTCATGTAATGCAGGAAGAATACGGGATCAGGCCTAGTTTGAAGCACTATGGCTGCATGGTAGACTTGCTTGGCAGAGCTGGGTTGTTAGAGAAGGCTTATGAGTTCATCAAGGGTATGACATTGCGGCCAGATGCTTCTATCTGGGGTGCTCTTCTTGCTGCTTGTCGGATACATGGACATATTGAACTGGCAGAGTTTGCCTCTGATAAGTTGTTTGCTGCTGATTCAGAACATGTAGGCTACTACGTTTTACTGTCAAATATTTATGCAAATGCTGGGAAATGGGAAGGAGTTAATGAGATGAGGTCATTAGCTTCGAGCAGGGGATTGAAAAAGACTCCAGGGTGGAGTTCAATTGAAGTGAATAGCAAGGTTGATGTTTTCTACACTGGTAACAAGTCTCATCCGCAAGTTGACCGAATTTATAGGGAGTTGCGTATTCGGACTGAGGAAGCAAAGAGCCTCGGCTATGCTCCAGATTATAGCTTTGTGCTGCAGGATGTTGAAGAGGATGAGAAGGAGCACATTCTTTCTAGTCATAGTGAGAGATTGGCTATTGCGTTCGGTCTAATTAGCACCCCTCCCAAAAGCACTCTAAGGATTTTTAAAAATTTGAGGGTTTGTGGAGATTGCCACGGTTGGACTAAGTTCATTTCTAAGATGACACAGAGAGATATAATTGTCAGAGATTCTAACCGTTTTCATCACTTCAAGGATGGCATCTGTTCTTGTGGGGATTATTGGTGACAGTGGATGTGTAATGTGTTCTGTAGCAATTCACTTACTCCTTTGAATTTCAGTTTAGCCTGCCTTTTTGATGTTTTCCATGGTCTCTTCTGGGAAATCAATAATTTAACACTTCGGTTGTTTCTAAAATACTGTGCCATTGTATCTTTGGCGCCTTTTGCAAATTAGATGCCTGAGCACATGAGAAAGGTGCACTGCTCTTTCCTGTCAGCCTGCTGCAGGCAGAGCAGCTACGCTGGTTGGTTCCGGGATATCATGTCAATCTATTTGATGCCCCTCAGATCCTGTGATCCTATCATTTAATGTTTTGGTTCTCTGGATAGAAAAGAGGGAGGAAAATTTTACCCTTTCGGAGTGGCAGGAAATGTACAGGATAACCGGTGTCACTGTTACCACACCAAAATTTTCCTTTAACTCTGCAGCATTAAGAAGTACCTGGAGTGTTCGCGACTACTCATAATATACGTCGAGCCTGGCAAACTTTCATCAGTCACATATACAGGTGAGCTAATTACTATTGAGCTCATGATTTTCTCTGAGTGCCTTTTACTTGGATAGTGAAATTACATGGCTTTCTATGTCTGGGTGAAGATTACCAGATATATTTTACTTTGTTTTCTATGGCTGGGTGAAGATTCTGTATTTGTTTTCAATCGTACAGCTTCAAAAATTGCCTACATTGCCGATATCTCATTCTGAATTTAAAAGTTAAGGCAATATTTTTCCTTTTTCTTTCCTTTTTGGGGGGGGGGGTCTGTAGACCTGGCTAAAAAATTTCAGTCCTTTTCAGTGTATAATAGTAGCATTTGGAGAACATTGTTCATTGACAAGTTTGCGAAAGCATCAATGGGATAGTTCAAGGGCTGAAGGAGCATGGGAATGCATTAGTTTCGATACATGTTCGAATCTGGACCTTATTCACACCCTCTGCAGCTCCGTAATGGTTTCAGACCTTGAAAATTGATCTTGGGTGTTGGGAATGGCAAGGAAGTTTGTCAGATGGTGATGATCGCATAAATGGATATTGTAACTTCGTACCCAAGATTGCAGTGGGTTGTTAACAAATTGATGACTGACTTGCTAATTTTTCTTGTCACTTTTGGCTCCATCTATATTAAATTTCTTTTAATACATTAGTGTCACAGGTTTAAACAATTTTGTTCATCACTTTTGGCCTGCCCACTTTGTGTTCGATAATTCTGCCATCACCATTTTGACCTTTGCTCTGTAGAAGCTTTCACGGCATACGTATTACAGTCGCTAAATTTAACCAGACTTGAACCCCTATTTTTATGCTTTGTAGAGTGGATATGGGTACTAGCTCAAAATTTGAGCTGTGAGCTTATCAATACAGAAGATTGGGTAACGGGTTTTTCAAAATTCAAATATATAGCAATTTTTAAGAGCTTGGCAACTTTTGACTTTTTCCCCCCATTTCTCAAAATGCTTTTGTTGCCTCCCGCATATGTTGCTGCTAATCGTGCCACTTATTGGTGTATTTGATGAACAGCAGCCAGCGCCCGATGCATTAGCAAAAGTGCTAAGCTGAATCTTTGCCATATGATGCGGCTTCTCTCACAAGAATCTTGGCTTGTAGTTGGTGCCTAGTGCCTACTAGATTGAGCACTAATCCTATCTTAGGACAAGGTGTTCACTTGCAGTCTTCTACCACCCCTGATCATCGTTCTTATGAAGGCGGTTAGGTAGCCTCGTACAATTGACTACACGTGAAGACTGGATGCTAACCCTGGTGGGGTGGGTGTAGTTTGCCGCATTCCCATGTGAACATCAATACATATTTGGACATATTACGCTTGCGTTCAGGACCATAGCCCTTGAACTTGCAAGTTCCGAAGGATATCTGTGCGTGCGCTATTGTTGGTTATCCAAGGTGCGTTAGGTCATGATCAAGGAGGCAAGCTTTTAGCTTTATTGGCTATATGATGCTGAGTGTGTGACCAAAAATTATTGCGCCTATTTATGCTAGGCGGAAAAAAGAGAGACCTGTACCATGCAGAAGTTAATTGGATGTGCCGTACAGCTAGCGCGCTGAAGCCAGTCAGATAAACGTGAGGAGCGTCCGTCACTGTCTAATCCCAAAGTTGGATGTGGCTCCATTTTATTCAGTTAACAAATTGAGCCGGTGTACTGCCTTTTTGTTAAAGGGGTTTCAGATGATAGTACACTACATTTTTGGGTATTGGACGATAATTCAAATGTGGTTGTCCATGCACCATGATGTAAAGCAGTTTATTGTTCATAAACTAAAATCGAGTTTGAAAGTGTGGTTTGTTAGTGTAATGCAACAATTTCATAATAGCGTGCTAGTGGTATGTTTAAAATATAACAATTTTTAAGTGTATGTAATTACATATGTTTAATATATACTTGCATTGTATATATCGAGTTAGACACCTTCAAACTTATTCCTGGTATATAAATAGTAAATATGCCGATAATATGATGCAAGGACATTCAAGTTTAAAGTTTGGATTATTATCATCCAATATCTCAAAGTATAGTATATTATCATCCAAAAGTTCTTTGTTAGAATATTGTGAAGTGGAAAGGCATATTTCATTATTGCTGGCATTAGTTATCGTAGCAATTTGTGACTCTGGGGTACTTTAATTCTCTGAAAATAATTATTAGGGGTCAATGTTTTTATAATGTATTTCAAAGTATCTACTATTTTGGATAAACTATTAATAGGGGACAATATTTTTTGAAATAGTTACTGGCCGAAGTTTTTCTTTGCAATTTAGTCCCCGAATTTTTTAGAATTTGTAGAATAGTTCCTGGAATAGGAAAAACGTGTAAATAAACTATTTTTAGGGGTTTTTTCAGAAAATATGCTTGTTTTAACTGATTTAACTTCTTATAATGACTTTATTGGCACAAATTTTTACAATCTACTACTTATATCTTATATATTATAATTTTTATGGTTATAGGCGCACCATACTTAGCAAAAATAATTAAAACTTAATTAGAGAGTTTCGACCGTTACCTGAACGTAGTCGGCGCTGGACTCCGACATTTCTCTAACTTCCGTTTTACAGAGATTGCTAATCTCAACCCTACCTTCTTTAGATCAAGCACAACACAGATTTGTTTCGTTTCCTATCTCGGACCGTAGTCACTAATCAAGTTTTTAATCTTTTTCAAGGATAATGGAACTTTAATTAAGAGCTTATAATATTTAAGACATAAGGTTCAATTGGATAACGTTTTCTATTGGGAAACTTCTTTTATTAAAAGCTTGAAAGTGGAAATATTACAATGGAAAACTTGAAGAGGGACTTAAGTTAAGATCGTTAGAGATGCTTGTTCATAGAGAAATGGAGAAACTCAACTTCTCATTTGCTCAAGAATGCTCAAATGACGGCATCTCTCTCAACTCTCGACCTCTCTATTTATAGAGGTGAGGGGGGTACATAGTGTAACAGCCCACGACCACCCGCCATCGAGGTATTGTCCGCTTTGGGCAGGCGGGACGTTACCACCATCCCTGCCCTCACGGTTTTGTCTTCAAAAGGCGCCTCGATGGGTTGAGGTTTCCCCACGCTTATAAGGCGTGGTTCATTCTTCTCAACTCCCGATGTGGGATACCTTCATCCACCCTTCCCTCAGAGGCCCAGCGTCCTCGCTGGCACATCGGGTCGGGTCCATGGCTCTGATACCATTGTAACAGCCCACGACCACCCGCCGTCGAGGTATTGTCCGCTTTGGGCAGGCGGGACGCTACCACCATTCCTGCCCTCACGGTTTTGTCCTCAAAAGGCGCCTCGATGGGTTGAGGTTTCCCCACGCTTATAAGCGTGGTTCGTTCTCCTCAACTCCCGATGTAGGACGCTGGGCCCCTGAGGGGAGGGTGGATGAAGGTATCCCACATCGGGAGTTGAGGAGAACGAACCACGCCTTATAAGCGTGGGGAAACCTCAACCTATCGAGGCGCCTTTTGAGGACAAAACCGTGAGAGCAGGGATGGTGGTAGTGTCCCGCCTGCCCAAAGCGGACAATACCTCGATGGCGGGTGGTCGTGGGTTGTTACAATATGAAGGTATCCCACATCGGGAGTTGAGGAGAACGAACCACGCCTTATAAGATTGGGGAAACCTCAACCCATCGAGGCGTCTTTTGAGGACAAAACCGTGAGGGCAGGGATGGTGGTAGCGTCCCGCCTGCCCAAAGCGGACAATACCTCGATGGCGGGTGGTCGTGGACTGTTACAATGGTATCAGAGCCATGGACCCGACCCGATGTGCCAGCGAGGACGCTGGGCCTCTTAGAGGAGGGTGGATGAAGGTATCCCACATCGGGAGTTGAGGAGAAAGAATGACGCCTTATAAGCGTGGGGAAACCTCAACCCATCGAGGCGCCTTTTGAGGACAAAACCGTGAGGGCAGGGATGGTGGTAGCGTCCCGCCTGCCCAAAGCAGACAATACCTCGATGGCAGGTGGTCGTGGGCTGTTACACATAGGATGCCCTAAAGGTTACAATACATAAAAATTTTTCACATACCTACAGTTGTCTACAGTACCCTATCGGCTACAGTACATATTTTATTTTACAGATCAGGCACTTGTCAAGATAGTACAATAAAGGGACAACTTTTTCAGAAATTTTAATGATGACAAGATTAGTTATCATTATTGAGATTCTGTATGCCTTTATCTCTGATTATATTTTCCAGACTATCATTATCTGGATATTCATCAAAATCTTTATTAATTTGGTTAAGATGCTCTGGATCATATTTTTCAAACAACTCAATGAGATATTTCTTTCCTTCTTCTGATAAGAATTTTCCAACTCCAATATCAAAGAGATAATCAAAAATATCTTTTGATTCTGCACCGTTCACTTTCATGTAATCCTTGAACTTACTACTATAGGCGAAAGTAGTGTTTCCACAATGCATTAACGTTTTTCCTTTTTCAATCAATGCCCAACATTGATGATAAATGTTGAAAAATCTAATAGCCCTTACTAATGCAGGATCAGTAACTATATGTACCGGATCTTCATGAATTCAATTTTGTCGTTGATCATTGGAATCATCGCAATCAACAATTTGGATAAGATAATGGGATGGTTTGGCTTTTCCATTTTCATATTCAATCAGGGCGCTATAAACCTCCAAAATCAGATATCTGCGAACTGGGTCCCTCAGGAGATTTGAGAATCCAATGGAACCTTTTGAACATATATTACTGGAACTTAGTTAAGGTTGAGAAAAATGAAAAATTAGGATCTGGGACTTCTGAGAAGTAAAGAACCATCCCATATTTCCAAACTTTAAAGACAGGATCACAGGGAGATAATGAATTGGCTGGAAAACAAATGCCACCGACTTCAGATCTGTCGGAAAATAGATCGTTGTACTCCAGGACTCCTAAATATCATAGGACTAATGATGATAAAAGTCGACGCAAGTTGTATACCATTCCTTAAATCATTTTTCTTGGACATGAGAACTTATTTTTTCTTGGATATCATAAGGACACCGAAGGTAACTAATTTGTGATTCTAGAAGGAAAAATCTTTAGATTATTAGGTAGGTAATAGATAGTAGATCAAAGCGTGATCTACTTTTTGTATGGAATTCCAGGTTATTAATAAGGACTTTACTAGAAGGCGCAACCCGTTCTAGTAGAAGTGGAATTTCATTAAGAATTTCCTCCTTTTCTGGTAGGAGGTCGGCTTTGATGATCACCATTGGCGAGTTCGCGAGTTAGACTGTCTGGCAGAGAGTTCTTCGATCCCTGTATATGTTCAATAGAGAAGGAAAGTTGGTTAAACCATAATTACCAACGCAGGAATCGCCCTTGCGCTTGCATATTTGATAAATTCTTTTTTATAAAACCAAGTATTCCTTTGCAATCAGTTCGAATGAAGGTTTAAGGGCTAAAAAGATTAAGAATTTTTCAATTCCCCTTATGACTGCAAGGATTTCCTTTTTCATCATGGGATAGTTGCATTCTACTTTATTAAAGCTTCCACTTTGATATTTGCAGAGTTTTTCCCCTTCTTTGATTTTGAATACAGCACTCCAGTGTTTATTGCTAGCATCTGTTTCAAGAACTAAATCATCTTCTTCGTTAGACAAATTAAGGACAGGAAGATTTTTACACATCTTTTTGAAGTTTTGAACAATCTTTGTATCGCTAGTAGTCCATGTCCAACTTATCTCTTTTTTGAGTTTCTGCTGTAATGGCTTTCTTAGTTTAGCTAAATCTTTAATGAAATCAAAAGTATAGGTAAGACATCCGAGAAACCTTTCTAGTTGCTTCCTATCTTCAATTTTTTCAGGAAAATTTTCTATTTTTTCCAAAATATGTTTTTGTAGAATGATTTGTCCAACTTTTATTTCAAGCCCTAAAAACTCAATTTCTTGTTTAGCATAAATACACTTATTTTTTCTAAGTATAATATCGTGATCAATACATCTTTGGGTGATAGCCAGAACATCATTTTTATGTTGCTCTATGGTTTTAGAAAAGATAGGGATATCATCAATGTAAACTAGATAACAATGATTAAGGTCTTTGAAAATGTTATCCATTCTTCTCTAGAATATTTGAGGTGCATTTTTAAGACCAAATAGCATTACTATCCATTCATAATGTCCTTGTGGGGCACTAAATACAGTTAAAGGAATATTTTCCTCATCCATTTTTATCTGTCAATAACCACTCTTACAATCCATTTTCGAGAACCAAGAGGCTCTTTGAATTCTGTTGAAAAGGACTGTTTTGTTAAGAATATAATAACCATCAAAGATAGTGTTATCATTAAGCTTTTTGTAATTGATTACCATTCTGGCTTTTCCTCTTTTTTTCTTAGCATGATTTCTTACCATGAAAGCGGGACTGGCGTGAGGACTCTTACTGTTTCTAATTAATCCTTTATCCAGAAGTTCTTTGATTTGTTTATTAAACTCTTGAATGTCCTGGTGGGTATATACCATTTGTTTAACTCAGATGATAGTATTGGGATTTAATAAAGTGATTTTAGCAAATGTTTTGTCTTTATCCCAAAATTTCAGAGGATTGTCAGAATAGAGTGCTTTGCATAATTTTTCTTGTTGTTCAATAATTTGCTCTTTAACAGATAACTCGAGTAATGAGATTGTTAGTGCTACTTCTTGTTGTGTACCTTCTCACCACGCTGGCTGCGTGTAAATTCAATTTTCTGATGAGTGTAAGCCTTACTTAATTTTTCAATAGGAACTGAGTAGCCATTAATCGTAAATATTATTTGGTTTATGGTAGAGTGCATAGAGAATATAATCTCTGAAAATTATTTCCAATAATCATATCATGAGAAGGTTGATCAGTAGCCCATAGTATAATATATTGAACTCCTCCTAATTCTATGGATAATTCTTCTATGACTTCATTATAGCTCATAACACTATTATCATCTATCCTTACTTGTAAAAATTTTTTAACTCTTTTCTACATAAACTCAGGAAATAATGTTCTTTTTCCAAAGCACACAGAACAACTACTATCTATGTAGGCACACAGTTCATATTTATTATATCCTTCTAAACATACCTTTATTGGTATGTAGATGCTATTAGGATTTGTATTAGTAGCTTCGTAGCATATCTCCATGATCATGTTTTTGACTAATTCGTCCTCATAAATTGGTTCGCTAACTGTTCTTATTTTGTACTCAATGACCTTCCTATCTAGACTTGTTAATCGATCTAAACTGGGCCTTGCAGCTTCAAAGCTCATTCTACTCATTTCACTGGTCATGCTAATTATATCATCTTCTTTAAATTCTTCTTTAGCAGATGAAGATCCTTTTCCCCAATCTGACCTTGTAATCATACTTCTTAATAATTGGGGTTTAATGGTGATTTTTCCTTCCTCATCAATTTTTATTATATTTTTTTTATTTATTTTTGTAGGGTTGGCAAAGCTAGATATCCATGAGCGATCGATTTTTATATCTTGAGGATTAGACTTAATTCTCTAAATTTTTTGCATCAAGGTAGGACTTTCAAATTTTTCTGCCTTTATCATTATTACCTTAGTCTTAGGGTCTATCGTATTATCTAGCTTGTAGATAATTTTTCAAAATATCCTTAATGGATATCCTCCTCTCTTCATGTCCATCCCGACTGTTTTGATCTCAAGGGATAGGAAGTTTTTAGCAAATTCATCTTTTAGACTCACGTAATATCCAGGTCGACAATTAAAATCTACTGACCCATTACATAAATTGATTTTTATCCCTGTGATTATCTGATTATTAAATTTGATATGCATAATATCATAGAGTAAAGTGTAAAGATTAATATCTTTACCATAATATTGTAATGGAGTGATTTGAACTTGGACACTTTCGACATGAATGTATCTATATTTTCTATCTTTGTTATACTTAAGGATATTCTCTCAATTAATAAGATTAACTTCTCTAACGCCATACTCACAATCCTTTATTTCCATATCTCCTTCCATCATTTCACATACGTATTTGCTTTTTAATTGAAAAATAGATTTTTTATAGATCATGTCTTTTGGGATTATGGGAAGAACCCAATCTCCCTTGACTTCTTTATGATCATTGTCTACTACAAACTCTTCTCCTTGAAGATCACCAAGGCTGACCGAGCTACTTTCCATCATATGACTAGTTTCTTCATAATCACTTTCTTCATATTCATTGTCCTCTATAATTTCAACAATTCCTTTATTATTACATAGGGCTAGTTCTAAAGCTTCATCTTCATTAAGCTCAACATAATCTAGGCTTCCCAAGGTTTCAATAAGTTTGTCATTCTTTCTGTTTTTGCATTCGTTAGCATAATGCCCTACTTCTCCACATGCCCAATATTTATAGTTGTTTTTTCCTACCCGGCAATAAGCAGCTTTCCTAAAAAATCTACGTTTTTTAGGACTTGGTTTGTTGTAATATTTTCTTCTATATTTTTCGCCTCTTTGCTTGCTAAAGCCCTTTTTTTATAGAATTTTCTTTTTCTTCTTTTCTCAGATTCTTTCCCCAATTGGTAGGTGAATCCCAGCAAGTTAGGAACTATTTCTTAATCTTCTTTTGCTTTTGAAGATCAAGACATTGTTCATTGACCCATTTTCGTAAAAAAGAAATTCTTGAACCAAGGGTGTCAACAACATCTGTTCGTTCAAACCATGCCATGTATTTTTCATTAATTATAGAATTTATAGGATATAGCAATTTGTCATTGAACATGCCAAGATTGGTTTCATTATGCGCAATTTTGTAATAATATTGACTGAATTCTGCAATATAATTTTCTAGGTATCTCATATCCTATAGTTCTATGTTGTTAATTTTTTTTTTCCATTCTCGTGCTTTTTCTTTAGAAGCAATTTTAGCTCCGATGAATTCAGTTTCAATTTCTTTGCACCGACTTTTAAACATAGCAGTTGGTGTTTCCATCGTTCTTAAGGTATTTTTACCATATTCACTTAAGCAATTATACCAGTCAGATACAGTTCCAGAGAAACTATGCTCGATATAGTTTAGAAAGTTTGCCGCCGTCCATGTAGTGTTTAAATTTAAGACACTGTTCATTCCTCTTTTCTAGTGCTCAAATATTTCTTCTCTATTACGAGCTCCATTGATGTTTAGGATATAACCAGTTTGACTAATTGGGGTAAGGTCAATTTCTTCATAGGTTGTGGTTTTCCTTAGGACAAACTCGAAGAAAAAATTGTTTGTACGTCCTGCAGGAATATATCTGGGTAATAAGTGTTTCTTTTGGATGGTTCACCAAATTCTTCAGGCTTAGGAACGACATTTTTAAATAGATTAGTCTCTGTTTCCTAAAAGTCAATCTCTTCTCCAATTTCATTGATTTCGTTTTCATTAGCCATTTTACCATATTTCTTATCAAGTTTTCTTCTAATTTCTTCTTATGGTAAAACATTAAGATCTCTTAATTTTATCAGATTCATCTGCTAATATATTTTTTTCTAGTTGGACATTATTAATCTCTTCATTATTATCAGACAAGACATCATATTTATCACTAATTGCGCTCATAATTTTGTTCAATTCTTCTGGATTTTGTTCTTCATCGAACATTTTTTGTAACTCTTTAAGACCATATTTTTCATACTCCATCTTCTTTTTCTTTCTTTTCAGTCGGTTTTTCACCAGATTATTCTCCTACTTCTTTTTGAATTTTTATCTCTTGCAATGGAAATGAAATTTTGTTTTTTGGGTTTTGGAAAGGATATTTATGCTGAAAAGAAGTGCTAATTCTAGGAGTAGCTTTTTCACTATGTCTAACTTCGTTAATAAGAGAAAGATGCACAACAGTTAACTGATTCTTAAGGTCTTTCAATTCAGTCTTAATTTTAGCTAATTCAACCTTTAATTCTAAAACTATATCAGTTATATAGTTTAATTGAGGTGCTAATGAGATGTTACCTTTCGGTGAGTGGACAATGTGTGAATAATTAGGTCCAGGGTAAGCAGATGATGGTTCAAGCATTAATCTTAGTTAATCACAGTTAATTAGCTTAATTAGTCATTAATTAACTTAAGAATCGCAATTACTTTTGTGCACGTGGCTCTGATACCAGATAAAAAAGAACGCCGAGATCTATTAGTGAAAAAAAACCACAAATACTTTTTTCAATTTTTTGAAAGTAAGTTTTTAAGGATTGAGGGTAGATTTACAAATATGAAAATTTTAAGGGTTTAAAAGAAAATGTAAATAGTGAATTATCCCCTTAAAATAGTTTTCACAGAATGTTGTGTACCTTTAAATATATTTTAATAACATGGTCCCCTAGTTATGATTTTCACACAAAGTGAGGTACCTGGTAGTAATTTTCCCTTATCGCAGCCGAGTGTAGAATATCCATGGTTAAGCCAATATGAGGAGCTATGAAAGCGATCATTTTGTGGTATCTGTGTCTATCCTCAATTGCTCTTTTCATCTGTCTATCCTACTTTCTTGAGCAATAAAAAGGGATTTCATTAAAATGTAGAACTTTATAACTACTTAGGAGAAGGGCATGGATACAGAAGCCTCTAAGAAATCAACGCAAGCGTATATTCCATTTGTTTTTCCGATATTCTCATTTAGAGAGTATTCATAGTAAGATCAAAAGTTGACTATATGATTTGCCGTCCTTCAACAACGATAGCAACAACAGTTCTTAGTGCAGGTTTTGCTATTGCGGGGTTTGAGAGATTCAAATATTGGTAGACTTACCCTTGCAAAACATTTTTTGTAAGTAGGGATATTGATTTCAAGAGACCCACAAGAAGTTCTTATAAAACATTTTGAATGAAAATGAACTAAAATAGGTTGAGCACTGGAGTCAGTGAACATGGAAACCAAGAAGCTTTAGGAAAGGTTTTAAAAAAAAAAACTTTTACCAAGTTAAATTTTGATACAATTATGCTAAGTAATTACTAACATCAATAAGCATTAGGTAAAACTATAACACTGTTCCCCCATCCTTGGAGGTTTAAAAAAAAAGCCCTGGGTTTCTTTCAAATGTTCTAAATGCGGTTGCTCTGGTTATGTCTTATAATGCTTCATGGGTTAGTGGTGGCAAGAATTATTCAGCTTTTTTGTGATATCTTTCCCCACCTTTAAATTTGGAGATTTTGAAAGATATTCAAGTAGCTTAGGTCTAAAATTTGGATTTTAAATCTAAAATCTAAAAGATTAAAAAAAAGAAAAACTTATAATAATGCATTTGAAAGCTAAAACTTTACAATGTAAGGTTATTTTTTGATTTTATATGTGATGTTTGGTTGTTGGTTTCCTGCATTTTATTAGATAATCAACATACTATTTATTATACTGGACGTTGGAGTGGGTGAGATTTAGAGATCCTTGGTGGATGGGGGGCGCTCCTTGAACTATATGTAGTGGCTCCTATCGTGAACCTGCAAAGAATACAAATCCTGTGTTGGTGCCAAGGTCAAGCCTTTCATACTTTAGTTAGTAAGCATATGAGTTGGGCATAGAAATCAGCAATTTTTAACTCTAGAATACCAACATTTTACAGAAATAATTTTTAGGGTATCACATTTGAGAATATATTCTCATGTGCCTACTATTTTAGGGAAAGTAATTTTGGAGGATTCGATATTATATGAGAAAATGGTGTTAAATATTTTAATTTTTCGAATTTTTAGAAAATGTTTGGGTTGGGGAGGGGGGAATGATTTTCCCAGAAAATGACTTTTCAATTTTTCATTTGGCACAATAAATGATGGAAAACTATTTTTAAAGGAATGATTTCCCCCAATGGAAGAAAATGATTTTCTTTTTGAGAAGATAGGAGGTTAATTTTCTTCCTTCAACTCTTACACGATGTAGCCAACTGAAATTTAGATGCAAAATTCAATTTTAACAGTTTAGATCAAAACTTGATTATCCGATGGGATAAATCTAAATTTTAAGCTCGGATTTCTTTCATTTGGTAGACATTTATATCCACCATGATAATTTAATCAACACTTTTTGCCAGTAAAACAATTCAGTTGACTCATCACTAAAATAATTTTAATAGTTCGGATTAAAACTTGATCATCTAACAGAAGATATTAAAGTAGGCTCAACATTTTGTTTCCCACAACGACAACTCAATCGATATTTTTCGCGATTTAAACAATACAATCAATATTTTTCACCACTAGAACAATTTCAACAGTTTGGATCAAAACTTTATCATTGGATAGAAAAGATTAAAATAGGCTCAAATCTAGATGTTGAGTACAATATTCCTTTATTTGGGCAATATTTTTCTCCACTATGACAATTCAATCTACATTTTTCTCCACTTAAATAATTCAGTTGATGTTTTTTGTCATTAAAATAACTTCAGCGATTTAGATCGAAACTTGATTATCCAAGAGGAAATATTTAAAAAAAACTCAACTATAAATTTTAAGTTCAAAATTCTTTCATTGGTTAACATTTATCTCTACTACGATCATTTAGTTGATATTTTTCGCCATTTCAACAACTCAATTGGTATTTTCCTTTTTCCCATGGAAAATCATTTATCTTGTGTCAAACAGCAAAAAATGTGACATGAGAATCATTTTTCTTTGGAACAATATTTTTGACATAAGATGATTTTCCGAGAAAACCATTTTCCTTCCAAGCAAACACTAACTTAATATCTAAACTGCTTATAATAACCTTAGTAGTACTAGTTATCACAATTTACTACATATATTCTACATTTTATGTTTTCTATAAATATAGGTCTACCTTGCTTAGCAAAACAATAAAGCTTAATTAGAGAGTTTTGACCAATGTTTGAACTTAGACGGCAGCATTCCTCTAACTTCTAGATTACAAAGATCACTGATATCGACCACATATTCCTTAAATTAGGCGCATCACATGCCCATTTCACTTCCTATGGTGGGTTGTAGTCGTTAATTAAGTTTTTATATTTTTAAGGATAGTGGAGCTTTAATAAAAAAACTATGATATTTAAGACATAAGGTTCGATACAATATTATTCTGTACTAAGAAAATTCTTTTATTGAAAGCTTCATCATCCATGGGATGCATGTTAAGACGAGAACATTCGGTTCCTTTCCATATATCATGTGGGTTAAGGAAGTATGCCACGAGAGGGTGAAACAGCTGCCTGCTTAGTTGGAAGTTATAATGGACCCACCGAGTGTCCACCTATTTTCTTGAGTAGATAATAATGAGGTTTAACCTAGATGCACTGTTAATCCCAGCGAGGTAGCCCCTATGATGTAAGAATGACTAATGCAAGTGCACTTAAAATAATTTCCCTTTTTGATTTTCTAGTCTCACTTGTCGCCACTGTAAGGACTACTACTTGAAACCCGAGTGAAGTCCCCTATGGATGGTTGGGCCTGCTGGGATTACTCATGTGATTTCATTCTACTTTATTTAATTTATTTTCACTGTTAAATAGTCCAAATTTAGGGCAACCTAGGTTCAAATCCAGAATTTGTTTTGGTTCCTAGCCTTAACAGTAATCACTATTTGGCCTAGAAATTGAGACAGTGCCTGACTCATGGATCTAGACTGGGATCTTGGGTCAGGAAATGGCCAGGCTTCCTGGTGTAGACAATCAAAGGCTCTTAGGTCAAAAAGCCTGTCTAAGTTCCAAAATTCGTCCTTGTTTTCTTAATCGAAATATTAGGTGCTGAAATAAATGAAATACATGAATAAAATCAAGTTAACTTAAATGAGTAGAGTTACCAGTAAGTTCTTTTAGGAAACCTACAAAACCAAGTTCACTCTCTAAAACGTACCATAAACAAGGAGAGACACTGAAAAGGAGAACAAGTTTGTTTTAAAGATGTATTCAAAAGGCCCCCAAATACATGAAGTGAGGACCATCTGACTTCATAGGCTCGATTCAAAAGCGAAGGCATGATGCCATGATGGAATCCATCACGCCATCGCCCGCCATCACCGACGACCTCTACTAATCAAAGCGGGAAATTGAAGTTAATTTGCACTTGAAATACCAAGCATGCAGCATATTAAGATCAATCGAACAACATAATAAAAATTAAAGGTACAATGCTAGTTTAAAGAAAAGTTCAAAGTAACAATCCAACTAATTACGATAGTTGGCGACTAAATTACCAAAGATTACATCATTGAAATTAAATACAGCTAAACAAAAGAAAGACGGAAAGAAAAAAGAGAAAGGTAGGTTTAAAAGACTAGCGCCCTCAGGTTACCTACTTGAGTAACTCAGAGAACCCTGAGATTGAGAATATCGAACCTTGACTTATACCTTGAAGGGTTTTGAGGATAGATTTGGTGAGATAAAATAGAATGGAACTTGAACCCTTAGGTGTCAAGTTCCACTCTTTTGTATTTGGTAAGCACTTTAAGGGGTATTAAGCTCCCCCCAATTTTAAGGAACTTGAACCCTCCCATTTCCAAGGGGGTTCAAGTCCCCAACCCTCTTGAATTAACAAAATTATTATTATTATTATTATTATTAATTATAATTGTTAATATTAATTACTATTAATTATTATTTTTATCATTAATTATTATTACTAATATTAATCATTATTATTAACATTAATGATAATAATTATTAATAACATTAATAATAAGTATTATTGTAATTATTATTTATTATAATTAATATTATTAATAATGATTATTAATAATGATTATTACTAAAATTAATTAAAACTTATAATTATAATTATAAGTATAATTATAATTAAATATTCTTATTTATTAATTAATCATGACTATTAATAACTATAATTAGTAATATTAATTATAATTACTTATTATTTTTATCATTAATTATATTATTAATATTAATAATTATTATTATTAACATTAATGATAATAACTGTTGATAATATTAATAATAAGTATGATTATAATTATTGTTTATTATTAATATTAATTATAATAGCTAATATTAATTATGATTACTAAAATTAATTAATAATTATCATTATTCTTATTAATTATTATTTGTAATGATAACTATTGTTAATATTACTACTAATTATTATTAGTAAAGATAATTATTATTAATATTAATAATTATTATGATTATTATTATTTGTATTAATTAGAATTATAATTGTAATTATTATTATTATTATTAATATTGATAATTATTATGATTAATTATTGTTATTAACCATTCATAATAATATTTATTATAATTATTATAAATTATACATTATTATTATTAATTTTTAATATTACTTAATAATAATATTCATGGTAATTATTTTTAATATTAATAATAGTTATTATTAATTATCAATTATTATTAATACTAATAATAATTATTGTTATTAATAGTAATAATAATGTTTATTATTATTTTTATTAATTATTATATTATTGCTGTTATTGTTAATTAATTATTAATCATTATGAATTGTTATTATTTGTTTTTAAAATAAAACAGATTTGATTTTATTCTAGAATCTACAGCTAAATGAATTGTAACTTGATTCCATTCCTCTTCTCTCTAAACACATGAGCTTAGGATTCAAATTCCGTCCTTCATCCCTCAAGGATCATTCATTGATTCCATTTCATTTCATTTTTTCTCACCAGATAGGGGCTTAGAAGGGTTTGGTTAAGTTCTTTGAATTTCTTAGTATTATCTCAAAGTTTTCTAAGGTTTTGCATATGTGTTTGAAGGCTAGGTGAGAGACCAAATTGATAGTTGTAGGAAATGATGTTTTCTCAGGATTTCTCAAGAGTTGGTATCGTATGGGCTAGGTTTTTCCCCTACGTGACTAGGCAGCTAGGTTTTCTGGAAGATAGGCTAGAAAGAGGAGTCGGGTTAGGTTCTATTAGGCATAACTTAGTGGGGGTTGCTGGGCTAGGCTGTAGATAAGACAACTTGTTTTGATCCTCTCATATAGCCTCTATTTGAATGATTTCTTTTTTCTATGAAAGATTATTGTGACACCAATTTTTTTAATTTTTGGATAAGGTTGTAAAAGGACATAAGCAAAATGGTGAGTAGGTATCATTTTTAGTGCATGTCTTAGTAATTGACTTATATGTTTTTCTTACTTATTGGATTTTGATACACAAAATGTAATTAGAAATTTGTTCAATTGAAAATATTAAGAATTAAACTAAATTATTTTATGCACCCTAAATGGGGTGAAATATAGAATAAATCTCAATTAGACGCTGAACACCGTCAATTTGAGCCCATTGAGGCTTTGGGTTCTTTTAGCGTTTGATGGCCATCTTTGGGTTTGGATGTGTAGGTTAATTGCTGTCAGCACTCTAAGGCTTTTCATTTCAGTATCTAGGGGTCCCCAAGTCTTATTGAATCGGTGTATCATCATTAGGCATTTTATAAAAGGAGGACACTTTTGAGGTGTTTATACTGACATATGTCTCAAGGATGAAATAATCTTCTTGATTAGGCAAATTAAGTGCAAGAAGATTTTTGCACATTCTTTTTGAGGTTTTAGACAATCTTTGAATTATTTGGGATCCAAGTCCAACTCATTTCTTTTTTGAGTTTTTGATGCATGGTTTTCTCAATTTACCTAGATTTTTAATGAAATTTGAAGTATATGTAAGACATTCTTGAAAGCATTCTAGTTGCTTCCTTTCCTTAATCCTTTTAGGACAATTCTCTATTTTTTTTTCTAGCATATGCTTTTCTAGGATGATTTGTTCAGCTTTTATCTCTGAACCCAAAAATTTTATTTCTTATTCAGCATAATTGTATTTGTTTTTATCAAGAATAGTACCATGATCAATGTATCTTTGAGTAACAACTAGAACATCATCTTTGTATTCTATAGTTTTAGAAGGATAAGGATATCATCAATGTAAACTAGATAATAGTAATTGAGATCTTTGAAGATGTTATTCATTTTTCTTTAGAACATTTAAGGCATATTTTTAAGACCAAATGATTTCACTATCTAGTCATAATGTCCTTGAGTGGGAACTAAAAGTGGTCAAAGATATGCATTCTTCATCCATTCTTATCTGTTAATATCTGTTTTTACAGTCCATTTTTAAGAAGCAAGAACCTCCTTGAGTTCTATTGAAAAGGATAGTCTCATAGGAATATAATAGCCATGAAAGACAATGTTATCAGTAATTTTTTTTTGGCAATTGATTACCATTACGAAATTTCCTTCTTTTTTCTTTAGTATGATTTTGCATTATGAATGCTGGATTGGTGCATGGACTCTTACTATTCTTAATTAATCCTTTATCCAAAATCTCTTTGGTTTGTTTATCAAATTCTTAGATATACTTGTGTGCATCCATCATCTGTTTAACTTGGATTATAGTGTCGGGTTTTAACAAGCTATTTCTTAGTAAATGTTTTATCATTGCCCCAAATTTTCAGAGGATTATTGAAGTAAAGTTCTTTGCATAATTCTTCTTATTGTTCAACAATCTGTTTCTTAATGGACTAGCTCAAGTAGTGAGATTGTTAATGCTACTTCATGTTGTGTAGGAATTACCTTCTCGCCAAGCTGGCTTGCATGTAAACTCAATCTTTTGACATGTGTATGCCTTGCTTACTTATCAATAGGAATATAATGACCATTTATAGCGAATATGATTTGACTTATAGTCTATGTACATGGAGAATATGACTTTTAAAAATTATTTCCAATAATCATGTCATGAGATGGTTTATCAATAGCCTATAGAACTGGTATAATACTTTGGGCTCATTTCATATCAATGCATAATCCTTCTATGACTTTATTGTGACTCATTATGCTATTATCAGCAATTCTCACTTGTAAAAGATTTGTTTCTTTCTTCTACATGAATTATGGGAATACAAATCCTTTGCAAAAGTAAACACTATTATGCTAGCATAATTCGTACTTATTATCTCCTTCTAATCATATGTTCATTGGAATACAAATGCTGTTAAGATTAGTATTAGTGACTTTATAACAGATTTCCATTGTCATATTTTTCGCTAATTCATCCTCATAATCATCTCAATAATGGTTCTAGTCTTGTACCCAATGATTTTTTTATGCCAGACTCATACTTCGATCTACATAATGTTGTGCAGGTTCAAAGATCATTCAACTCATTTCATTAGTCATGCTAATTGTATCATCTTCTTTAGCCTCTTGTTTTACTAATGACAATTGTTCCCCCCCATTCTGAACTTGTACTCATACTCCTTAATAATTGGGTTTAATGGTAGTTTTCCCATTTTCATTGACTTTTATACATTTTTCTTATTGATTTTTCTAGGTTAGAAAATTCATCTTTTAAGCTCCCATAATATCAGGTAGGCAATTGAATCATATTCAACCATTACACAAATTGGTCTTAATCCTTGTGATAATTGTATTATTAAATTTGACATACCTAATATCATAGAGTGAAGTATAATAATCGATATATTTGCCATAATACTGTAATGGTGTAATTTGAACTGAGAAACTTCTAATGTGGATACTCCTGTATTTTCTATCCTTATTATATCTAATGATATTCTCCCAAATGATTAGGTTTACTTCTTCTACATCAATTCACAATCCTTTATCTCTAAATCTTCTTCTATATACTTACTTTTTAATTTAAAGATAGATTTTTTTTTTTAAAATAGATGATACATTTCTATATTATAGAAAGGACCCAATCTCCTTTTACTTCTTCATTTTCACTATCTATTGTAAATGCTTCTCCTTGAAAGTCTCTAAGACTAATTGAGCTACTTTTTATCATGTAACTCATTTCTTCATAATCACTTTCTTTGTATTTGTCTTTCATTACTATTCCAACAATTCCTTTGTTGTTTTTTAATACTAGATCTTATGCTTCTTCCTCGCTTAGCTCACCATAGTTTAAGTTTCCTAAAGTTTCAATAAATTTGTTGTTCTTCCTATTTTTGTATTCATTTGTATAATACCCTATGTCTCCATAGAACATTTATAGCTATTTTTCTCTACAGGATACTACAACTATTTTTCTAAAAAAATCTGCGCTTTTTAGGGATTAGCTTGTTGTAATATTTTCTCTTGTATTTTTCTCTCCTTTGGTTGTTAAATTTCTTCTTCATATATATATATATATATTTTTTTTGTCTTTTCAAGTTCACTTCCTCATTGATAAGGAGTACTCCAACAAACTAGAAGTTATTTCTTCATTTTCTCTTATTTTTGGGTATCAAGACAATACTCATTCACCCATTTTCTCATATAGGAAATCTAATATCAAGTGTATTAATGACATTTATTTTTTCAAGCTATGTAGTGTATTTTTCATTGATTATGGAATTTATGAGATAAGGTAACGCATCATAGAACATACCAACGTTAGTTTTATTATACCCAAGTTTGTAAAAATATTGATTAACTTTAGCAGCATAATTTTCTAGATACCTCATGTCCTAAAGTTCTATGTTGTTAATTTTTCTTTTCCATTCTCTAACTTTTTCTTCAGAGTCAAGTTTAACATGAATAAATTCAGTTTTGATTTCCTTACATAGTTTTTGGATACAACTGATGTTTCTATAATTATTAATGCATTTTTACCTTTCTCATCTAATGAGTCGTACTAGTCAACCATAGTGCTAAAAAAGCTATGTTTAATGTAATATAAGAAATTTCTAGCAGTCTATGTAATATCTAAATTTAGAGTACTATTCATACCTCTTTTCCAATGGTTGAATAATTTTCTCTATTACGAGCTCTATTTATGTTTAAGATATAACCTATTTGGCTAATTGGGGTAAGATCAATTTCTTCAAAAGATGTAGTTTTCTTTGGGACATACAAAAAAGAGAAGTTGGTTATTCACCCTGCTAGAACATATCTAGGTCTCATGAAATAGATGTTTCTTCTAGGCGTTTCACCAAACTTTTCAGGTTTTCGGAATTACATGGTCAACTAAATTAGATTTAAATTCATCAATATTGAGTTCCTCACCAATTTCATTGATTTCATTTTAGGTAGCATTTGTCAATATTTTTTATCCAATTTTCTCCTAAACTCTTCTAAAGGAATGATATCCAGATCAACTAGTTTGATTAGGTTCCTTTGTTGGTGTAGACACCTAAAAATTGCCTCTTTTTTATAAAATGTTCAATGATGATAAAGCGATCAAATATAACTTAGGGACCTCGGATATTGAAAATAAAGCACCTTAAAATGTGCCAACATTCCTTAACACACGCATCCAAAGCCAAAGATGCCCACTAAAGGCTAAAAGAACCCAAAAGCCCAAACAAGCCCAAATTAACGGTGCTCAATGTCTAGTTAGGATTTATTTTATATTTTTATCCCACTCTAGTGTGCATAAATTATTGAGTTTAAACATTGATATTCTTCATTGAATAAGCTTTCTAATGACATATTATATGTCAAAGTATGATAAGCAATGAAGATACAAGCCGATTACTAAGATGTGCACTGAAAATGACACAAGTTCACTATTTTGCTCATATATTCTGCCACTATTCAAAAAATTATCAAAATAGTGTCATTAGACACTCGACTCAATAAGATTTCAGAGGAAAAAAGAATTACTCAAAACAAAGGTAGGGCAAAATGTTATAACCAAAATAAATTGTGTTGTCTATAGCCCAACATAGGAAGCCGGCTGGGCTCCTGCCTAATAGAATCTAACTCAATTGGGAAGCCGGTCGGGTCCACTGGATGGGACCTTGGGAAAATTCTATTATTTCTTTTTCAGTGTCTAAAACATGTTTTAGTAAGTAGAGTCTTAGCTGAATAGGTTTATCCTTAGGCTAAGTCTCCTATGATTTAAATTAGGTCTCATTTCTCTAAACTAATTTAGATAATCCCTTCAGGTGCTATAAAAGAGGGGCTACACCCTAAGGTTACAAGTGTTGGATGTGCATCAAAAAATTTCAGAGGATTACCAAAATCTTAGAAAACTTTGAGAGAACATAAAGAGGTTTAGAGAACCTAACTAGGCCCTTATCAAATCAATCCTCAAAACCCTCTATGGCACAAGTCAAGGGTCGATATTCTCGATTTTGAGGTTCTTTAAGTTACCCAAATGGGTAACTTGAGGGTGCCAACCAATCAAACATTTCCTCTTCTCTCTACTTTCTTTCTCTTTATTTTATTTGATCCTAGGTTTAGTAAAGATGTGATAATTAATTAGTTCAGGCGGCTCGCTACAATGATTTAAATTATTTCCTTTAATTCCTTTGGGCTGAGATTGTATTTTCAATTTCTATTATTTGAGTTAGTTGATCTTAATATGTTGCATGCTAGTTCTTTTAAGTGTAATTAGATTTAGTTTCCAATACTGATTAGTAGAGACCATCGGTGATGATGGGTGGTGTTGTGATAGACACCATCATGACATTGTAACTTTACCCTGAAATATGAATTCTTGGTTTGAGCCTATGTAGTCAGATGGTCCCCATACCAGGGATTAAATAGGGGCTCTTCGAAAACCCTTTTAGAACAAACTTATTGTCCCTATTGATGTTCCTTTGGCTTTGTTTCATATGAATCTATTATTGCTTAAATGTCCCTTCAATTGTTGCTTGTTTCAAGGAGTGAATTTGGTTTGTAAGTTTCTTCTAAAACTCACTGGCCACTCTATTTATGAAAATTACACCTTTTTATCCTACTTTATTATATTCTTTTTTTTTTGTACATACTTCGGATTAGGGTAGAGTAGGTTCAGGATGCAGACAGTAATACTATATGGACCATGAATTGGGCTAAGTTCTGGCCTAGGAAGAGTTCCTGGATCATGGTTGCTCTGTATCTGCTAGTCCAGACAGACATCACTTCCTGGAATCAGGCAAGGAATCAGACCTGACTTTGGCCCAAGAATTTGACCTGATTTTTGGATCATGACTTGTTGTCTAATTCTCTAGTTGAGCCTTTATTTTGCTCCAGTTTGACATGTTTCAGCTGAAATTTTTTTAAAAAAAATTAATCTTGAATCTAAGCACATAGCTAGCAAGTGAGTCCAACCATTCATTGGCGAACAACACGTAGGGGGCAAACCCTAAGATGTGGTTTTTATCGTGGTGACTCCACTGGGGACTTCCTTTTTTTAGAAGAAAGGAAAAGGGGTGAGATTTGAAATTCAATATGGAAATTATTTTCTAATTACACTTACATTAGGCACTTTTGTATTAAAAGGTGTTGCCATGTCGAATTAATAATGTCCCTAGGTTAAACTATGCTATGACCCCTCGGGGGATCAACTGGTTAACTCGGTGTGTCCATTAGACTTTCAACTGAGCATGCAGTTGGCCCACCCACTGATGACACACTTTCCTCATCGATATGATATAGGGAAGAAACCAAAATGTTCTAGTTTTGTCTTGCACCCCATGGATGGTGTATGAAGCATTTAGGTCATGAGAAGAATATTCTAAACTTTACCGGAACTCCTTGTAACATAGAACTCTGGCTTAGGATGGAACTCATTTGTGTATGTGGATGTGTTTTTGGTGTAACCTAATTACCTTAGCCCTAGAGACTATACATTGATGCTTTTTATCTCAGGAGGGCCCAGGTAGGAAAGATCAAGTCCAATAACATTGGTTAAGGACTAAAAAAAGGGCTTTTGGGCCAATTGAGCTTTAACGACTCTTAACTCAAAGCTCAAATAAGTTTTGACCCCATTCAAGTTCATAAGAGTTATAATAGTGGTCCTAGTTTGGAAAAAAAAATAAAAAGGGGAAACTTGATGAGTTTTATTTTTAAAAAAACAAACAGTCCAAATACTATCCTATATTTAGGCGACTGGGTAGAAATTAGGTTTATAAGAGCTTGACTAGATCTATAGAGTCTAGTATGGTTGAGTCTGTGTTTAGGAAAAGGGGATGTCACCTTAGGGCCGACTAGGGAACCTGGCTTGGATCCTGGCAGGGAGACTGAGTCCATTTTGCTCCTTTTTAATCCATCTTCAGTTTGCACTCATGGTATAGAGTCAGTTCTGTAGGCTCTCAACATTAGATTTTAGTTTATGGGTTAGCATGGTTTATACCGAGTTTATCTCGCCCCAAAGTTAATAATGTTGCCTATTAGACTTTTAGAGTCCTAGATCATTCTAGATTGCATCTAATCATGCATTTTATTCATAATAAGTTTTATTAGGACCAAGATACTCTATACGTGCTTAAGTCCATGGCCCTTACATCATCCATTCGTGCATCCATAGGTTTAGGATCCATGTATGAGGCTTCTCAGATCCATCCACATGTCTAAACTAGCCTAGTAGGAAAACCAAACTAAAGTCATGCTTAGGCCTACTATAGGCTTGTGATAGATTTAGATCCAACTTACATCCATAGGTTAGCTTCTTAAACCCAACTAGGACCTAATCTAGGATAAGGTACAATTTCAGCCTAAATCTAACATCTTAAACCCCATTCATTCCTATCCTTATCCAAAACCTTCAAGCCTACCATGTCATCATCTCCTTGTTACCTAACCGCAAGTCATTAGTCATTTGCTCTAACCCCTAGCCAAACCATTAACGTTCCCCTTCCATTTCCTGCATGCATCAAATTGCACCTTTCCAACTATCACCTTATTATTTGCGACAGTGAAGATGAGAGAGATGAACTTAGATGCTGGCTAATAAAGATTACTTCCAAGAGCAAGCCCAAAAGCAAGTCAATAATGGGACATCTTAGGGAAGTAATCGCAAAATTGGATGAGCACAAAACTCTAGCTATGGACCTTGAGTAAAGAGTTAAGAAGCATAAGCTTTGAAACTCCTTTAGGCCATTCAGGGATTCACCCTAAATTTAAAAAAAGAAAAGAAGAAAAAAAGTCACTTCAGGTCAAGTTAAATTGGTTCACCAGCTTTGAATCTCCTTTGGGCCATTCAGGGATTCACCCCAAATTCGAAAAAAAGAAAAGAAAAGAAAAGGTCATTTCACATCAAGTTAAATGGGCCCATCTTAGGCTTATCTTTAACACTAGAGCCAAGATCTTATAATGAAGTTTGCATAATCATTTTGAAAAGGATCTCCCTCTCGTCTAAGACATTAAGATAGAAGACTAAACATATTAGTAATCCCTTTTTTTAGGCTTTCAATACTAAGCCTACTTTATATGTCTACATTAGGAGATTTAAGGAGCAGTAATAACCCTTGAATTTACATTCATGACTTGAGTTGAAAAGTGATAAGTGCTTTTATATGCTTCATTTTTAGTATGTTTTGTAGCACTTTTTCGGGAATTTGTAGGCTGAATGTCATAATTTATGTTCTTATTCTCGTTTTATGCTTGGGTATGGTTCTTTGATTGCATTTGTAAGATTTTAGACCATTTAGCCTATCAATTGACCCCCATTTGAGTGCATATTGACCCACAACGAATATACCCCAAGCCTTATGCCCATAGAGTAAGAGAAGAGCAGAAGAATTTAGAACTAGCCAAAACCACGGTCAGACTGTGGTATCCCCCATGGACTGTGGTGAGCCTATAACTACTAGCCTCTTTATCTTCCTTCGTTGTGCGACTGAGGATGCTCCATTTGCTGCTTAAAACATACGTGTTCCAAGGCTTATGAGAGGGGATAAAAGCAACCAAACCCACCTCACTACTACTCTCACATCTCTCTTTTAGTTAGAGCTTAGTTTAGTTTAGTTTATCTTTTGATATTTGAAGGGTGAAGCTTTGCTCTTAGAGGCTTGAAGATTGTTGCACAATTCAAGAGTTGCCATTGTTGTAAAGTTTTCCTTCCTTTGAACTTATTTTTTTTGAACTCTTGTTTTAGTTGAATTAGAAATATGAGTGAGTCCTTTTATCTAGTCTAGAGATTTGTTATCCATAGTATTATAGTTGGATCCTTAATCTTACAATCTAGTGCTTGTTTCATGATTGAAATGATTTACTTCTATCTTGAGATTGAATGTTGTGAGTAGAATTTGGCCAATTTTTCTTGCTTATGTTAGGTAAGTGAGCAAAGTACTGAAAGATGAAACTCCCTACTAGATCACCTTGATAGAACTTAAGTTAGTGAAACTCAAGATAAGATTGTTTGTTAAGAGAAGTCTTAGCATTGATGAATCTTCGACCTAGACTAAATCAAAGACACTTGAGAGGGTGCTAATTGAATTTGTTCAGGCAATTTAATTTATTTCGAAAGAAAGGATTAAATTTAACTTGATTGCAATTCCTTGAATGGCTCAATCCGTGCAAAGTGCATGCTTAATTTATGATCCAACTCTTGGTGAATCAAATTCCTAGATGCTTTACTTTGATTGATTTTCAATTAGATAATTAGTTTATTAAATCAACTCAATTAAAAGATCGATTACTTAGCAATTTTCAAAGCATAAGTACATAGTTACTGGGCATTTACAAAGGGAAAACTATGAGTAGTATTTTCGCAAATTGCTGCTGTGCTAAGTCCTTGATATAGGTGTGCCATCAGTGGTCTGAGGGCGATACGTGCCAGGTGTTATTTGAGCGATGACCTTGTACGGCCTTCCCAGTTGGCTGTGAGCTTGCCATGCTCTTTTGCGCATGCTATGGCTTTTGCGCGGTAAAGAACGAAGTCTCCTACTTGGATTGGCTGCAGTTTTACTGCCCTGTCCTGGAGACGCGCGATGCAGAGCTTGTAAAGTGCTTCTCGGATGAGGACGTCTCCTCGGATAAACGAGAGGATGTCCAAGGCTTCTCAAAGCGCTGCGTTGTTTAATTCCTCTTGAAATGTTGTGAGGCAGTGGGTGTGTAGTGCAACTTCAACCAATAGAACGGCTTCTGACCCGTACGCTAGCATGAACGGTGTTTCTCCCGCTACGGCTTTCTCAGTTGTGCGTAGGGCCTATAGTACACCACGTAACTCCTCCACCCATTTACCCTTGGCTTCATCGAGTTTTTTTTGTAGACCATACAAGATTGATTTGTTAGCTGCTTCGGCCTGCACGTTAGTATGAGGGTGTGTGACAACAATGTACCTGGCTTGGCACCCTAAAGTGCTGAGGTAGTTTGTGATCTTTATCGAATTGTCGCCCGTCATCGAAAATCATTATGCAAGGGACCCAAAACGGGTGATGATGTTCTTCCAAATGAATATGTGTACTTCGGCGGCAGTGATGGAAGCCACTGCTTCGGCTTTGATCCACTTTGTGAAGTAATCCATGGCGACGAAGAGGTACTTGCGCTGCCCTATAGCCTTGGGGAAAGGCCTTAGTATATCCATACCCCAAGTGGCAAAGGGTAGGGGGCTGATGATGGGCGTTAGGGGAGTTGTGGGTAGCCGCTGGATGGGAGCAAACTTTTGGCACTTGTCGCATGTGCGAACCAAGTTCATGGCATCTTCACTCAGGCTCGGCCAGTAGTAGCCGGTACATATGACTGTGACTGCCAGTGCACGGCCCCCTATGTGTGAGCTGCTTATCCGTTCGTATAACTCCTCAAGTATCTTCTTCCCTATCTCTGGCGCCACGCAAGTAGGAGGGGCCGGGCGAATGATCTTTTATATAGTATCCCCTCGTGCAAAATAAACCAATTGGACCGTCACCTTATACAGTCGGCCTCTTTTTGGTCCGCAGGTAGAATACCATCAATAAGATATGCGCGAATGGGGTCCATCCATGCCGAGCTCCTATCCAACCACAGTACTTCATGGGGATCGATGCTCCTCTCGGTCAGGGTCTCCCACTGGATGTTCTTAGGTTTTTCGTCTTCAAAGGAGCTTGCCAATTTCGACAGCGGGTTGGACTGCCGGTTCTCTGACCGAGAGATGTGCATTGTTGCAAAGTGTTTCAGCAGTTTGGTAGCTTCTCGTACTCGCTGAACATATGCCGCCATAGTGTCATCCTTGGTCTCATATTCCCCATTGAGCTAGCTAACCACCAGCGGGGAATCAGAAAATGCCCCGACCGAGTCAGCCTCGGCCATGTAGCATAGCTCTATTCCTGCTATCAGGGCTTCGTATTCGGCTTCATTGTTGGATGCCTTGAACATAAACTTCAAGGCATGCTCGTGCCGCTCGCTGCCAGGGCTCTTAATGATGAGGTCGGCTCTGCTGCCATCCTCTGTGGATGAACCATCAACGTAAAGATACCACGGTTGAGGAGACGGGTCGCTATCCATAGTGGGGGCAGTGCTTTCGGCAAGAAATCGGCCAGGGCCTGGGCTTTGATGGCTCGCTGTGATTCAAAGGCCATATCATATTGAGACAATTCGACGGCCCACTTCAGGAGCTGGTCAGAAGCATCCAGCCTCTGAAGGACGTTCTTCAAGGGCTGGTCAGTGAGAACAATGACCTTGTGGGCTTTGAAGTTAGGCTGCAAGTTTCGACTAGCCATTACCAGCGTGTATGCAAATTTCTCCTTGAGGGGATAATTTGTCTCAGGCCCAACTAAGGCATGGCTTACACAATATACCAGGATTTGCTCTTTGGCTCGGTCCGCCACTAAGACCGTGCTAATGGCCTTCTCTGAAACGGCCAAATAGAGTAAAAGTGTCTCCCCCACAAAAGGACCTGTTATCTTGGATAGCTAAGCTAAGTATGCCTTTAGTGCCTCGAAGGCTTTGTCGGCCTCTTGATCTCAGGTGAAGTTAGCTCGCCGCCGTATGACGTGGAAGAACGGCTGACACTTGTCAGCAGATCTAGACATGAAACGCCCCAGGGCCGCGATGCACCCCGTCAGTCACTATACTTCATTAATATTTCTCGACGACCTCATGTCCAAAACAGCCTGGATCTTATCTAGATGAGCCTCTATTCCCTAGCTACTGGTCATAAATTCGAGAAATTTATCTGACCGTACCCCGAATGCACTTTTCTTTGGATTAAGCTTCATCCCGAAGGCTCAAAGTATGTCAAATGTTTGCCGTAAGTTTGGGCTATGTGTTTCGTCAAGCGTGCTTTTTACTATCATGTCGTCAAATTATACTTCCATGTCTTGCCAATGAGAGTCTCGAACAGCTTGTTCACGAGTCGCTGATAGGTAGCCCCCCACGTTCTTCAATCCAAAAGGCATCATCCTGTATGGTGTAGGCCTCGGTCGGTGATGAACGCATTCTTCTCCTGATCCTCTCGGCACAGGTGAACCTGATGGTATCCCAAGAAAGCATTTGTAAAACTTAACAATGCATGCCCAACCGTGGCATCTACTAGCTTATCAATCTTTGAGAACGGATAGCTATCTTTTAAGCAGGCCTTGTTTAGGTTAGTGAAGTCTACACATTTTCTCCAAGTCCCGTTAGGTTCTTTCACCAATACCACATTTGAGATCTATTCGGGGTATTGAAACTCCCTGATGAATCCTGCCTCTAATAACTTCTGAACTTCTGCAGTTGCTACGACCACTCTCTCTGGGCCGATGTGTCGTTTCTTCTGAATGACCGGCTTATGAAATGGGTCCACGTTCAACCTGTGCTCCATGATGGCGGGATCAATGCCGGGCATTTTCGTATGATCGAAAGCAAATACATCCCGATACTCCCTCAAGAGCGAGATCAACCAGTGGTGAGTGGCGGCTTCTATTTCTCGACCTCCCTGGACCGTGCGGTCGGAGCATCCGTCTTCTAACGGCACTTGTTCCACACTTTTTGCGGCCTTGGGGCGAGGTCGATCAGACCTTGCCAGGGCTAGGGTGTGTATAAACAAGGCCTCCACGGCTGGTGGAGGGATAGGGGGAGGCTCAATCCGGGGCTTCTTACCGGTCGCTTGCGGACCGCAAGGCCTTTGCTCATTTGTCTGTTCCACGAGAGAACAAATGCTCACCAGATAGCATTCCCAAGCTGTGTGTTGGTCTCCTTGCATCGTGTCTAAACTCCCATTATCAGCTTCAAACTGAAGCTGAAGCAGGTAGGGAGCGATAACAACCTTCACTTTGTGCAGGGTAGGTAGCCCTATGATGACATTGTAGGGTGTGGGAACGTCTACAACCAAGAAGTCCACCTCCAAATTCTTTGTCGTTGCCTTGTCTCCAAAGCGTAAGGGAAGGCGAATCATTTAATAGGGTTCACCTTCTATCCCCCATAACCCAAGATCAGATGGACCAGAGGGACAATGTCCCTTCTCGGCTATGTTAGCTTCTTCAGGCAATCCCAATTGATGATGTCCACGGAACTCCCTGTGTCAATGAGGATTCTTCGTATAATAGCACTAGCCACCATTATTTCTACCACCAAGGAGTTGTTATGCGGGGATGTGAAACGCGGGCCTTATTCCCCACCAAACACCATGGTGGGGACCGTAACACACCTACCTTGTTCAATGGTAAGGACCTACTGGGCCCCCTGAAGCTGAGCCTTCCAAGCAGACCGAGTGATACCTTTAGCATATCCGCCAGCAATAGTTGCTACTATCTCGGTGGAGTACTCTTTATCCCGTGGTTCGGGCCATGCAGGCTCACGCTCCTTTCGTAGGAACCGCAGACCCTGCTTCAAAAATTGATCAATCTGCCCCTTATTTGCCATCTCGTGAAGAGCCTACCTCAACTCCCGACATTCGACGGTTGTCTATCCATTTTACTCACGGAACTCGCAGTATTTTCGCACATTTTGGGGTTTAGGTGCCGAGGTCATGGGAGGCAGTCTTCCCAGCATGGGATGATCCCTTACTTCCATGAGGATGCTCCGAGGGTCCATGATAAACCGCGAATCAACAATCTCGAGGCGCCGCCTCCAATCCCCTGGGCTGTGGTTCCTGTCACCTCTAGCAGGATTCCTATCTGTAGGGGTTTTAGCCTTTCTTGGGGCATCCGAACTGTCAGCGCTGATTTCAGTGGCGTGGATGAAGTCCATGGCTTTTCTCAGTGCCTCTGCAAGAGTGGTCTCCTTCTGCTCGGCTAGAAAGAACTTGAACTGCCCACTTTTCAAGTCGTTTAGAAAGGAGGTGTATCCAACCTCGTCCCCTAAGTTCGGGATTAGGACCGCCTGTTGATGGAAACGTTTCACGAAGTCTGCTAGAGATTCTTGTGGGCCTTGCTTAATTTTGGAGAAGTGTATACTGGTCCGCCTCTCTTTTCAGTTGGCGATGAACTGACTAATGAACCTGTCGGCCAGATCCTGGGAGCAAGAAATGATTCCTGGTGGTAGGCCGTTAAATCATAATTGTGCCACTCACTTCAGGGTAGCGAGAAAATATCGACAGTACGCTACGTCGTCCATGTCTTGGACGTACATTTGTGCCTTATAAACCCCTAGGTGCTCCTCAGGATCAGTCGTACCATTGTAGGGGTCCGTGGTTGGCATCTTCACCTTCCTATATCGCAGAGCGTTGACGATCTCCGTGCTGAACGGTGTGGAGAATGGGACGGGCCGTGTCGGACACTTTGATGGGGGTTTCTAAATGCGTTTCTACCTCTACCAACGACAAACTCCTTTGGGGAGGGCCGCCTCTCGGGGATCCGGGCAGAGTCTGATCACGCGGCGAGACCGCAGGTCGTGCCTATCCCGAAGGGGGCTTCGGGTACGCTCACAGTCAGAAAGACGCTCGGGAGTCCATCGTCGTTCAGAGATCCCTCTCCAAGGCCGCGAGGTCTGTTCTTGCTCTTCAAATCAAGTGGTTCGTCGAGAGTGTGTTGCATATGGCGTAGAGGCGGTTGTTGACTTTGCTGGACGTTAGTGGCCTGGGCAACAGTTGGGTACGCGTGGGCCCCAATGGAATGATCGCGGTTTTCTTCCCGTGACCATCGGTCTCCATCAACACGAGGAGCCTCCTGCACCCTCTCACCATAGCGGGGGGATGCCGCAGGGTCGCACTTACGGTAGGGTTCACAGCCCATGGTAGGCACATATTCGAAACAGGGGGAGAAGCCTCGCGGAGCTTGCGGCCTCCACCCCCTTCTTCACCTGATCAGAGACTTGTTGCATTATGGTGTTTGTCATGATGGACATAAAGTTCTTGAGGGAATCCACCGTGACGTAGGCCTCTTGCCTAGCCAGAGGTTGATCGACTAGCCTGGGGTCCGCCCGAGAACTTTCTAAGGCGTCCACGACTTCAGGAGGGACTGGTGCTTTCGTGACGGGTGCTTTATCCCTCTTAGCCCGTGCCCGCGTGGCATCACTAACTACCATCGTTCACCAATCTCTTTCCACGTACTGCGCCAAATCTTTTCAAAACTTTCTCGTACCTTGTTGAAGATGATGTGTGGTAGGAGCTCAGGCTTATGAGATGGCACATGAGTATCAGCTGGTGTGCTCCTTTCCTCGGTCGAACCTGTAAAAAAGGCACCCCCGGGTTGTGGTCCAGGGAATGCCTCTCCGACGGTCAAGTCAAAGGGTCTTTCAAATGTTAATGGGACGAATATTCCATCCCCTGACATTCCAAGTCTATATGATGAGAATGCGGATCATGTTCGTTGTTGAAACAAGATCTATTCGAAGTTGGCTACAAGTATATTTTTGTGATTTGGTTTTTGGGAGATCCAAAATCATGGTTTAGAATATTGGTTTGGATAAACCGGCCAAAACCAATGCCTTTTGGATGAATGTATATATTGTCTTTTTTTGGTTGACTTGCATTTTGAATGATGTTATATATATTATTTTATATTGGTCTCAAAGGGGTCACATAGTTTATAAATGTCAAGTACATATTTTTGGTTGTTATGGTGTCATCTACATAAATTTTTTTGTTTAGATCAATGATATACACACACACACACACACACACACACACACACACACACACACACACACACACACACACACACACACACACACACACACACACACACACACACACACACACACACACACACACACACACACATATATATATATATATATATATATATATATATATATATTGCTACTTAAATGCATGAAAGGTAGCATAAATTATATAGTACAAATAAACAAGGGGAAAAAAGTGTGCAGAACTAAAGCTATACATAATATGGACGGCATTTGCTGTCAAGTCTTTGAGTGATTTCATATAAGAAAACCTCATTTTGTGACAATCAGAGGCGTGTACAATTTATTTTGTGACAAGTATGTGTGTCACAAAATTATTCTATGTAGCACTTGTTTGGATTCATTTTGTGACTGCTTGTCAATAAAAGTTGTGACGCGAAACTCTGTCACAATAAATTTTGTGACATGCGTTTTTGTAACGCATGGGGCTTGTGTCACAATTATATTTTTGCATAGCTTTGTGCGTCAAGATTTCCTAAAAATTGTGTTCAGATCCTTCATATTTGTTGTAGTATAAATAAGATCCATAACTATTATCATAATGTATCCAATGTCTATAATATTCCTTATTTGTAACAGTAGAGATATTTTATTCTTTATTTATATAATTAAAATAATAATTATTTGGCTTGAAGTTAAACTTGGAAATAGTTTAATAAAAGTTCAAATCTCTAAAAATTTGATATGTGACACATGCTAGGTTTTCGACATTTTGTTTATATATATATATATATACACACACACACACACACACACACACATATATATATATATATATATATACACACACACATATATATATATACACACACACATATATATATACATACATATACATATATACACATATATATGTATATGTATATGTGTGTGTGTGTGTGTGTGTGTGTGTGTGTGTATATAATATATATATATATATATATATGTGTGTGTGTGTGTGTGTATGTTGTATATATATATATATAGATATATATATATATATATATATTATATATATATATATATATATATATATATATATATATATATATATATATATATATATATATATATAAAATTGAGGGACAGATGGTGGAAAAACAGCTGGTAATTAGTTACATGCTGCAAAAAGGTGACTTATGACGTCATAAAGGATTGAGATTAGCTCATCAATAGTCAGCTGTTGATATTAAATTAAACTGCAATAGTTGAAAGAAAAAGTTTATTGCCGTCTTCATCTTTTGGGATTGCAAAGATAGATAGATGATTAGATTTTTTCCTAGAGTCTTGTAACTGATTTTATGTCTTTGTACAAGAGCTTTAATTTGTTGCAACTGGGATCATTGTAATCAGTGGTTTGTTTTTGTTCTTTATGCTTATCTTTTACTATAATCGAGTTAGTGTTAGCCTATATGATACTGTTTCCCTTATCACAACTTTTTTTTCCTTTATTAACAAGATTCGAAGTTGATACCTTACTATAGAGGAATATATTAAACTTCTTAAACCAACTCGTGTTGGTTGTAATTATAAATTTGTAAATACATTTACATTTTATGAGAAAATTATAAGGGGGTATAAACATGATTATGCATAAATTTAAGCATTCAAAATGTTAAAGATATTTAGGCAGTGATCATAGACCTCAAATTTAATTAGATTTTTAAAAATAATAATGAAATCAATCGTACAAGCATAGTATTATAGCTAGTGGTAGAGTTATGAAGAGGGAAGAAAGATAGGAATAGTTTAGAAGAGAGTGAATGCATACGAAATTCTATTTTTTAAGTCATTTTTTCTTTTTTTTGGATAGATCAAGTGACAAATGCACACAACCCAGGGAAAAGTGATTGTTGCTTTCTTTTCAAGCAAGGTTATAGTGGATACATGTGTCCATTAAGGACTTTTGGATGATAATATACTGCACTTTTAGTGCATTAGATAATAATATTCTCAATTTGAATTTATATGCCTTTGTACTGTACTTTTGGCCTATTTACTATTTATATATCAAGACTTAGTTTAAAGGTATTTTAATTTAGGTAACAATTCATATGCAATTGGATACACTAAAAAATCCTATTTTAAATATGCAAATCATTATGAAGTTATTGCATTACTTTGAGTCCAACCATAAGTAGATCGATAATATGGTACGCACATGTTCAACTTCAACGTTGAGAGTATTATCATCTTAACAACTCCAAAGTATAGCATAGTATTATCCAAAACGTCCGCTCATTGAAAGACAAAAACCGGACATATGTAATGAACATACATAATTTTTCATAAAACAAAACACTCCCTCTGTTCCAAAAAAATTGTCTACTTTAACTTTTTTGGGTTTCTAATATAATATGACCATCAATTTCTGACAATATATATTGGCAAGGATTATAAGGTTGCATTCTTACGGAAAAAAATTATAATAATTCTTATGGCGACAATTTCATATTGTAAATCAATGTGCATTTCGATGTACTCAGAAGTCAAATGTAACAAATTTTTTTTTTGGACGGATGGAGTATTAAAATAAATCAAGCTAGTCAAATGGCTCAATCTTAACCCTGACGAGTTTGACTCATTTGGGCGTTCAATTCTTATCCAAGGCCCTAATTTTTGCAGGTAAATTCTAATCGAATTACGGATCATGTAAATTTTTACCGTATCAAATTTTTGTCTTAAGCAAATATTTGTAATATTAGGATCCTACTTCCGACTGAATACAATAAGGGATTGGAGATTATTACATCACATCCTAAGTCAAAAAATAATTCTTTTATTCCCTTTTTGAATTCCCATCAAGCAGTTCCCAGTTCCCACACATAACACCAACCACCTCATAACATCAAATACCAGTCAGTGCGAGTGTCAATTGGTTCCTTTTTGCGTCATGTGGTCGTGGACCTCATCGGGCCTAGTCGGCTATTTCGCTCGTCTACGATGAGCGGACAAGCGCAGTGTAACTCGGCCACAACAAGCGTGGAATTGCATGACAGCGCTTCGTTACTATTAGTAGGCTCGTGCTACAACCCTTTAAAAAGATTGATCTTGAGGAAGGCAAGCCATGGGCAAAGCATGGGTTTCCTTATATATCATTGATTAAAGTAACATGTATGGCCAGAAAGCCTGCAAAACACAAAACCAAGTGCGAAGCATGCATAGTTAGCAAAGAATGGATTTCCCTTTTTTTTTTTTTTTCCCCTTTGTCGTTGATTAAACATGTACAGTCAAAAGGCCAACAAAATACAAAACCAAATTCAAAGCATGCATAGGTTTCCTAACGCCTCATGAAGTCTCTTAGAACATCTACAATAACAACCTACATTCAATCCTAAACACAAGTAGATTGCAATCAAATATAACCCTTTTATTGCGTACTCCCACTTCTGAGGTAAAAAACCCAATATTTGGATTTAAACGTAGACAAGATTTCAATAAAAGTATGTCCTATTTGACTACTTGTTGATGCTGTCAATAAAAGTAAGTTCATATGTAGTCTCAAAACTTATCCTCCTTATTGTGGGATTGAATATTTTTTGAAGTACCAATTGAAATTTGATTTTTTTAAGTATAAATTTGATGATGTGCAACAAATAAAAATAGGATGAAATTGTTATTATTGTGGATGCTCTTATATCCTCAACTTTTGTTTCTCCATCCGCAGAGAGCAGAGAATCCATCACTTCCTTGCCTATTCCACTGAAGGCTCTGAAGAAGTCAGAATAACAGTGCACTCATCTGGCGGCACGTTTGCTGCTTTAGATGCTTTCAACACATCTTGGATATGCTGCTTGTTCAAACACTTTCAGCAATCCACATGATAGCTCTAGAAACTCTCTCATACCATTCCTTTATTTTTCTTTATTAGACCTTTCCTAAAATTCAACTGATCTATTTTTTCCTCTTCTAGCCTGAACCAAATAATTCGTGGTTCACCTGATGGATAATTTGGCACGGCATTTAGATTTAAAATTTGATTTCAAGATCCTTTGGAACCACACCCCAAAATTTTTTTTTTAAAAAAAATCATCCTCAAAATCCAATCAGGCTAACATCTACGGACTACCACCAGGCTAAACCCTTTTGACGGGTCTCTCAGCACAGCACAATGCAACCCCGGCGTTGCCCACTTGCTAATGCCTCACCTATTTCACATTTGGTATTTTACCAAGGACTAAACAATAAATGCTAAGAGCATCAAATGGAGAGACGAACAGACCCGTGCTAACAGATTCCCTTTTTTCTTGTAAAATTTTTCATGTAAAAAAATTCAATACAGCAGACTCAACGAGCACAACCAAAAACACGCCAGCTTAAACCCAGAAGGACCCAGTATATCCAAGTATATAAGAATCATTTCAAAACCCTCATCTTAAAACCCCAACAAAGCAACAAAAGACCCTTACCATCCAGAGACCCAAAAACCATCATCAACAGGCCAATGGAAGGACAACCCCGTATTAGTCCAAAAACAAATAATCTACCAGGACTACTCCTCAAATATTTGGGTAACAGGCAGCAACCAGGCCAATGACTTGGACTCAGCAGTGACTCAGTGTGGCACCAGAGGAAAGTCACTTGCATTAGCTCAGGCACTAGAATCTTCAGCCTTCTCCTCTTCCTTCTTATCATTTTCCTCTTTTGACTCAGTTTTTGCCTCTGTGGATGCTGCTGGTGCCTCCTCTTTAGCTTTATCCTTGTTTTTCTCTTCAACGCTCAGCTTCTCAAGAGCTTCAGCAGTTGCAGATGCATCCTTGTTCTCCTCTTGCGTGTTTTGCGACTCAGCAACCTCTTGGAATGTTTCCATGAATGTCTTGCAATCTGATGGGGCAACAATGTCATTCATCATGTTTGAGAAGTAATCAACAAAAATCTCCCGAGACATATTGAGTATACAGTTGTTTTTTCATGCATGATTGAAACCTATCACACATCACCAAATGTATAGGTTCACAAATCCCGCAAACATGCACCATTTGCAATCAGGACCAAGATAATACATGCATGCACACAAAGTACAAATTTAGGAGAGCACTGTCCTTATACGCAATGTTACAACCAAGGATTCAAAATGCGGTTTCGGTGGCGATTTCAGTTTCGGTTGCGGTATGGCAAAATCGCTCTAATACGGCAACCGCGTTCCATATCACGGCTATTGCGGCATGAAAACGCAGATCGCCCAACTCCAAAACCTTTGCAATGCGGCCGTTTCGTCGCGCTTCGGCCACATTTTGAATCCATGACCCTAAAGTCATGTCCCATACCAACACAAGGTCGGCTAAGATATCAATATCTATTCTTAGCAGAATCGATTTGCTAATGCATTCTGTTACACTGTAGTCTGTACCCTACCATGCTGGAGTTCCTTCCAGCATATACCACAACATAGCTGCGAAGGATATACATTGAGATCAAGAAATTTGGCAGATCACGAATAACTTCCGTGCAAATATCACCAACTCTATCCAAACTCAGCAATGGATTCTCAAACAGCTTTGATTTCTAACATTCAAGTTGAAGACATCAACACAAAATCAATGGCAACTATGAGACTCAAAACAGAGAACTTGCAGTTCAGTTAGCAGGCAAATTGCTAGATAGTTAGTAGCGCTTCAGGAAAGAATTATCCAACACAATGGTTGCTTAGAAAAATAGAAAAACCTCCCCTCTTCTACAGCTACAATTTTTACAGTTGGCTGCAGGTTTTAACCATGATCTACTGAATCTCAAGAACAGAAGAGAAAGCACGACTCATAACCAACATTTTCCACCACAACACGTGCAACAAATGAGACATTAATCTAAACTTATACCTAGACTACATGTATAAGCTCCTCATAACTATAGTTTTTTCTTTGAGAAACCATAACTACACTTGTTCCTGTAGTGTATGTTCAAATGCAAATCAGAGAGCAGAGGGCTCTGTTTAATGCACTAAGCTAACAATATGCTTCTGCATCTGTCAGAATGGTTCCTTGTATCACTTTATCTATCCTTCTTGATCAGCTGATTCCCACCCACAATTCTTAACTAGTCAGCAATAGATAGTTCTTGTGGAAGAACCACGACATTTTCAACCTACCTTCAAGGTTTTTAAGACACCTCACTTTTAATGTGTGTGCGCGTGCATGTGTGTGTGTGTGTGTGTGTGTGTGTGTGTATACACACACAGAAGTCAAAAGAAATAAATGCGATTTTTGCATCCTACAATGGATCTCATCACAGCCCATAAAAGACAACCAACAAAATCAGCTGCATGAAAACCAAAGTGAAGATAACAGTTGCCCAGAAAAACTCTCGATTCTCCATCCATTATACATATCATCCAAAGGGAACATATCATGGTAATAGCTCTAATACCTATTTGACATTTTACTGAAAAATGTTAACTGTGTTAGCTATAGCCCATGGAAAGCCAACAATTCCCACAAGCTCTCGCAAAGCAGCAATGAAGTACTAAAAGATTAGTTGATTCCATGTCCACTTTACGCTTCAATGACCTAGTAACAAAAACCCTTACCATTTGCAAATTATTTAGTTCAGAATAGAGCCTTAAGTTGCCTCCTATCTTAGTTTTAGAATGCAAGAGGTGCCCAGAGGCTCACAGGGCCCCAAAGCATAAAACGCAAGGATGAGATGAAGGCGTATGCATCATGGATGCGAGGTGCACTTCTATGAAAAATTTTTTTAAAGTAATTCACTTTCAAAAAGCATATTTTGTAAATTGTATTGAAAAAGTGATTAGACATCAATATAACCACTAATGCCGCAAAATAGCCTTAAGATATGTGATATTATCATCATAGTTTCCCAAAACACACAGTTGGCGTAGACGCAAAGTTCGCTATTTAGTTCCCACGGGAAGAAAATAAGAAAGAAAGGTATAGATAAGGTTAAGAAAAAGGTGAATATATAGTCCAGCATCCTAGAGACGCACCTCATCCCCTCCAAGGCGCTGACCTGGTCCCCTCACACCATTGAACACCTAGGTGTGCCGCAAGTGCACTTTTTTGAACTAAGCCTCCTACACAAACCAAGGGGGGTAGTGGGCGGGGAGGTAAAGGCAACATACACAGCAGCAGAAGATCTCAAACACTTTTTAAAGGAATTGATTATGTCAAATGCGTGTTGTTTTTAAATTTACCCTTTTGGGGGGGGGGGGGCTCGAGAAAAAATGATTTCAAAGTGAACTTCCCAGCAGGCAGAGAGAAGGGGGGCATCGGGTTAAATGGACGCCACACCATCTGACGTGCAAGGAAAAAAATGAAGAGCCACCTCTAGCTTTGTTGGGAATACAAACACAAAACAAACCCACCGTTCAGTTATGAATCTCCAAAGATTTACTCCGCAATGCCCATTATACCAATTTGGAACCCAATTAACGCCCTCAACTTCATATTTTAAAGCTAACAATCTTCCTTATCCCTATCTATTTTATTAAAAACATCCACAAACAGTAAAGACCCTAATGAAGAGAGGGTCTCCAACTTCCAAGCCATTCTGAGGAACCACTGCTTGACAATGTTCCATTTCATGAAGTCCAAGTGTTATCTCAATGCACATCAAACTCCTTTCAATGGCTTTCAATTCACAGCAAAAAAGCATAAGCTCAAGATGAAAACAAGTACGTTGGGAACTGTTATAAAGAATAATATTGATAAGAGTCCAATTTTCTCCCATCCAATGGTGTCCCTCGGGACTTCAAACCACCTATTTGTGAAGGATGATAAAAAAATGACAACATTTTTTATACAGAGATATTAACAGTTGTGCATAATGTTAAAATTAAGAAAAGAAAGTTTTATGCACCCAAAGATGACTTTACAAACCATGATTTACCAAAGATAAACAGATCTATGACTAAAAAAAATACAAACAAACAACAACCAACCCTAACAGCTAGTCAAAAGCACCTGTAGGGAAAACCTTATTGCCAAAACATAAAGGCATATTATTCAGGATGAAAGCATATCCATACAAAGCAATCAAAACAGTGGAGTGCAGACACATAACAAGTATAACCTATGATGCACACAACCTCACTTGTTCATTGCAAGATCATCTCCATTACACTAATCCCAATTTCTATTTAACAAATAACAACAAAGATGTAATAAAAAGAGAATTTATTAAGGCACTGATTTGTTCATCATTATCATCTAATTAAAAGACCTGAATAAACCTTGCAATCAAAATTTATACCCATTGACCCAATACTTGATGACAAGTACAATTTAACTCTCAAAACCGCACCAATTATTAATTGTCCTTACCTTACTACTCAGATGACACAGTATCATTCATGAGCAAGATTTGAAATTTTCTCACTTATATGCATCCAGCAGCTTGGTCTCCTACTAAAGAAGGTTTTTGCGAAGAGAAACCCCAGTAAATTAACATAACCACTACCCAATAGCCACTGAACGAATCTGCAACAATGAAAATTAAGTCGAGCCCTAGAACAAAAATTTCCAACTACATAATCAAGACAGATTCTGCAAACAAATCAAGAGATCCTTGATATAAAGCACATGAACAGTGCCCGCAGAATGGCTTCTTTGACACAAGTCAGAAAATAACAACAAGCCCATATGTACATAAAAGAGGCCATAACACAACAACCGAGCAAGTTCAGACACAGAGGGAAAGCTAGGGATCAACCCAACTCACAGAAAACAGAATCTATTGCATGGCTATAACCCACGCCCTTTTGTGGCAGTCCAACTCCACCACTCCCATGTGCATGCCACCAAAAACAGCTAACAATCAACTCATTCCTCAATTGATAACCAAATTCCTAAATACACTACCCTTCATCATAATCAGTCTTTGCTTTGATTTATAGGACTAGCTTTTTCCAATTTAAAGTAAAAATTTTCAGTCACTTTCAACCTTCCTCAAATGGAACTTGAACTGATCAGATTTTCTTGAATAAAGGTGGTTTTAGAATTCAAAATGCAAATAATTCGGTAGTATCCTGAGAAAATATCCAGAAGGATGTACTAAGCTAAGCATAACGTATGAGTTGCACTAGTCAGTGTGCAAACGTTCTGCTCCTACAGGCAAGAAATCAGAAATCCAAAGCACTTTCACCAAATCACTCAAGTGTAATCGAGACTTATTTTTCATTATTTATAGCTCAACACAAGCAAATTACACGATCAAACACATCATATTCTCCAATGCAGATCCGACCATCTTGATCGGTGTTAGCTCAGCACAAGCAAATTACAAGTCACAAAAATATTGAGAAGTTATAACAGCAGAAGGCAAAACTCGGAGCTTAAATCACTCACTTTCAACAGATGCGAATCGTATGCAAAACAGCTCATCCTTCAGTTCTTCATCCGCAAAATCGGTGGCATGCCACACACAGGACTTATCATTTCCAGCATGCTCCTGAACTGTCATGCCGGCAATTACTGCCCAATGAACACCAAAAGAAGAAAGACACTCAAAATTCAAGTTCATTCGCATAGAAATCATGAAAAGAAATCGACGAAGGAAGAAAAAGATATGGACTCAGATGATTAGCGCAGATCTTGAGTGTCTTAGACTGGCGCATGACAAGGCGAACTTTGCCAGTAACCTTGTGCTTGAGGAACTTGACGCTGCCCGTACCTCTCTCCTTCCATTGATTGCCCTCTTTGTCAAATCTGTAAAGCTTCGCTTTTCTACAATAAATGAAACAACATGCAATAATTTCGATTAGACACCAGCAATTACAACATCGTCAAACCCTAAATTGAAGAAAAGAAATAGAGAGAGAGAGAAAGAGAGAGTACAGATCGAGGACAGGGTCTTCGTCTTCTTCACCAGTGGAGACAGCGACCTCTTCAAGCTTGACGATGGGGGCAATTTGGGCTCCGGTATCCTCGTCCTCGGCCAGAGTATTCTCCTCCCCTTCTCTGTGCTCTGGATCTGTGCTCGCCATTATCACTGCTTGCGAGAGGAATCGAGGAGAGGGACGGAGAGAATGATCGAGATTCGACAGGAAGAGTGGGCGAAGTGGAAGCGGCAACTGCAGAGACGGAGGCTGCAACGCTAACAGGGTTTTTATATAATATATAATACCTAAAGGACTGGAGTGGAGCGGGCTGACGACATATGACGACTGACGGGTGTCGAGGAAGAACGTTTGCTCACTGATTGAAGGCACTGACCGAAAAGCCAGAACAACGGGGCCGCCTTTTGGCGAAAGCTTCTACCGAAATTAGATCATAATAAAGTTTGGACAATATTAAGTACTATTATAAAGTTGGACAATAGTATATACTATTGACATATTTAATATTTTCATCTATAGTAGTGGTGGAGACGGTTTATGTATAGTGTGACAATCAGAGTAATAATTTTTTAACTATTATACCCTTGAAAAAGAGTTGACATTTGAAATTAGTTTTGTTTTTGTTTTAAAAAAAAAAGAAAAACAAAGTCAGGCTTTGACCCCCCTCACTTTCTCTTATCCGCCTCACCTTTCGCTTCCTCTGTTAAGCCCCTTCCCATGAAATTCCTCTAAACTGAAACTCAGACCATCAATTTGTGGAACATCACAACCAAGAGAGCCAAAGCATAATTCGACACTGATTATGTAAGTGGCGTTCGAAAAGAGTTGAAGCATACTACCAAGGATCGAAATAGTGGAGTAGCTGTGTTGAAAATTGACTGGAAGGCAAGGTTAGTGTCTCCAATTTACATTTACACTCGGTAGCGTAAATCTAATTTGATAGTAAGAGTGAATTTTGGTCCTCACTATGTGAAAATTAGGGGGTTGGTACACATTGGGGTTTAATTGTGTATGAAATTGCATGTTGTGATGGCTATTGATCTTGTGTGTTGTGTTTCATATGTAATTATTATTGTGAAGTGTTCAATATGAGAGATGATAGCATAATCCTGTATCTTCACTATGGTGGAAAATTTGTGAAAGAAAGAAAGCTGAAATATAAATGAGGTAACTGTAGGATCATTGAACCTGTTGATGTGGATAAACTGTCCTTTTTTGAGTTGAAAGGAATTACCTGTGAGGAAATTGGGTATGCTAATTTATTGGACTTCTTTAATGTGATACATGATTGCTCCTTGAAAAGTGGTTTGAAGAAGTTATTTATAGATGCAGAGTCAGTGGAAATGATGAAGCACTATATAGATAGAAAGCAAATACATGTATACACTGTTCATTTGGGTAGGTGAACCAGAACTTCTACCTGATGCATTGCTTGCTCTAGGAGATCAGTGTCATGGGAACCAAACCAATCCTCCTGAAGAGGGACAAGAAAGCAATCAACCCAAACACATACCCTAAAGAACAATAGCCAAGAAATCCAAAGTCCAAAAAGCAACAACCTAAAAAGCAATAACCCAAAAAGCATCAGTCCAAAAAACTACTTCCCAATCACCCAAAAGCCAAAGCCCGACAAGTACATAGTCAGTACCCAAAAACCCCACCACTAGAAATGCAGTACCCAAAAGCCCCACTGCTAGAAATGCACTACCTAAAAGCCTACCAACCTAGGATCCCAAAACCCGGGGCCCAAAAACAAAGCCCCCGCCAACCCAACAATCCAGCTCCCAAAGCCAAAAACCTAGAACCCCACCAACCCAGAAATCCAATTCAGATAAGCTTGTGACCAAAACCCCACTAACTCAGAAATGTAATTAAGAAAATTCTGAGACCAAAATCCCATCAACCAATAATTCCAACACCCAAAACCCCACAATCAAAAGGCAAACTACTGCACAAGATGTTGACTATGCTTGGGAAGACCCAAATCCAGAGTCACCTTACCTTGGAATGATCTTGTGGGTGGAGATATAGGTAGTTTAGATGATGATAGTGATTACCATCCTGATGGTGAGGATGATGATGAGGAGGATGATGATGACAATGCTAGTAATTGGTTGGATTGTTGATGAAGTAATTAATGATACTGATGATATTGGGGCTGGTGAAGAAGCTGCCACATATGATGGTGATAATACAGAAATTGAAGATGTGGAAACAAGTGATGATGAGTAGCAGATAGCAAAGGAACAAGTTGGAGAATTTAGGAAACAAAACAGTAAAATTCCAAAAAATAAATCCATAGCAGTTGATAATGAGGCTATAATTGATGAAGCAGTTGGTGGAGGGCCTAAGCTTCAAAGTGAGTATGAGGATAGTGAAGTTGAAATGGAAACTCCAAGTGAAAGTGATGAGGAGGATAACATATTTTCGAGGAGGAAATAGAGAGCACCCAGAGTAGATGACAATATTGATTTAAAAAAAACTCAAGTGGCAAGTGGGCGTGCATTTTACAACTGCCCAAAAATTCAAAGAAGCTATTGTGAGGTTTGCATTAGCACAGAGCTTTGACTTGAAGTTCAACATATCAAATGCAGGGAGAAAAAGGTTTCAAGTAGTGTGCAAAGGTACTTGTAATTTCAAAGTGTATGTATTATAGGACAAGAGGAAAGCTACATATATTGTGAAATCAGTGACTGACCATCACAGATGCACTAGGAATATGCTCAGGAATAGATAACTTAAACCAACCTGGGTGGCAAGGCACTACATTCTGAAATTCAAAAACAAACATCATTGGTTAGCCAAGGAAATTATAAATGAGGTGAAGAAAGACTTTGGAATTTGTATAAATAAATGGGTAGCATACAAAATCAGAAAAGTGGCGCCAAAGCTATTGCATAGTTCAATGAAGGAGAATTATTGCAAGCTTGGAAGTTATATAGAGGAGCTAAAAAGGAGCAATAGCAGTAGCATATTCCTTCTTGAGATTGATCTACCAATTATTCAAGAGATTCCTGCATTCAAGAGATTTTTTGTTTGCTTTGATGGGCTAAAGAGTGGGAATGTCAGTGGGTGTAGGCATGTGTTCTGTATTGATGCTGCATTCTTAAGACATTCTTAAGGGGGACACTATTGTCTGCAATAGGTATTGATGGCAACAACCAAATGTATCCTCTAGTTTGAGCAGTTGCAAAAGGTGAAAATAATGAGAGTTGGGGTTTGTTCCTCACAAACGTGAAAAACTATATAGGTAGCAGTGATGGCCAAGGCTGGATAATCATATCTAATCAACATGAGGTAATCATGACTTTAAAAATATATTTCCCCTTTATTGGCTTTCAAACAATGATTAATGAGTTGGGTTTTGTTCAATGTTACTTGTTTCAGGCAATCTTACATGCAGTGTCAAATATCTTACCCAACAGTGGACATAGGAGTTGTGCTAGCTATATAGATGCCAACTAGCATAAGACACATAAGAGGGATGAGTTAAAGATGTTATTTTGGAATATAGCTAAGGCATACAATGAAAGTGATTTTAGAATTGTCCTAGATGAGTTGAAAAAAGCATCCCCAAAAGTTACTGATGACTTCATTGTCCAGAATCCTAGAGTGTTCTATAGGGCCTTTATGAACACAAACAGTAAGTGTGATGTGATGGTCAATAACATGATAGAAACTTTTAATGTGTATATAGTACAAGCAAGGACTAAGCATCTTATTTATATGCTAGAAGATATAAGACTTGCATTAATGAAGAGGATAATGCTAAATAGAACAACTATGGAGAAGGCAACTGATGATGTATGTCCAAGAATAAGAGTTAAGGTAGAAAAAGAGTGAGAGGAATTAAGGAACTACCACCCACTACCTTCATAAAATGAAATATTTGAAGTCACTCATAAGTTGGATAGTGTGCATGTGGACATGAACCTTGGTTATTGCACTTGTAGAAGGTGAGAACTCACAGGTGTTCCTTGCTGCCATGCAATAACTTGCTCCATATGGTTAAAAGAAGATATAGAGGGTTTCCGACATCCTTAGTTCAAGAGGGAGATATATTTGAAAGCTTACGGGGGTTTAATTTTGCCATGTAATGGGGAAAAGCATTGGCCCCCCAAGAAAATGCTATTAGACCCTCCTAAGGTAAAAGTGTGGCCTGGTAGACCAATGAGGAATAGGGGAAGGGATCCACCGAAAGATCCAAAGCAGCCTGAAAAATTAACAGGCATAGAAGAGAAATGACATGCAAAACTTACCACTAACCTGGTCACAACAAACAGACATGTCCTAATAAGGACAAGTCTAGCAGTTCAACTCCTCCAACAAAGAGAAGAAGAGGGAGACCTAGAAAGGAGATGGTAGACACATTGCATGAATCTGAGCCAACTACTACCCTATTGAGAATAAGAGCCATAGTGGGAAGACATAGGGAAAAAGAGAGAGAGGGACAAGGACAGGCAGAGGAGGCAGATGAGCAACCCCATATAGTGGATGTGGCAAGTATATTTTTGTTCCCTTTTTAATAAGTTTGGTCTTCCTATGTCAAAATTTATATTCATATTTTAATGAAACTGAATGTCACCTTTCAGGATACTATTGGCCCTAATAGGATGCATGAAGGGCAGGGTATAATGTCCAGTCAAGTTTTAGTTGCTAACAACTCCTAACCCCCACTCATCAGTGTCTCAAGTGCATCTGATAATACTTGAAGAAATGCAGGCTTTGCTGCTATCAGATTTCCACTCACAAGCGTTGGTGCAGCCTTTCAAGCTTGAAGATTCCTTTCTAAACTTGGGCAGGTTTTTTTGGTATCATTTGTGATGATAAGGAACTCTTGTCAATATATTACGCTTATTTTGAGGAATTTATGAATATGTGATGATGGGGAACTCATGTCATGATCTTATAATTACTTTCATACTCTTTGTGAACAAAGCAAACTAATGTAAACCAGGCTTAGTTCTGTACTACCAAAATAGCTTCTTCTTGTCAATGGCATCCAATCTATAGCTCATTTTCATGCTACAAGTCAATGCACAACTGTGGTCCTTTTTCATTTCAAATTGCATGCAAACATTCAATCCCACATTACATAAGTACATACCTACCACATTTCATTCTCTAACCACAACAACAACTAACTTGACCTTACTAAATTAACCTCACCAATAACACAAGAACATAACAAATGCCAAACACATACATATTCTCTCTACTCCATTGTTCCTAGAACCTTTCATTTTCATTACAATCATTTCCTTCTTCAATTGTTTCAGCTTTTCTTCTACTTTGGCCTTCTTCATCTTCTCTTTGGTTATCTTGCTCCTCAATGTCGTGTTCTCCTCCTTCAACATTTTCAATTCATTCAGCAAGAACTCTATATTGGCTCCCGTATTGCTTCCTGCTTTCAGTCCCTTTGAGTTGTTCACAGAAATCTGCCATTTCTCCACTTCAGCAGCTAAGTCCTCCACTCTCTCCTCAAGTAGGTTTGTCTCACTGATCCTCAAATCTTCTTCCTCATTCCACTTGAAATACCCATTACCTTGATGTAGCTTCATACAAAAATCAAACACAACCCGTCAGCATAAATCAGATGTCCAATTATCCTAATTTAAAGCAAAAATACACTCCTAACCCCACTTTCAATTCATCTTATCTTCCACAAAGGACATCCACCTCCCCTTATTTGGGGGTCTCTTAGTCTCTGATGGGTTACAGGTATGTCATGGTAGCAAGTCAAGGATGCTTTCTATTCAATTCACTTTGTAGCATTCACCCTTTTGCTAGAGTTAGATGAACTCACCATTCATCCCTCCTCTCCGTAGATCTACTTTGAGTTGATCTCAATTGACCAAGAAACCTTTACCAGGTCAGAGTTCAGATTAAAAGAGAAAAAGAGAGAGAGGGGGGGTTGATAAACGAGGCTTAATAGAGGAAGAAAAAGGTGAGGAGGATGGGAGAAAGTGAGGGGCGTCAAAGCCTGGCTTTGTTTTTCTTTTTTTAAAAAAAATGAAAACAAAACCAATTTCAAAGGTCAACTCTTTTCCAAGGGTATAATAGTCAAAACATTATTACTCTGACTGCCATATCATATTTCAGCCGTCTCCACCACTACTATGGATGAAAATATTAAATATGTCAATAGTACATACTATTATTGTCCAGCTTTATAGTATGGTTTGATATTGTCCAAACCCCCCCAAAGTATGGTTTATTATGATCCAATTTCCCAAGCTTATATCATGATATACGAATGTAGGCTTTGATTAAAAAAAAAAAAAAACGAATATAGGCTCAAATAAGCATTACATAATATTTAGGTATTTTTATGTGTCCTGCACTACTTAAAATATTATTAGATGATTAATTTTGATAAGAATATGGCCTAATTTTGAGGGAAAAGGTTTCTTATATGATGTTTTATTTACAACGTAGATATTGATCCTTAGTTATTTCACTTGTTTGCATTGTACTTTAATCTATACTATTATAATAGCAATCTTTGCAAAATTCTAAAAGGGTGCAACGAGAGTGATTTGTGGAAGATTAGCATGATCTACACTGTTAAATTAATTTACCTATTTAATCCAAGCCATTGAAATAACTATTTTGTTCGAATAATATAATAACAAAACCTGAGCAAAAAATTACTTGCACTAGAAGGTCTCTTCAACGCTCCCACATTCCTGCCTTGTCATGTTAATAACTTCTCCACCCCAAAAGGACTTCTCCACCTGAGCTCCTATATTTTGGCTTTGGAGAAAAAATAGAAATTATACCATAATTGAATTTTTATTCTACTATGGTAATTGATAACTATAAGTCGCTGATATAAATGTAATAAATCTCAACCGTAAAAATCAACAACTTGGAACCTAACACTCCTGTTAACCCTATAGAAGCCCTCCCGATGACTCGGCTCCTCTCTTTCTCTCTCTCTCTCTCCCCCCCTCTCTCTTTGTGTCTTTTCTGGTTGACGTCTTCTTATCCCTTCACCTTTCACACAGTTGCACATATTGAATTGGTCACCCACTCATAACCTACATATTGAAAGAGGCCAAATTTTTTTCTAAAGGGATCGATGCTAGATGAAGATACGAAATTTGATAGGTATCTTTCTATTATCTTCCTCAGCTAGAACACGATTTTTTTTTTCCCCACAAAGTTGGAGCTTACTTTCGCATCATAAAAGATGTTGTCGGATTTTTTTAACTAGTTATGCTGAATATCACTTATCCTTGAACGAGATGGTACCATCTCCAGAAGAGTCATCCTCCTCCTCCTACTACCCAGTCTGATTTTGCTACGTCTTACATAAAATCACACTAAACTTCTAGCTCTATTTTCAAGGAAAAAATTAAACCTCTCAAATTGGATGAAAAAGGGAATTATGATGATGATAATGATGGAGAATTTGATCATATTTGTACTTTTCCCATCAATTTTAAAGATCCGAGCTTATTTGAAAAGAAGAAAAGGTTCTCTCATTACATGCTATCAGTGAGCTTCTCTTCATCTTTGTCTTTCCTCCCCTGATTCTTTGTTTTAAATTTTAAAGTCAGTAGGAATTGATTTTTTAATAGCACATGTACTATTGCAACTTTGCCTCATCTATAGAAGTTGAGCCATTAATCATTGACAAATTAAATTCTGCCTCACTTTAAAGTAATTAGTCCTTGATATTGCATGTTTTCACTGCTCTACAATAGGTTAGTTGAGAGTCTATTTGTCCTTTCTTTGGCTTCCACAACTCCACAGTTATTGTACTCACATTAATTTGTCCATCTTAAATGCAAACCCTCATCAAAACTGATTAGTAAACTCAACATTTTTCATTCATCTTCATCCATTGAAATAATCATTTTGCCGTAAATGTAATGGCTATATTTATTTCATTCTTCTTTTTGTTGAGAATGCAAATCAAATTGAAAAAAGTACAGTAATGAGAGAGAGAGAGAGAGAGAGAGAGAGAGAGAGAGAGAGAGAGAGAGAGAGAGAGAGAAGAAAAGATAAGTGTAGTCTAGGAGCTCTGTTTTATCTCACTGGTGAGAGACAGTGAGGACAGAGCCGGATGTGGGAGAAGGCAAGAGAGACCGAGTGGGCTATTCGTAAAATAAAATAGTCTGAAAATTGCCTGTTACATTAGCCTGATGCAGCAGGTTGCCATTAAATGACTTCTACGGCTAAGATTTTTTGGTGATAAGATGAATGGTTGTGGACAATTTTAACTGTCGTATTGATTTGTTTTATAATTATGATAGAATCTTTAGAAAACAAAGGTGATTCTTCTATAATTGGAAAAAAATTCAACTATGGTAGTTAAAATCATTCTCATCCCTTGATTTTCTTTCTTAAAATCTGAATTGTTAATTTTTTTAATTGATCGTACCTAATATAACCGATTTAAAATTACCTATAGTTTTTCCCACAACATCTCCTCTCTCTATCTCCCCATCCCCCCATATCCAAACCCTGATTTGATCCTCTGCCTCGTCAATTTCTTTTCTCTTTCCTCTGTTTAGTAATAAGTACATTTTCCTCTCCTCAATGATAGATGAAATATGGTCCATATTAATCTACTCATAACCTCTTCCCTCTGTCCTGTTCCATTTGCATGAGCTTAATCTAATGCTCGAAGCAGGATAGAGTTTCCCAATTAGCACCAAAAAGAAACGCTCAACTTCCATAATGGCTTTCACTAGCACGACCCTCATCTATTTGAAAATCAACATTAAAAAAAATTGAGCAAATTTGAGCTTGGCTACTATTTTACCTGATTTAATTTGCAAATTGAGATTATGGTTGTCGGGTTGTTAAGAGTAGTACAATGTATCAATTGGTCGCCATTGTTAATGATCCATAATTATATTATTTCATAACTACTGCTTAAAGCAACAGTCAAGAACATTAATTTTTGCTGGCTAAGTTATCGTCACGCACAACCAGGCTGCGTAATTGAGGAAAACAAGCAGAGTTAGTTAATGGCTCATCAGTTGAAAGTAGAAAATTGAAATCTCAAATAACAAAATTTAATAATTAATGTCAGCGGTGTTGCCATGGGGAGAGTGGAAGACATGGCCATATTGTAGTGAAGAGTCTGAATTAATCGAGAATTCTCACATCAACGTAACTTTAAGTTGAGCAATTCTGGCATACCTACATCTCTTCCTATGATTTAGTGCACTTTCACTCCTAACAAAATCATCTGGGTGACTTTTAATGTTGAGAGAGTGGATTAGAGAATGAAAAGCATACGGTAAGCCATGAAAACGGATACTCTAAGGGAGAGAGAATAACATGTTTAACTCAATTAGTAGGTCACAGTAAAAGGTCTCAATGGGGGATTTATTTTAGAAGATCAATGGTTCAAATTTTGTAGTTACTATAACTAATCTGGACCCGTGCTATGCACGGTGCATATTAAAGTAGACATTTCATCATATATACTATGTAAGTAATGAACCGATAACCATTGTAGACATAGTTAATATTATAATTTAGGAAAGATGATAGAATAATAAATGAAAAATATATGTGGATAGCAACTTCATTTATTGGAATGAATAACTAAAAATCACATGACTTAGAAAAAGGTCTATAATAGAATGATAGAAATAGTAGATAGTGATTATGACAAAAGACACGCTAAATAATATGATGAGCAATCAATATATCACGCCAATGACGAAGAATCCATCTCCTCCTTTTATACCTACAGGAAATAAAGTTTTAGAAATAATTTGAATGACAATGATGGGGTTGAAGTTTATATTTACACGTGATCTACCGGATGTACCTAACATTGGTCTTTCGTAAGTAATAAACCTCTTCCTCCCAATGAACTGGTGCAATCAAAGCGATAGGAACTTCTACTTCATAGTGACATGGGGGCTCCATGACAAATACCCATGGTTGACCTATGTAATCATTTATAATCGTATAAAGTGATAGATGTTCATATGGCTGTAGAAAATATTAACACAGGATAATCAATAGTAAAAGAATAAACTGTGTTAACTGTGATATGTAGGGAAAACTGTAATACCTGCGATGCATGCACATCTAACTGCGCAGTCGTCGTATGCAAAAGAATTCGAGCATCCTCATGAAGAACAGTAAACTCTTTATAACTTGTATTATCTTGTAAGAGAACTCTGAAGATATACCTATAAATTTAAATCGCATAGGACGGTTATAATAATGCATATTTGGAAAAGTAGAAGAAAGTACATAACTATAGGCAATCAAGTACGCAAACCTCTTTTGTGTCAAATTTTGAGATTGACATGTACAGTAAGGTACATTCAGAGTGAATACGTAAGAATAATTACTTTTTTTGCAATTAGTACAGGCATCATAATTCAACGGGTGAATTTCAATGACGTAAGCAAAAAGTCGGCAATATCTGACCTACATATTGTGAACTATAAAGATTATGTTTTGTTAAAAGAATAGATGTAAGCATAAAGTTACATTTGTAATTAGTTACATGTCTTTTCAATTTGGAATTTAACTTGGCAAACTATGTCAAGTTCATATCTTTGTAAATTAGCATTGACATTGACGGAGTTACCACTAATCAATAATAGGAATAGGAATGCAAGAAAAAGTCAATGAAGCACCTTGGGTGCCAAATCCAAAAATATTATGTTATTAGAATGTATAATATTCCGCTAGACTGCTAGTAAATCCATACATCAGAATATGCAGGAATGCAATAATAAGTCAAAATATGTTATATTAAGTAAACTAATTCAGAAAAAAAAAAATGAAGCACACATTGCGGTCTTTCATTAAACTAATTTGATAATGGGAACAATAACACACATATACATATATATGTTTCGAATTTGTAAAATTATACTTGTAAAAATTCCCCTAATCTTAACATTAAAAAAAATCATAAATATACTAAAAGGTGTTCACATGTGAACATTTACAACAATACCAATGAACTTATATAGAAGAATGTGGTTATTAATTTACTTCCCTTGTTAGTTATCGAATATTAATTTCATTAACCTATTTAGTACCGTTCAACTTAGCATTAACATTCAAGGATTTACCTAACTTAAATTTAACCAGGCTAGCTAGCAGTAAATGCTACTAATTTAAATAATTAGTGAAGTGCTGATAAAGAAGGTCAAATTTTGTAAAACTTAGTAACATGATGATGTCTTTTTTCAGGCCAAAAAGAGCTGTGTGAGAAAGAGTATGTCATCACAGACATAATTCATGTTAACAACACGTGTACTCAACTCAAATCCTTTCAATTTTCTGAAATTTGAATTATTCATGTCCAAGTCCAACAATCCTTAATCGAAAAGTGTGAGGTGCTCACCCTCCCCTAAAACATTTAAAGGAGTGAGGAAATTTTAAGATAATTAAAATATAACCACTTACAATATAACATAGCAAACATAACAAACAATTCCAAATGATATATATACACCAGTACTTTTTTTAAGCATTCACACTTGAAAAACGTAACTTTCCAAATCTTAAACTTGCAACTGTAACATGCAAATAATGTGGCATAATATGCTTAGTTGCCTGATGGGAGCAGAGATTGTAAAATTGCGCGCACAGACACACACACATATACACACACAAGACCATAAATGCCCGAATCAAAGTTGATAAGCCCTCCTCTAAGATAACTTTTCACTCTGTTACTGCTCAATAATTTTGTTCATATGGTTCCATCAGAGGTACAAAAAATTATTGTAATAGTTCCACCAGAGTCAACAAAAAGTGCTCTCTCTCTTTTAAGTTCTAGTTGGACAGGGACTTCCCTTGTCGAAAGTGCTGTCCCGAAGGTTTCTTCACAACAAAAAATTATAGTCCATCCTGCCCCACCAATTAATCAGTATGCTATCATGAACTTTGATATTCAAAGTTCAACCCCACCTCAGAACAATGCCAACATACCACATTCACTGAGCAAAGAATCCAACGGCATTCCCATAAATCATGCATCACACCATTACCCAATCTCAATGCAAAGTTTAAGTCTCGAACCACTTCAAATTATGCACAGAATTCATAACATTAGAAGCAAAAGACCAGATTGCACAAAATCAATCAAATCAAATACGCAACATCAGAAGCAAAAATCATTAAAAAAACCACCCTCCATATAGGTTGTTACATCAATAATTAGCCTATTGCGAATATACAACAAAATTTGAAAGACCAATACCTATAGTTGGAGAAGATTGACCACGAGAAATAGGTTCGAAAAGAATTGTTCGAAAGTATCCTGCAACAGAAAAATTGAAGACATCATACAATGACTCCGACTGACAAATTTAGCTGGGATGATCCACAAACTCATAAATGATGGACAATGCATAAATCCAAAGGTGTAACGTTTTTCTAATGTGATTATGTCTACCTCGCAAGATCAGCCCGCTTGTAAAATATATGTTTAATAATCCAGTTGATTAATTGCGTACAGTGCAGGAGATGGAAGAGGAGGTTGTAAGATATGTGTGAGATTGGGGTTAATTGAAAGTATTGGGAGAATAGAAACAGTGCAGTATGAGGGGAAAATGTGAGCAGGGAGCAGTTAGGTATTTGTGAGTGGGTAGGGGCGACATGGGGGGGAAGAGTTTGTGGGCACATAGAAGTCTTGTGGATATAATTTCAGATTTAGTTTTGGGGGAAAAAAAAAGTAAATTGACATTGGTATTATGTTCAACCTCTTAAAAACCAAATTAAAAAATATCACTCTATTAATACCCAGTAAATCTCTCAACAGAACACCCAAAACCCAAAAAATTCTCACCAAACCATATCATAAACGAGTCAGTTTCTTTTTAAAAAAATAAAAGGTAACATAAAAGAGAGATTGTGCAATATATCTGGAAATGCCAAACGACATATCTGGATTCAATCCTCAGATCTGAGGCTTCTTTCTCTTCACCTTCAATTGGAACGACTTGTGCAAAACTGAGTAAGTTTTTTTTTAAAAAAAATAGAGGTAAATTAAAAGATTGATCGTGCAACATATCTTGAAATGGCAGACGACATTGCAGTGCAACGAGTGAGGCTTCTTTCTCTTCACCTTCAATTGGAACGACCTATGTAAAATTGAGTAAGATTTAAAAAAAAAATCAAAGCTAAATTAAAAGAGTGATTGCTCTACTTACATTAACCAGGGGGAATGATAGCACATATTGTCTACAATTATGTTATGAGTACCTTTTCATGTGAGTCAATCAATTCCCATATTTCATACCATATAGAGAGAGAGAGAGAGAGAGAGGGACGAGCAGCGTAAAAAATGTTACTATGTTAATACCCAGTAAACCTCTCAACAGAACACCCACAACCACAAAATTCCCATGCCAAAATACCTAGTAAACCTCTCAAAACTAGATTCACTGGCGTCGACGAATGTGCCGGTGATGGTGACGGCGGCGACGACTACTCCGCCCTCCCCCTGACCAGCGCCGCCAGATTCAGCTTCAAATCCACCATTTGGTTGCCCCCTCTTCGATTACACCAACGCATCTTCTAAAATCAATGACTTCAATAACCTGCAAAACACAACCAAATGTCAAAATTGAAAACAGAGACTTGCAGGGGAGATTAATAGTGGGTAGAAGCTAGGAAGAGAAAATTGAAAGAGGGTTAGGCGAGGTCATCCTTCTCCTCCTCCTCCGCCATAGTCATATTCGGTTCTTCAATGGATATAATAATTTACTTATTTTTTGTTGAAAATCAACCCAAACAAACACAGGGGAAGAGAGACAGAGGGGAAGAGTGACACGGGAAGCCATGGGATTGGAAGAACACGACACACATTGGAGAGAAGAGAGAGGGAGGAGCAGCGTTGAGAGGCAAAGAAGGTGTCCGAAAATTCCGGGGCTTTTCAGATCCAAACACGTGGGGTCGTGGGGAGATGGAATGGAAGAACACGACACACACTGGAGAAGAGAGAGGGAGGAGCAGCGTTGAAAGACAGAGAAGGTGTCTGGAAAATTATGGGGCTTTTTATACCCAAACGCGTGGGGAGTTATTTTAGAGGGAGAGAGAAGTGGACGTTAGGCAGTTTTTTTTTTTAAGAGGGAGTAATTGATTGCGTGGGATGGAGTAAGGTAAGGGAATACAACTATCTAGATATTTTGGGAGAGAGATTAAAGTAAATCAATGGCTGTTATTTATTAATCATCTAATCCAACGGTTGAAACGTTCAAATTAATGAGAATTAAGGAAATGGTAGTTATTGAAACTTTACTATTATGTATTATATTATATAGATTGGAAAACATTAATTGTGGTAGAATTTATGGAAAAAAAAACCCTTAATATGAGTAAATAACGTGAAGGACTTCTCCACCCCAACTTCTCAATTCTCTCAATTTCATAACCCTCTCTACAACTGAAATATCCTCTTATTAAATCACTGTCGTTTATATAGAAAAATTATCTTTTTTTTTATTGTAGAAAAAACTAAAAATCCACCCAGTAACTACACCCTCTTCATGAGAGTTCGAGGCACATACGATCTAATCCAAGGCCAAATAATTTGATTCGAACCCAAAAAAAAAAAAATATTCGAGTCAGAGTCCGGTAAAAATAATTTGAGTCTGAGTCAGATTTGGATCGGATTCAGAGGGAAGGGAACATCCAATCCGATATTCAAATCCAATTTGACTATTTTATTAAATAATTAAAATTCAGATCTAAAGCTTTACAAATCCAAAGTCTAGCCTTCGAGTTTAACCTCCAAACTCAACCCCTAATTTTTGATTTTAAATTGTTTATTTTATAAATCTAAAATCTATCCTCCAAGCTCTACTCGCTAAACTCAATTGTAAATCCCTAATATTTACTCCCATTAGTCAGTTACCCTTTCTTTCTCCCTCTCTTTCGCTTTCTCTCTCTCTCTCTCTCAGTCTGACTCAATTTTTTATTTTAGCTTGAAACTTTTTATGGGACAACTAAGGCATTTGAGATTGACTTTTATTTGGAAATTAAATTTCACTCCTATGATTTATAACTAGTTTAAGTAAACAAGTCTCCTAAAATCAAGACTGCTTTTCAAGTTTCTAGAGATGACTATCTATTTTTTTTTTTGGGCAATCACCAAACTCAAAAGATATTATAAGAAGGATAATTTTGAGCAATTAATATTCGAAATATTTGAGAGGATTTTTATTAAAAGTCACCTCCAAATAATTTATAGTTACCCTAGATTTTTAAAAAATACCACAGAATTGTTTATTAGCATCTAAATTTCTTAGGAAGTCACCACTAGAAGCACGTGCTTCATTGTATTTCTTGAATGGCGTTTAAGGAAATTTAAAATGTCTTTTAGAAATTTTGGGACGATTTACCTTCACATAAAAAAAAAGTAACCTTAAGATGAGTTATTTGTCAACCAAAAAATATAATGAGTCACAGCCGAAATTAACCCCAAACTTTCAAAAGTCACTATTCGAGTGTTCATCTCATTGTCTTTTATGGGATAATGCCTACAGATTTAGGCATGACTACTTCAGAGTTTTTAGATGACTAATAAGTGAAAATATGAAAAGATTGAATAACATAGACTAAGATGTGAGTTTACAATTTTTTTTTTTTTTGGCAACAAAGTTTTCATTTTTCCTTTATTTAAAAATAAAAGTCACATTAAATGGTTCATCCTTACATTAAAAAATAAAGTTCAACATAAGAGATTTATCAGTCACTTGAAAAATATTATGAGTCACACTTGAAATAAACCCTAAAAAGTTCAAAAAGTCACACCTCAAACAACTCATTTCGACATGTTTTGTCGGAGAAAATTTAGTAATTTAGAGATGAATAGATTCACATATTTTAGGATGACTAATAAACGAAAATATGATGATATGGAATAATATATATCAAAAGGTGCCTTTTACTTTTCAAGGTGACTAAGCATCCATTTTGGAAGTCATCTTACATATATGCATCTCATAACATCCTTGGGTGACCTTGAATGGATTTAAGAGTAACTCTTAGGGGCGACAATTTAAATGTTTTAGGGTGTCTGATAAGTCTTGGAAGACATGATAGTATTGAATTATGTACATCATGGGTGCCTTTTAATATTTTTGTGATGACTAACCATACATTTGAGTTGTGACTTTTATTTAGTCGATGAAAGTAACTTGAATTAATTTTAAAAGTCATCCAAACAATTTACAGTAATATCCACATATGTTATTCACTCTAAATTTCATTAATTGGTTACTAGGCAATTTTAAAGTATCCCATTAAAACATGGCCCAGTCCTTATATCTTTTGATTAAGATAAATAAAATTAGATGATATTTTTGGAAGCATTGCCAACACATTTTTCTTAAAACAAAGAAGAAATTAAATGCAAAACATAAGATGGGAAGGAAAGCGCATCGCAAGGGAGACCAATAGATAACCAACACGGTGAAATGTAAAGGATAAAAGTGAAATGAGTGGACTAAGAATCGAGTCAGTCAAACCAACAAGCACTAAACCATTTACCTTTGCGCTACAAACCAACATGCTATGATACCACAATTGGTTAAATTGCTGTTTAAAAATAATATACCAAAGATCAATTATTTTAATAACTGAAAAGGCAACAACATGTCAAACCCCATGTGCGTATAGCTCAACAAAGGTCGTCTCATGATAACCATCAATTAAATGGTCCTATATAAGAATTTGTTAATTCTATTTTGTTAAAAGATTGGCATAATTGACTACTTAATTACGAATTTAAATGCTCATACCTCTTGAAGCCAATATATTTAGACATACATTAAATGTATAGAAAAGAAAAACTAGCCCACTGGTTAATGCTTCTATAACGCCCCCAAAATGCTAATTACTTGATTCATAGATAACCGCAATAGAAGACTTAATAATGGCAGGCACTACCGCCATCCTGATAAGGACAAGGCTCACTGAAACCATTCAATCTTGCAACTCATGTTTACAATATCTATTAAATTGAAACACTCCAAGGCCAAAGTCGTTCAACTTCAATACAATCGACTTAATCATACCATGTGCTAACTCGCACTCCACACTACACAAGTATATCTAATATAGGCCCAACTTGACCCTGAGGTCGATCCCAGCATTCATGCTATACTGAATCCACTGTGAACATCTGATGACTTCCAAAAGGGCTTACTAAATGGAGAAACATGTGATACTTCATCACCTAAAATGAAAAACATGAAAATAATTTGAAAATGTGAGCAAAAACTCAGTACATACATTCTTGTATTGTAAAATGAGCATAGAAACATTGTTGATGGGTCCCCGCCTTTGCAATTTATTTAGTTCGCAATAACAATGAAAATGAAAGTAATATGAAACTGAATTGCTTATTATTATCTGGATGTGAACCTCTTGCAATGATATGATCTATACATAGATGTACACCTATCAATTCGATCAATAATTGGCCTGAAGCCGCGCGGATAAATGATGGGCTGACGCCCTATAGATAATAACTGATGGGGTCACAAGTTAAATGGCAAATCCCTGTATAAACTAATTCATTGATAAACTCATTAAGAGTTGTGCTTGATAAACATATTCTGCTTTCTGAAGATACAGGCAATGAACATACCTTGAGTCTTTAAAAGTGTCATCTGACTTGATAAATGTGTTCTGACTAGATAACGCTTATGCATAACAAGAAACGATAACTTGGCCTTGACTCGGTTTCATAAATGTCATTGTATTTATGTGTAGTCAGCAAATGATCCTTACTCACATAATTGAGTAAGTAAAAGTATGTGTAATAGAAATTGAGTAATTAAGTGGTATACATAACTTGAATATTTCAATATAACTTCAAAACTAAATTAATAAAGTAATTAAATCCGATATAAAGTAAATAAAAGTAAAATAGACCATAATGAGATAAATGTGATTACAAAGAAAAAGGCCTTGATGGTGACAAATGAGGGAGTGGTTGTGGCCTTCTCTGAGATAGGTTGCTGATATGGGTTTAAGGCTCGCTGATGTATAACTTGGTTCAAAATAACAGCAAGTACACTAGATTGGCTTGATAAATACATTTGATACATTCTGAATTGAGTAAGTAATAAAAGTTTGAGGCCAAGAGCGAGATATATCTTGGTTCAAAATAGCATAAACTATAATAACTTAGTATGATAAATATGGTTTCTGAGTCAAAAATTCTCCTCATCTCCTATAATTCATTCATAAATCCATTAAACATAGAATTCCACCCTAAATGAATCATTGAACTCAATAGAAGCTATTAAGCTCGCTAAACTTGATATTTTCTTTGTAAAATCCATAATTAATTTAAAGCTCATAAACAAGCTTCTAAATTATATACTTGCTTTTTTTTCTCATTAATTAAGCTAAAAGCTCCATGAAAGTCCATGAATATTCATTTCCCCCTTAAAAGGCCTTACTTGACCCAAAATACATAAAACGAGTGCATGATCAACCTCACTCAATCTTTATTATTGCTCTTTACACAATTACTCAAAATGCTGCCAAAAATCACCAAACTCAAAATACTCAACCAAAATTCATGAAATCTTATAGAAAATTTGAAAATAATATGGATAATTTATAGTATAATTTTCAAAATTTTCCTCCAAGTATATGCTGCACAGAAATTGTAATAACAGTTCAATTTGCACCAAAGCGAGTCAGTTCACTTCAAAAATTCTTAACTTTCACCCTTAACCTCAAATGGAGACCTAAAGCCCCAATATGAAAAGATTAAGAAGTCTTAAAAAATTTTTATTTGCAACACAGAATTTGATTCCCACAATAGGATTCCCAAAATAGGGTTAAAATATAAGTATGTCAGTTTTGATCCATTCTGCATAACTTTGGTAAAACGATTATAACTTTTTTCACATACCTCATATTAAGGCAATTCAAAAGCCATTTGAAGTGCTAACACATTAAACTATCTACCCACCAAAGATTATAATTTTTTCAGTGGCCGATCTTTACCAGTTTAATCCCGAAGTATGCCCTGTTTTTTTGGAATTTCTAGCCTTCACTGTTTTAGCCTTTCCCTCTCTTTTCACACAAATCCTCAACTTGAACCATTCCTTAAAAGCATGTAAATAAGATTTGGTCCATTCCAACATCATACAAAACCACCACACTCAATTTTAGTTCATAGTTATATCTAATAAAGATCATTTTTCAATCAAATGCACACACAAATCAAGCTTAATGCTAATTTAATCCAAACCATACATTACTTGCCAAAACCTTAGTTTATGGCCAACTTAGACTCACTTCAACTCAGTTCAAATCACCAAAAACATCATCATAAACACCAATAGGTTAGAAGATAGACCAAATAAAAATAAAACAATCAAAATCCAACACTTTAACATTAAGCTTCCATGAACATGATTACCCATAAACCCTGGCATGCTCCAAGCTTATTTCAATCAATAAAACATCAAAATAATCCTTGGTTCTATCAATCCAAATCAACAAATATAAATAGCAAAACAAGAATCAAAACCAAAAATTCAAAGAGACAAGTTTAGGGTTACTCACTTCAAGCTTGATTAAAGTAGAGACGGAGGTGATGTTTAGTGGTTTTGATGATGAAGAATGGTGGCTAGTGATACTAGGATGTCGGGGGGAAATAGGAGGCAGCCAAGGTTGGCCAAAAGCTAGCCGAAAAATGCCACAAAACAGCAGCAACAGCAGGGGGGAGGGGCTGCTAGCTAGCGAGAGAGAGGATAGGGAAGTGGGTTGAAATTTTTTGTTGTATTTTCTTGACTTGTCTCACTTGACTGAATTTATACCTCAAAAAGTAGCTTTTTACAAACCATGATTAAGCTTAAATCATGGTTGTTAGCTAGGATAATCATGCAAACTTGTTGAGCTTCAAATTGGGCCGAAAAAAGTTGGGTTCAGAAATAAAACGCCCCATAACGATAACATTTTTATGTCACTTGAGATTAAATTTTTGCGAGGTTATAATAATAATAATAATAATAATAATAATAATAATAATAATAATAATAATAATAATAATTTTTTAAATCATAATTATCGAGGCCTACTATCGATTCACCCGATATTTAATCAATCAACGAAACTGGAATTAACAATCAATGAAACTTGAATTGCAAAATAGGATCCAAATGAAATATCTCCCAACCAAAATAATTAAATACGATAAATGAAGGTGGAAAATTTAAATAACATAATGGAATTCGTTTGATAAATAAATTGGGTGTAATTGAATTAATAAACATGATTTGATTAAATAAATAACCATGACCAATTAAATAAATAACCATGATTAATTAAAATAAACATGATTTAAAAAAATAAATATGGTTTAGGGTCGAGCTATTACAGCTTTCTTGCTTTGTATAATTTGTTTCACCCATTATGGGTTCAAATATCTTTAAATCTTCTTTCTTCCTTTTTATTTCTCCCTCTTTTTAAAAATTGTTTATCCTAATTCAATTCTAGTGGTCTTCCTTCTCCCTAGGCTTGAAAAAGAAACTCATACCTATTTAAAACTCGCACCAATTTAAAATCTACAAAATCCAAATGGGTGTTAAAAATGGGAGGAAATGGGTATGTGATGAAAATACGGAAACGAGTATGGGTATGGCTCATATGTGTATGCATACAAGTTTAGGCTTTACCCACCCCATTTCGCACCCATAACCCGTATCCAATAAAACTCACCGTGTACCTACCCCATGTGACATTTGTAAACCCATTTGTACAAAAAACTTTTAGAAAAGGTACTAGTCCTAGATTTATGACAAGACCCAAAGCTCAATTTTATACCTAAAGAAATCTTGGGCAATCACCATCACACTCGATGTTCATCCTCCACTCTCCAATTCTTCTTAGTTAGCCACCCACATGTGCGCACATCTGTCATTCTTTCTTCTTCAATTGCTCACTGATTTGTCACATGTAAAAGATAAATTCATCCCTCCAAAAATTTGTAAAGCCTCCAATACATATTTTGCGAGAATATGGGTGTAAAATGGGTATAGATTTTTGTGGTCTATTTTTACCCAAATAAAATCCGTATATTTGCAAAATCTAATGGGTATGGGAGTGGGTATGACTTTTGAACACTCAGTGGGTATTGTTATGAGTATGAATTTTAAAAATGGGTATGGGTGAGGGTATAGAAAAACCCGCCTCATTATAAGCCCTGCTTCTCCCTTTGTTTTTAATTTTTATTTTAACTCAAAAAACATTTACCCATTATTTGGATCTAAAAAAGTTCATTGGAAACAAAATAAAAAGGACAAATGTTAGAAGGAAAAAATTTTAAGAGAAAATAACTTTTTCCCCTATGCTAGACATGAAAGATAAAAGGAAAAACTTTCTTAAAAAGAAAACACTTATTCTTTTCCACACCCGCCTATCCAACCTTCTGCCATATGCATCATGTCATCAACATCATTTCCTGTCTTGCAGCCTTTCCTACCCCAATCAACCATGAAACCACCAAGTTGGCATGTAAATTTCTATAATCGCTTTTTTTCATGAATTTTGCCTAAAATTGACCCAAAACCTCATTAGTTTTAATGAATTGGATTTAATCTAATGCTAATTATGATGTTCAACTATGAAGGTAGCTTCGCTATCTTGAATCCATACTCTCATATTCAGGTTACCAAGTTGCTTCAGCTTTTTGAAGAGAGAGCCAAAGAAAGGAGAGAGTGCAACTATGGCTAAGCTTCTCAGCCTAAGGAGAGAGAAAAGATGTAGGGAGATGAATTGTATCCAAAGCAATGAACCACGAGGCGATTTGTAATGCTGGGAAACCCGGGATGGACTATTGAAAGTTTCTCTAAAATGTCTCAATTTTGGGAGGATGTTTAATTGGGTTAAAGTAAGCAATTTTCCACCATATTTTAAATCAATTGTTTTCCTTGCTAACAAAATTTACAAAAAGTTGCTTTCCAAACTATGTTTTTTCCTTCAATTTTTCCTTAATTAAAACACAATATTAATGTTCATACATGAGTTAGGACTCGAGATTTTCATTACCATAATATCTTACACAATTATATATGATGATAAAGAAATTAGCATTTAATGGAGTACAAATCATATAAGATCATCATTCTCTTTCTTGCACTAATAAGATCATTCTCATTCCTTCCTCCATACCAAATATATCTATAGTAAACAAATTTAATTCCGGGGGGGGGGGGGGGGGGGGGGTGTTGCATTTGAATGGAATTTTTATTGAATTTTGCTTTCTTTCACCCTCATATAATTTTGAACTTACCTCCTAACTCATTTAACACCCCCTTTTTCCCTTCTATATGCAATTTTTAATTTTTCACAATACTTTAGTGAACTCTTGATGAACTTGAATTTAAGGAAAAAAAAAAGTTTGAATATGTAGCAAAAGTATGGGGGAATTCTAATGTAATATAGTCTATCCTTTTTATATCATGTTTTAAAGAAAAGGGGGCTTCATGGGAGACGAGTAGTATTCTTGCCTTGATGAAAAGCCAAAAAAAAGCAAAAAAGCAAAAAAGCAAAAAGGAATTATTGTTCATTAAACTAGTATTGTAGACATTGTTTTGCTTTATGAATTAGTTCTGGATCACAATAAATCTGAGTAGGAAAAGCGTGCTCCTCATTTAGTTTTGCTTTTCTAGTGTTGGAATCTCAAAGTTATTTATGCCATTATTTTGCATGACCTCAATCATGCAAAGTTGTAGTGTTGCGAATACATTATTCAGGTTTGTGCTGTAACCCATTAGATGACTTATATATGGCTTCAAGTAGCTCATCGATTTTCTTAGGAGCTTTTGCTGTAGGATTGAATTGCTCTAGAAATCCAAGATCTATTACTTTCATATCTAGACTATTTGGAGGCTTATAGTAGAGTTGAATGTTAAATCCACTCATTGATGCATCCTGAGAGAATTCACTATCTATTGGTGAGATATGAGGCTTAATGCAGCCTTGCTGGATAAATATTCTCATGGTTGGATTACACTTTAGCAAATGCTCTTAAGTAGTGAGCAAGAGTTCTTGCATTAAATAAGACCTATAAACTTTCTTTTGTCATGGATGTAACCACCTAGTTTTCAAGAAAATACTTCATTTCAAAATTCATCAAACTAAGGACATGTAGTTAGTATGAGAAACATAAATTTTCAATGAACTTTTTACTTTTCACTCTTCGCATTGGCTTATCCTCTTTCGGTGATATGTTAATTTGGGTTTTAATGCATTAACCACTAATGCAATATTGATTTATACACATTTCTTGAGTTGGAAAAAGACTAAAGATTGGTGTGGCAACATAAAGGGACTTGTTGGATGAGGTCATGATCAACTTCGATCCATTTTCCCACTATTTTTTCAAGCATTTTAGATGCTATATTGATTACTTGATTATTTGACAAACATGTTTCTCCTAGGTTCCATATGTAATATATTATTCTTAATGAAACTAAAGATTTAGATGCCACTTTAGTCATAAAACCATATTTTACTTTTCCTACTATACTCTTACTTGCCATGATGTCAATGACAACTCATCGCCTAAAACTGTATTTTACATCTCGTGTAAAGTGTGATACTTCCCTTGTTATGCATAACAATTCTCTAGCATTTAGATGATGGTGAGTTTGGGGCATAGATGGAGGAGAAAACAATAGATGGGAGAATTTGTAGCTAATGGAGAAGGAAAGTGAGAAGACTGTGATGATTAGAGGGAAAGCGAGTGAAACATCAACTATGATTGCACAAAGCCATGTTGGGCATTTACTAACCGCTGAATTGTTCAATGCCCTAACCATGGGAATATTCTTAAAGTAGCGTAGAGACTGAGGAAGGACTTCACCTATCATGAATTATCACATAACCTACTCATGTTTCAATTATTTTGCCACTAAGAAAAGCTAGTCATTATAGACAATAGCCCATGGCCTTGACAAAAACATGTTGGGCCTTACCTATCTAAGGATTCATTTACCCATTCACAATTGAAAGCTTATGTATCTCCATTTGATAACATGTCAAGAGATACTAGAAAGCCGATAAGAAAGTGTTTCAAGGGGATGATTTAATACAATGATTCAAATTACATAAGTAGGATTATGTTCATCCGATTAAGGTTGAATGTTAATATTTAGAAACTTCTGAGAAGAGGCATGTCAATGCAGTTTGATGATGCCATGATGGACACCATGATCAAATGGGTAGCCTTTAAATACAATAGACGACTAAGGTTTTGTTATTCACATTGGACTACAAGCCATCTTGAAGCACACTGTCAAAACAAATAGGAAAAAACTATGAAGGTTAACTTCATCTCTCACAATGAAAGGGTTTGAAGTCCTAAATAACATAAAGAATGAGAATAAGACGGTGTTGTAGAAGAAGCTTCAATAACAATCATCTAAGGTACGAGTGATAAAAATAACAATGACTCAATTAAAAGGGCATGACTAGATCTACCTATACTAGAGCCATCTAAACTAGTAATTAAAAGTCTTTGAGCCTTTATATCAAAAGCAAATCCAGATAAAATAAGAGTGATGGCAACTCACCAGGACAACTAAATTGATGCAGGAAGAAGTAATTTAAGCACTAACCAAATAACAAAGTGTACACTTGTATAAAAGTTGGTGAGAATATTAAGGATTGAAGGTTTCTTTTATACCACAAAACAAACTGGATGGATAAGGTTCTATTAGTTGTAAAGACAACCAAGGAAATAAGTGGCTAGGACACTAGGATATTTGCTTCAATGGGGAGGTTGGTAGGAATAGCGAATAAGTGATAATAGTTAAATGCAATCAAAAAAGGATACCTATAATGGCTACTTATGGAAGCCTTAAAAGCACAATCTCTTGATGGATATTTTAGGAAGAGGTCAAAATTCTAAGACAAGGCAGCTGATCGATGGTGATTTCATGGATATGGTGGAGAAGGCTAGTAGAGAGGAAATGACTTCGAGAAAGAAAGCCTTGACAAGTACTAACACCGTAAGGACAGTTAGGGCAATGCTTGGCAACCCTTGCGGTTACAAATGAGAGCCTCATGAGCTATAATTACAAAGGGCTCGGAAATCCTTGAGAGGTTAAACGCGTCCAAGTGGTAGTGGAAGAACAAGGTCCCAGCATGCACTTTCTTATAGATTTTCTATGTGCACAAAGGAGGATAGAATAATTCAAGTATAAGCTAAAATCCACTAAGGTATTTATGATAAACTAAGTAAGGAAATCAATGGTTTGAGTCTTATGCTAAGGAAAAGTGTTTAGTTATAGCGTTCCCTTGACTCACTATCATGCTAAAGCCTGACAGGGCGATTGGTTAGCATTTTACCAAAATTTATAACTAGTTAGATAATACGTAGAAGCACTTATAGTGAGGACTCCTTCGGAAGTTAATGAAGAGAAAACATCCCATACTATGAGAGATTTTAATTCAATTCTTTTATAATCTACAACAAAGAGGGCCTAGTTAGGGAGATATCTACTATGTTAATATTTTGATAAATACTTATTGATTATAGGCTAAATGAAATTGCTTTGTTAGTTACCATCTTTATATGGGACAATAAAAAGGACACCTTAAAATTTACGAGGAAATATTGAATAAGGAGGTAAATAACACCTTTGAGCCTTCCTTGGCTGCATACAATTACTAGGAATGACTTTAAGAATTAATTATTAATGCCATAAATCCCCACAAGCCTTTTAACGTACTTTATTCTCATTCATATGCTACCTAAGAAAGCTTCTCACAAGGTCACCAATCATAAAAGCGACATGTAGCAAGTAAGATTCCAACGAGTTAGACATACAGTTCTCGGTGATAGAGATAGTCGTTTAGAATCTTGTAAGCCCTTCTTAACCATATTTTGTGGTATTACATTAGACATTACTTCGAGAGTACAACATTCTCACTATGCCTTATAGATTGACGAACTTATGTGTCCTCATGACTTGTGGTCCAATCCCAAGATTCCCTACTGCTAGGCAGCCACTTAAGGTTCTCCATTCCATAAGTACAACCCTTGGTAATAGGTCAAATTTAACACCATCTATAATGCCCCTACTCCATCTCAACTGAAAATGGTTACCAAGAAAATTTAGCCACAAAATCATGGTTGCTCATAGAAATCATAGCTGCACATGCAATAAACCCTTTAAATCTCTTTGTTTCCACAAGTGGGTAAGTGAAGTTTGGTGAGAGTCTGCAGAAGATTTACCCACAAAATCTTTTCAAAAACACAAATGCAAACATATATATAAGATAAAATGGGAAGGGGGAAACATATGCACACACTTAAAAGATGCTTGGCTTACAAATTGTTGGTCCCATCTATAGGCCAAATCAGCCAAGAGGGGGGCATGAATAGGGTGATAATAAATTCTTTTAAGTATCTATATTTTTTTGAAGAAATTTTTACAAGTATAAACTTAAGCTAAAAAGGAATAAGATGGCACAAAGCTAAGCACTTGAATGGATAGAGTTAATAGTAATAAGAAAAATAAATCAAGCATTTGAGCAGAGTATAAAATGTAGAATGCAAAGCACACTGTATTTTTTAACGAAGTTCACCCTCTCAATAGGGCTATGTCCCTACAAAAGGACTTCTTTGTTAGGATTGAACTGATTTTTATTAATCTCCTTGAGATACAATCTTCAAGTATCCACCCGAGGACCTTGACAATACACCCTGTAAGTCTTATCTAAGGCAAGTTCACTAAAGACTCCTTTATAGGAAGAATACCACCCTATCTACTTTTCTTACTTGCAAGCTGAGTTCTCTTAACTCACTTACGCACAAGGAAAATACTCCAAGACTCACTCGAAGTAGGCAATATACACACTCTATTGACCATCTTGTTCACAAGAAAACTCTCAAGCTCTCTTGTCAGGCAAGGAATTCAGTGGGTAGGATGAATATAATTGATTTGTAATACAATGTCCAGAGTATAACTAGGAGTTTACCACTTGATATTTTCTAGTTGTGTGTTGTACTCTTCACCCATCAGCTAAGTCTTCTATTTATAGGCATCAATTTAAAAGATGACCTTGTAGATGAGATATTAGTTGTTGGAGAACTAAAATATGCTTTGGAATTCACTTTTTCTCTAGCCAGTGTTCTAGTCGGCTTCTTGAGTTAGCCATTACAATATCCTTTTTTGGTATGACATGTTCAGGAAATAGATTTTGAGTTTGCATTAAATGCCCATAGCTATTGATTTCTTCTTTGGGGAAGGCAAGCAAGCCCCTTTCCTCTTGTCAAAGTGACCATTTCGTCTTTTGGAACTTGACCTGAAACTGCTTTTGCTTTGCATTAAATGCAAGCTTTTGATAACGAAACACATTTGAATTTGATCTATAAGTAGCTAAGTAATGTTCATCCCATTTTTGTGATTGTATAAAAAATAATTTAGCTAATTTGATTAAGTACACATATTGTGTTAGCAAGACAATTAATCAACTAAATAAATTTAGCTAATTTGTTTAAGCCTAACATTTGAATATATCAAATCTGTATGCAGTCTAATAAAGCATGATTTGTGAAAACATCATTTCTAATTTTATGGTTTAAATAATAGTCTCATACACATAATCAGATATAACAAGCATGATTTTACTTGTTTAAATGTACCAACTTGTGAATTTTTTGTATTCTACTTTTAGTGACATTGACTTAGTAGATGTCTTGACTGGTGTGACAAAGGTATTTTTATGGTATTAAATTAGACTCTTAAGCTCTATTCAGTTCAATACTCAATCAAATGAATATGCTATGCCAATATGATAATGTAATAAACAAATATGCCTTGAATTCAAAACTACATAATCCATTACATGATTCATTTATAGGGCCTGACTAGCATGCAATAACTAACTCTTCATATATGCAAATATGGTTCTTACTTTTCATTCTATATGACACCATGAGATGATATGTTGTTTGATGTAAGAGTGTATCAACTCTTACAAATTAAGTTGCTAAATCTAACACAGATCCCTATTACTTAGTTTAATGACTTGTTTGCATATTTATTCCTTATTTTTGGGTTTTCAAGATTACGAATACAGAGTAAATCACTTGACCCTTAATACACATATTCGGGTTTTCCCTTATATAAGGAGTGTAATTAAGATGTGCAACACACTTATTTCGTTGCCTAAATAGAGGCATAGACAATTACGATAACACATATTCAAGCTAATTAATGATATGGATTAAAGATCATGGCTTAGAACATTGGTGCTGATTTTATTCACTTTCACTATTTTTAGATTTTTTTTATTACCATAATCAACTCAAGAGCGTTGAAGTCACTAAGTAAATAAAAGGATATCAAGCCAACCTAACAACCCAACCCTAAGAATTGATGGCTTAAGTGTTTAAGGCAGGCAAAGGACCAATTATGCGAGATGAGGTTTCCTAAAGTACACCTTAGCCTGGGTGTCCCATCATGCACACTCTAGTGGGATACAACTCAACAATTAAGTCATGAAGCATTACAATGAATCAAAATGGCACAAAACTCTCCCAACATAAACAAAAAACTTTTTGCATTTTCAAAAGTCTTTAAAAAAAAAGAAATTACAAAGTGGGTGTCTCACTCCCACATCAAAACTCCACAATGCCCCCATTGTGTGAACTAAGGTGCCTTAAGGAAACCACATAACTAGTGCATATCAACACAAACCAAATAATGATCACTTCCTAAGGGGTGAATAATGTGATTAGCAAAACTTAAACTAAATTCCAAAATCAAAGTGACCTTGAAATGAGAAGTAGACATGCCAAAGTTAGTAAGGCTAAGCTTTAAGTGCAAAGGTAATGATCAAGGAGTAGGAGATAGAGCTCTAAGCGGAATATGAATGTGGAAATAAAAGCAACATAAAAGATAAGGATTATTTAACAATGCTGACCCTTTCAAATAGGGCTAGTCATCAACTATGGACTCCTTGCTTAGGATTCAAACACATCCACTTCTTTGAGTACTTTTAAGTATGTGAAAAACAATTTCAAAGACCTTCCTATGAAACCCAAATAAAGCAAGTTACCCCTTATGCAAACACACACACCATGACAACACATACTAGTTATAGAAAAAAATTCTATCAAAATATTTATCTGAAGTACTTGGGTAATATGGCTAGGAGTGTCCATTTGTCTAGGACCAGATCAAACCTGATCGAACTAACCTAGATTGAAGGTTGAATAAGAGCTTAGATGCGGACCAAAGATCGAACTTACATAGACTCGATCCACACCGTAATTAGACTAAAAATTCCTAGACCAAACTGACTTTGACTGATGCTAGGAACATGTGCGATGGCATAGGTGAAAGTAAGCAACATGTGTGACAGTGTGAGCATTATAGAGTCATAAAATAACAAGGAAGTAATTTTCATGTTCAGGGGTTTTCAACTTAACAATTGTGCATTATATGGATAGGGTTGTTCATTGGTCCAAAGATAGACCGAACCTGACCAAACTGAAGAATGAAGATAAAAAGAGGGGCATTGAAGTTAATTAGTGAACCTAGCTCTGACATAAGATAAGAGCACAGAAACCATACTTGCTTGCATATGAGGGAATTTAAGTTTTCAACATTAATCATCGCTTAATGACACATTTGATAAGGTGGTGCTTCGGCTAGGCAATGTGATGCCGGCAGAGGTGCTCAAAATAGTGTGCGAGAGCCATGTTGGCTAGTAGGTAGGAGAAGAGTCATGTTAGTTGGTAAGCTCCTAGCACAATAAGCTATCGGTGATTATGGGTTTCTAATTGGACGAGACTGAGATGGAGGATGCCATTCAAGAAGAAGATATTGGTGTTGCTAGAGTAGCTGAATTGAGATAGAGGCTACTCTTTGGTGGCTTCTAGGTAGAATGAGAGTCATGCTGGCTTGTAGGTTCTTAGCACAATAAGCTATTGGTGACTACGGGTTTCAGACTGAGTGAAACTAAGATCAAGGATGCCATTCAAGAAGAAGATATTGGGGTAGCTGGAGTAGCTGAATTGAGAACGAGGCTAGAGGTAGAAGTGGAGAGAGGCAAAGCATGAGCTGGACAGAAAGCTAAGATTCAGATACCAAGAAGAAAGTGACAGAGTGTGAACTAAGTGGACTATTTGGGTGAATAGCAAACAAAGAAGAAAAAAACCTAATTAAATAACATTGGCATCGCTGAAAAGCTTGGACTAGTTTTCCAATTTCTTATTCGGTCATTGATCCAGACTAGTGGACCGAACTGTACCAGACTAAAGACTGAATAAGAAAAATTTAAGGACTGTAGACCTTCAATCTAGGCCAGTCTTCAGTCTGGTTCAATTTTGGACTATAATAGTGAACAACCTTAAACATAACAACCACTAAACCAGTGACATCTTGGCAATATCAGGCTGAAGCACAAGATTCCCAACCTTCTTATTGTCCTATCTCATCTTCTTTTTTCAACTTATCATTTGTTTTTATGACTTCAGTTGATATATCCTTTGTAGCTTTGTCCTTGTTTTTCTCCCCGACATTCAGTTTCTTAAGAGCTTCAATTGTTGTGGAGCATCCTTGTCATCCTCTTGGTTCTTTTGTGATTCAGACCTTCTTGGAGAGTTTCTGGTGAATGTCTTGTAACTTGGCAAGGGCAACAATGTCATTTTATAAATATTTTTTATAGAATATGGAAAGCTATAAGTCAGTGAACTCTTGAATAAGTGTCTTTATTTTGTATTGGCTAGGCAACAATGCTTCTCAAGCAGTTGAACATAAAACTAAAAGAAGGTAAAGCGAAGAAGTCAATTGGGCCCAAGATAATAAATGCAAACAAAACAAAATCCTTTCACGTTGAGTAGAACATAGTGTTCTTGCATGCACTATCACCACCATGGAGTCATGTGTCATGATATTACCGACTTAAATTAGGATGCCCATAGCTTCTTTTGTGAAGTAAAAAATAGTGTTCTTATTCAAACTATTAGATTAGCATACTAAGCTTGAGTTCCTCCTAATAGTTGCCATAATATAGCTACCAATGATGTACATTGAGATCAGAGAAACTTAGACAATTATTTAATAATTCTCATGAAAGTATCATTTATTTATGGTTATAAATCAAATGGGTTCTCAAACAACATTGATTTTCTTATATGCAAGTTCTAAAAATAACTAAATAACCAACCTCTATGAGACAAACAAAGAATTTGTAGCTAATTGAGCAAGCAAATTGGATGCTACTTACTAGCATGTTGAGAAAGGATTTCCTAACACCACAGTAACTTAAAATTTAAAATAATAGAATACTCTTCCGAAGTTTCTTAATTTGTTTTCAGTCTTTTCAACTTTTATCTATGATTACCTCAATATAAGGCATAGGAGAATGACCACTAACAAGCAACATCATATTTAAGCATCGTAGTGACTTAAAAGACATGAATGCTTACTTAAGGAAGATAGTACACATAGGACCTATCTATGTATAAATCACATTTACAGACTCTCCGAACTATAGGTAGTCATATTAACAGGGTCACATACAAATAAATGAACAGATGACTTTATAACATATGCCTAAGCTAAGAGGAACCCTTTATGGACACTGATGGAAGGGTTCCTAAATTACTTTCTCCTCTTTGACCACCTGATTGGTAAACCACAACTCCTTGACTGGTTTTCTCAGATATCATGTCACATGATCAACATACCCATCATTCAACTTATAGAGACCTCACTCTTTGTAGTATGTGTGAGTGAGTGGGTGCATTTGGGGTGGAGAAGCATGCTTGTACACGTATAATCCAAAAGAAATGGATCTAAATTTTGCACCCTATAATAAAGTCAACTACATCCCATAAAAGGCTACCAACAAAATCTACATGAAGAGTAAAAATTAGTTGAATCAAGCATAATATAAGGAAAGCTAAACTCTTCTCGTACTCTCTATCCAAACTACCCTAGGAGTTTAAATGACTTCCTATTTACCTTTTATTATATAAAAGCCTTATAAGCTACCTAATGATGTTTGGTTAAACCAAGGATAATCCAAGAAACCTAAACTAAGGGCTAGCTTACAAAGTGCATGTAGCAGTCCCCAGGGTTCTATTTTCAACCGTGCTTAAACCCCCAAGGGAGGTCTCAGGCCTAAATGGTGGTTGTTTCTTATTTAGTTCTTTAGTTTTGAAATAAAACTGGTAGTTACCTACAAAATTGGCAATAACCCTAGGCTTTTAGCCTTATGTTTGTGCTTGTAATGATAAGAATGCAAAAGATAATTTTACAAAAACTCAACGAACATATGCCAAAGAAAATGATCAGTGCACCTGTAAGCTTAAACATTACCCAATCAATCAATATATAGCTCAATAAGTTACATACCCAAAGCATAATACATCCCTAAAATTTCAACTCCAACATTTGATGAACATAGACAATACTTATTTACCTAATCTAAAAAGATAGTTAGCCCAATGGTCGTTTAGAGATGCTAGATGATATGTAGAGTGTGTCAAAGCTTGGGATGTTCCAAAGTTGATTCACCCGAACAGAATTTCAAAGTCACTAAACTGGACTTTAGAACAGGATAGACTTTGACAGTAGTTTAGGCTTACTTTGGTATAAAATTTAAAGCTTAAAGTAACAATGATATGACGTGGGTAAAGGAAAAGCCACCAGCAAGCTTAAAGACCCACCAATAAGTTGATTAAAGGCATAACTACCATCAACCTATCTAAAGGATCTACTAGACTCACCACTAAGGACACTTGGATAAAGAGATAGAGATTTTGGAGTCAAACAAACTTCTTTTTCATTGATTCACTTCAACTTTTAATGATCTCCAATGGATATAAACTTTGCAATCTATAAGGAAAAAGGGTCTAACTCTTAGTTAAATGAAAACACAAAGCATTAAACTAGTACACTTAACCTTTAAATATTAAAGCTAAAACTTATAGAAAATTAAAGAAGAAACATAAAAAGACTAGGCTTAATTTAGTGCCAGTTTAACTCTTTTGATACGTCATCTTCTGCCATTAAATGGGTGCTTATGCCTAGGCTTTCCAAGCGAGGAAGACTTGGAAGAGTTGGATGCCTTGAATTAAAGCTCAAGAAATGATGAATCTCGCAAAGTAATGGAGGAAATCAACAGTTGATTCATGCCCATTGGGCTACCCTCAAGTTACCACCAAAGTGTTTGGCAAACTGCTAACTTTGGCCAGACACTGACTTTGGAATGCTCTGTTGGACATTGTCAAAGTCTTTGGACTGGCTTTGTAAGCTCTTTGAAATAGATTGTGTACTGTTGTCATAGTTGTTAGGATTGACTTTGATTTGGCAATTGCTAAACTTTCATCTCAATACCAACTTTTTAAGCGAAGAGCATATATATAGTTTAGCCTTACTTTGACCAAGGGAATTGATGTCTTGGACCCTTAGAGCCACACTATCCCGACTCCCCTTTTTAAAAATTATTTACCTTTAAATCCTGATGGTTTAAACACAAGCTTTATAATAATTACTTAATATACAAATATTTAAGACCCATCAAAAATGAATGGGAGACTGTAGTGTCATGTGTTGATGATGATTACTTCAAAGCACTTCAGATTCCTCATCACTTAGGATTCTCTCTAAAATATGAATGAACAATGTCAGCAGCAACATCACTTCTATGACAAGGCACAAAGTAAGCCATCACAGTGACTTGACCAATCACCACCATAATAGCATCATGATCCCTTTGAATTCTCAGAAGAGCAACATTGAAGTCCATACTCACATCTTCCCAATGTCCTTAAAGTACTAAAAGAGGACAATAAATGCCTTGATGAAATTGACTCTTTGCTCGGTGATAAGTAACACACTTTGAGAAGACATCATGGACATCTTCTCTCATCTTTGGTCCATAGAAGTGTTCTTTGAAGATGTTAGTGGTTTCATTGACGCCAAAGTGGCAAGCTAGACCACCACTATAGGCCTCTTCAACCAAACGCTTATGGATTGGGCTCTTTAGAACGCACAATTGATTCTTTTTGAAAACGAACCCATCTTAAACAATATAGGGTCATTTTGATCCATTCCATCCATCTTTCAGATACAGAGAGAAGTTTTCATCCCTTTTGTAAAGTTCTTTAAGGAATTAAAAGCCGAGAATGCAGGCTTCCATAAGTAAAAGTAGTGAGTAATGCCTTGAAAGAGCATACGCCACCACATTAGAACTCCCTTTCTTGTACTTTACCACAAATGTGAGGGATTGTAGGAACTCTACTCTACTCACTTAGCATACCTCGAATTAAGCTTGTGTTGCCCATTGAGATATTTCAAATCTTGATGATCAGTGGAGAACAAAGTACTTTGGCCTTAGATAATGAGACCAATGTTTAAGAGTTAGAACTCTTTATCATTGGTGATATAACTCTTCCTTGAGCCATTTAACTTCTTACTACAGTAAGCAATTAGGGCATTGGTTTTGGATAAGAACCATACCAATGCCCACTCAACTAGCATGACACTCCACTTTAAAGACTTGATCAAGGTTTGGAAGTTCTAAAATAGGGGCAGTATGGATGCTAACAATCTTGATGAATCACCTATATAATAAAGCCAAACTAATGTGCCAAGAGAGTTTTTAGACCGAATCACAAGTTTAAGTGTTAAAAAAACCTCAATTAGCAACCATCTTAAAACTGAAAATTAGATAGTAATTGGATAAGCTAGGATGTTTTATGATAAGACACACCATCTAAACTAAGCACAGAGCCCCTAATCCTCTCCAAGGATAAGACAAACCACCAAGGAATAACTAAGACTCACTTGAACACCACTTTACTAGACCACAAGTAAAGATAAGCAAGTGGAAGATTCACGGGGTTAAAGTAGCCATGCTCAACTTCATTCATAAACTCACAATCTACCTTACAAGTTGGCTTGGACATGACCTATATTGAGTTGGCCATTACTCATAAAAACTACTATACATAGGGAAATATGAAAATACAACTTACTAGATAAGAGAAGAAAATAGCATAAATAAGTTACTAGTAAACTAGTAAGAAAACGATGAAAAATAGAAAACTAGGACTTTGAAGCTTGTTCCCATTAGCTTGAAGACTTATTGCCTTGAATTTGCAACTTAGCATAGGTAAATAAATCTTTTAAACTAGGTGGATAATAACTTATTCCCTTGGACCGAAGAATTCTAATGTATTAAATGCACCTAGTCTTCAGCACATTCACACTGCAGTAAGGTCAGATTGAACAAGCCATAACTCCCTCATTTCTGGTCTAAAGTTATTAACAGAGGAGTCAAATGAAAGTTTGAAATGTATATTTTATAAGGAAAAAGATTTCATAAGATTTGGCCCAACCTTTATTAAGATATGGGCTAAAGAAGTCAGATGGCCCACTAAAACTATATGAATAGGTCTGGCTTTGCATACCTTTAGGCTTATTATCACTTAACTTGGTATATATTATTCCACATGGGCTTTAGGTTAGCCCATTAAGGTTTCTAGAAAGTGAACTTTCTACTCCTTATATGTATGTTGGGCTTGCATAATCGACCTCACAAAATAGGCAAATTCGGACTCTTTTGGATAGTTTTGACCATTTGATTTCTATCTTGCATTTGAGAGACCAAATTATCTCCGAATTGATTCTTGATTCCATGGAAAGAAGATATCTTGAAATTTTGTGCTGGATCCATTTTGAGCTTTCTATATTTGTTTGTCCTTATGCTGCAATGCCTCAAAGTCAATGCATGCTCACTATCGGACTGTTATGTGATTGGACAACATAGGACATGAAACTTTAAAGGGTTTTAGTCGGATGTTTTGACTGATTTTGGACATGGGATTTTTTTAGAGATACTGGGGTAGGGAACTCAATCATAGGTGTGTCATCCTCCCTTTATTGAAATGAATTTGTCCTCAAATTTACATCATTGTTATCATCAAGCCGTGCACTATTTTGGGCGGAACTGTGTGCAAAGTTAACCTCATGCTCATTCTAGAGCTTGACCATGATTGAACCGTATGAATACCTTTTCCAAACTTTATAAGGTCTATACTCCAAAGACATATTCTTAGACCTCCTCTTGGTAAACAAGATATTTCTTTAGAGATGCAGCTAAACTAGATCACTCGATCTTGTGTCAAACAGCTTTACATGCTTAAGGGAATGGAATTACAATTCATTTTATTTTTTTAGTGCACTCAAGGCATGGGGAATAAGCATATCATGTGGAGCATAAGAAAGATGTTGAAAGGTAGTCATGTGATCTTGGTAACTCTTTTCATTGGGGTTCCAGACTTTAAAATCCTAAAAAATACTTTTGGTGGGAAATGCGGTGCATGGGCTCTCTAAAAAAGAAGAGTATTTCATTTCCTCCATGGCTTTCATTGGACTTTGGCTGTGAGATTTGATGTGGAGCTAAAGGAAGAAGGGTGACTTTCTTGCCATCTTTTGAAAAGGTGTAGGTGTTTAGGTGACCATCATGTTGAGCTTGATGATCAAATTGTCATAGCTTTCCAAGGAGAACATGACATCCATCTATAGGAATGATGTTGCATCATACTTCATCTTGATGGCTCTTTCCAATTGATAAGGAAATTAAGCACCTGGAGTCAGCAAGGAGAACTTTATCTGGATTGAGCCATTGGGTAGAGTAAGGTTAAGGATGAGGCTTAAATTTGATCTTGAGCTTTTCCACCAAGGTTCTTAGGGCCACATTTGCACAACTTCCTCCATCAATGATAACCCTACACAGTTTCTCTTGAATAGTGCACTTAGTATAGAAAAGCATCTCCCTTTGCTCTTTCTCCTTGGGTAACTTCACATCACTAAGTGCTCTTTTTACCGTCAAAAGTTCTCTGCCATCTACCACTTCCACGCATTCCTTTATACCTTTCATCAAGTAAAGGTATTTCTCTTCCTGCCCTTTCACTTCTTGGATAGATTCGTATTCGGAAAAGGAGGTAATTCTATGGTTTGACCACTCTTACATAATATGACTAAGTCCTTGACATTTGTAACATCTTCTAGAGCCATTAGGGTTAGAGGAAGGGTTATTTCACAGGCCTTGTGTCTCTTATGGTGGAATGGACATAAGAGGTAGTACGTTTAGGGGAAAAAGAAGTGCACCCATTGTTAAAAGGGTTGTCTTCTTAGGGGGGCTCTTTCTTACAGGGCCTGGTTTACTTTTGTTGCTCAACTCTATCGACTAGCACACAAACATCATCAAAAGAAGAGTATTGCTGGCTCAACAACATTAGTATACTTGGGATTAAGGCCATCAAAGTATCTCACAATAGTTTGGTCTTCTGACTATTGAATGTCACATTTGATGATAAGTTTCTCGAACTCCCCTGTGTATTCTTCCACACTCAGGTTACCTTACTAAAGATGATAGAGTATAGAGTAGTTGTGGAAGATGATAGAGTATAGAGCAGTTGTCTTAGAGATAAGATGGAGGTAGAAATGGATCTTTTAACTTCGCTTTCATTTTATCCCATCTCCTAACCTTGCTTTTGTCCTTCTTTGCTCTCTTCTTGACAAGGTTTCCAACCATAAGGAAGCACACTTCCTCACCTTAAGTGCCACCAATTTGACCTTCTTGTCATCACGTACATCTCTGTAATTAAAGATTATCTCTATCGTTTGAAGCCATTCTAAAAACTCATCTAGACCCAATGACCTTTAAACTTCTGGATCTTTACCTTGAAATCTTTCGTAGAGGTGAGAGCTCTTTAATTCCTTCTTAAGCTCGAACATTCATCTTCACTAAAGAAGGCAAAGAACTGTTTTCCTCTTCTTCTACTTGTGATTCACAAGGATTGGATGAGTGAGAAAGAGAACCTTCAAGATCTCACCTCTTGTTCCTCATATAATCGACAAGTTACTTCCTCCAATACTCATTCTGTGGTCTCAAATCTTCATTACTCTTTGTAACCCTTAATCCTCTCCAAGGATAAGACAAAAACACCAAGGAGATGACTAAGACTCACTTGAGAACCACTTTACTAGGCCACAAGTAAAGATAAGCAAATAGAGGATTCACGGGGTTAAAAGAGCCTTGCTCAACTTTATTCATAAACTTACAATTTGCCTTACTACTTAGCTTGAGTATGACTTATATAGAGCTGGACATTACTCTTAGAAGCTGGTATACATAGGGAAATATGAAAATATGATTTACAAGACAAGCTAAGAAAACAGCATAAACAAGTTACTAAGTAAACTAGAAAGAAAACGATGATAAATCGAAAAGTAGGGCTTTAAAGCTTATTCCCATTAGCTTGAGGCCTTGTTTCCTTGATTTTTCACTTTATCATGGGTAAATGAAGCTTTGAAACTAGGTAGGTGAGCACGTATTCCCTTGGAGTGGAGAATTCCAATGTATTAAATGCAATTAGACTTCTGTGCATTCATACTACCATAGGGTCAAATGCAACAAGCTATAGCTCCCTTATTTCTAGTTCACTAATGACAGAGAAGTCAACTGAAATTTTGAAACATCTTTTGGTATGATCATAAAAGATTCAGGAGATTTGGCCCAGCTGTTGGTAAGATATGGGTTAGAGAAGTTAGATGACCCAAAACTGAAATGATATGAATAGGTTTGACTTTGTACACATTTAGGCTTATTATCACTTGACTTAGCACAGATTATTCCTCATGAGCCTTAGGTTAACTCATTAAGGTTTCCAGAAAGTGAAATTGCCACCCCCTATATGCATTTTGGGCTTGTATAATCGTGCTCACAAGAGTAGGCAGATTCAGATAGTCTTAGATGGTTTTGACCATTTGATTTCTATCTTATGTTTCAGAGAGCAAATGATCTCCAAATTGGTTTGTGATTCCATGGAAACAAGACATCTTGAAATTTATCTTGGATCCACTTTGAGCTTTCCATATTTGTCTACCCTCTTGCTACAATGCCTCGAAGTCAAAGCATGCTCACCGTTAGACCATTATGTGACTGGACAATATATGACCTAGAACTTTACAGGGTTTTGGTTGGATGTTTTAACTAATTTTGGACATAGGATTTTTGGGAGACATTGGGGGTAGGGACGCATTCCATAGGTGCATCATTCTCCCCTTGTTGGGATGAATTTATCCTTAAATTTACATCATCGTCATCATTAAGCAGTGGATTATTTTGGGCAAATTGAGGGTGGAGGAAACCTTATGCTTGCTTTAGAGCTTGACAATAATTAAACTATGTGAATACCTTTTCCAAACTTCATAGGGTCTATGCTCCACTAATATGTTCTTAGATCTCCTCTTGGTGAATAAGATATTCCTCTAGAGATGTGGCCAAACCAGATCACTCCGTCTTGCATGAACCAACTTCGCATGTATAAGGGAATGGAATTAGGATTCATTTGTTTGTTTAGTCCACTCGAGGTGTTAGGAATAAGGACATCACTTCGAGTAGGCATGGGATCTCAGCAACTCTTTTCATTGGGGTTCTAGACTTCAAATTTTTGAAAATTAGTTTTTATGGGAAGTGTGGTGGTGGGCTCTCTAAAAAAGAAGAGTATTTCACTTCCTCTATGGCTTTCATTAGACTTTAACTTAGATATTTGATGTGGAACTAAGGAAGATGGTTGACTTTCTTGCCATCTTTTGAGAAAGTGTAATTGTTTAGGTGGCCATTAGGTTGAGCTTGCTGATCAAATTGCCACCACTTTCTAAGGAGAACATGACATGCATCCACGGGATTGATATCACACCATACTTCACCTTGATGGTTTTTCTAGTTGACAAAGGAATTAAGCACCTGGAGTTAGTAATGAGAACTTTATGTTGATTGAGCCATTTGATGAGTAACGTTAAGGATAAGGCTTAAATTTAATCTTGAGCTTTTCCGCCAAGGTTTTTGTGGCCACATTTGCACAACTCCCTCCATCAATGATCACTGTGTAAACTTTCCCTTGAATAGTGCACTTAGTATGAGAAAGCATCACTCTTTGTTCTTCCTCCGTTGTTACCTTTGCACTACTAAGTGTACTTCTTGCCACCAAAAGTTCTCTGCTATTTCCCACTTTCGTATATTCCTTTATACCTTCTATCACACTTCTTGGACATATTGGAATTCGGAAAAGGAGATAACCCTTTTGTTTGAACCTTCTAAGGTAATATGACCAAGTCCTTAACATTTGTAATATCTTTTACAGCCATTAGGGTTAGAGGAAGGGTTATTTTATGGGGCTTGTGTCTTTTATGGTGGAATTGACATAGGCGTAGCAGGTTTAAGGGAAAAAGAAGTGTTCCCATTATTGAAAAGGTTGTTTTCTTTAAGGGCCCCTTTCTTAAGGGGTTTGGTTTTCTTTTGTTGCTCAACTTTATTGGCTAGCGCAGAAACATCATTAGAAGAAGAGTATTACTGGCCCAAAGAGATTAGTATACCCGAGATCAAGACGACCAAGTATCTCATAATAGTTTGATCTTCTGGCTCTTAAATGTCACATTTGATGAGGAGTCTCTCAAACTCCCTTGTGTATACTTTCGCACTCAAGTTGCCAAGCTAAAGATGATAGAGTTTAGAGTAGTTGTCCTAGAGATAAGATGAAGGTAGGAACTGATCTTTCAACTTTTCTTTCATTTTTCTCCCATCTCCTAAGCTAAAATGCCCTCTTTGTTTTCTGTTTGACAATGTTTTCCCACCATAAGGAAGCACACATCCTCACCTTGAGTGCTACAAGTTTGACCTTCTTATCGTCGTGTACATCTTTGTAATCAAAGATTCTCTCCACCTTTTGCAGCCATTCTGTTAGAATGTATAAGGTTTTGATGATAACAAATCCAAGTGTTGTAGTAGTTGTTGTTGTTCCAAACAGGCTTTACCAACAGGGTCTTACTGCTGTTTTTTAATATATTAAAACTGCTTGACTAATGGTTTATCAAGAACAGGTACTCAAGTCAGCGATGTAAGAACAACCATGAGGAACAGGCTCTGTAAGGTGTTTGAAACATGTCCTGTGAAGTGTTTGAAGCATAGGATATAAGTGCAGCCGTGAGGAACAGGTCCTGTGAAGTGTTTGCAGCAGATTCGTCTCTCTACAAGATGACTAGTGGTTACAACAAGATGTCTTGACTTAATTTGGTTTTATATTTTTAGACTCTTGTTAATATGCCAATCAGAAACTCTTAACTTACCACTTACTTGAAATGGTTTTGTTTTCTTTTGGTAAATATTTCGGATCATCCTTCAGAACAATCTTGGAAACAGGGTGATCAGGGTGTTTCCAGAATAAGCTGCGAAAAACTATTTTGTACGATTTTTATCTTTTGAATTTTGAGCAGCTTCTTCAAGGATTTGCAAGAAAGATTTTTTATGGAGTATCTTACCCCTTATCCTAAAAACGGTTATTAAAATCTAAGGAGATTTGCAAAATTTTTTTTGAATTAAAAGAATATCCAATTTTTGGCAAGTGGATAAGGTTGTTGAGAAAAACATGGGCTAGTTGCTGAGAATCACCGCCTTATGCACACGGTTTAGGAAGTGTTTCCAGCTCATGTTTCCTCATCCCTTGTGGCTAAAGAATTCTATATTCTTTAGGGATTTTAGTTTCTAAAAATTTGAGGAATTGTTTTTCCAAGCACTATATAAAGTCGCTTCTTAGAATGATAGAAGCATCAGTTTTCAAAAAGAAAAATTCAGTGTTCATGAGCTTAAAAGTTTGAAAAGAAAACCGTGTCTAGTGAGTGAGTTATTTGAGCTTTCAAAGTTGGCATACTAGGATTTCATTGTACCCTATATTAGCTTAGTTGAGAAGCATTGTAATAGGGTGTTTTTCTTTATACTCTTCTTTCACAAAAGTGAGTTGAGTGTGTGTCCAAATCAAGGGGATTTTGGACGTGGGGTAACCTGTCTCAGGGAAGACGGTTACGTGGGTTGTAATTTATAACAAGGTGTGTTACTATTGTAACGTGATTAGCCCGTTTAGTGAAGTGTTTAAATCCTACAGGAGGTAGGTCGTGGTTTTTAACCTCAGTTGGGCTAGAGGTGTTTTCCACGTAAAAATCCTGTGTCCATTATTTCCGCATTCAATTTTGTTGGATTTTCGCTTCTGCTTATCTCAGAAACAACCTGTGCGAACAGGGCCTAAGACTGTTTGCCAGCAAGTTGCGAAAATCGGACACCACAATTCACCCCCCTCTTGTGGTTGTGTACTCTCTAAATCAACACATTCCTAAAACTCACCTGGATCCAATGACCTTTTAACTGATGGATCCTCACCTTGAAATCTTGGGTAGAGGTGAGAACTCTTTAGTTCCTTCTTCTCCTTCAACACTTATCTTCACTGGAGAAGGTAAAAGGGATTACTTTCCTCTTCTTCTTCTTATGATTTAGAAGGATTGGATGAGTAAGAAAGAGAACCTTTAGGATTTCACCTCTTGTTCCTCATAGAATCAGCAAGTTGCTTCCTTCAATACTCATTCTGTGATCTTAACTCTTCATTACTCTTCGTAAAGCTCTCAAACACCTTTTCCAGTGTCATGCTACCACTCATGGCCAGAGAAGTACAATTGGTTTTTTTTTTTTTTTGTTTTTTTGGTGAACACATTTTGTGTTTGGACTAAAGCGTTACATTTCAGGTTGTGAGCTTCAACCTTGATGGTTAGTTGAGTGATTTGATACCAAATATGATGTGTTGAGAGAGGTTTAAGACCGAACCTGAAGTTTAAGTCAAAAAACAATCTCAATCAGTAATCATCTCAAAACTAAAAACTAGGTAGTAATCGAATAAGCTAGGATGTTTTACTATAAGACACACCACCTAAACCAAGCATAGAGCCCTTAATGCTCTCCATGGATAAGACAAACTATCAAGGAGGGGACTAAGACTCACTTGAGCACCACTTTACTAGGCCACAAGTAAAGATAAGCAAGTAGACGATTCACGGGGTTAAAGGAGCCATGCTCAACCTTATTCATAAACTTACAATCTGCCTTACAACTTGGCTTAAGGATGACATATATAAAGTTAGCCATTACTCTTAGAAACTACTATACATAGGTATATATGAAAATATAATTTACTAGACATGCAAAGAAAATAACATAAATAAGTTAATAAGTAAACTAATTAGGAAACTATGCAAAACAGAAAACTATAGCTTTGAAGATTGTTCCCATCAGCTTGGAGACTTGTTGCCTTAAATTCACACATTAGCATAGGTAAATAAAGCTTTGAAACCAGGTGGATGAGCACTTATTCCCTTGGAGTGAAGAATTTCAATGTACTAGCACCTAGTGTACGATGCATTTGCACTACGGTATGGTCGTATTTAATGAGCCATAACTCCTTCCTTTTAAGTCCAAAGTTAATGATAGAGGAGTCAAATGAAAGTTTGAAATGCCTATTTTATGATCAAAAAGATTCATGAGGTTTGACAGGCCTTTGTAAGATATGGGATGAAGAAGTCAAATGGCCCAAACTAAAGCTATACGAATAGGTTTAGCTTTGCACTCTTTTAGGCTTATTGTCACTTGAAGAAGTCAGATGGCCTAAACTAAAGCTATACAAATAGGTTCATCTTTGCACAACTTTAGGCTTATTGCCACTTGATTTGGGAAGGATTATTCCTCCTGGAATTTAAGTTGACCTATTAAGGTTTCTAAAAAGTGAACTTGCTGCTCCCACATGCATTTTGGGCTTGTATAATTGAGCTCACAAAAATAGGAAGATTTGGACCCTCCTAGGTGGTTTTGACCATTTGATTTCCATCTGCATTTGAGAGACCAAATGATGTCCAAATTGATTTATTCTTGATTCCATGGAAAGAAGACATCTTGAAATTTTTCTTGAACCTATTTTAAGGTTTCCATGTTTGTATATCTTATTACTGTAATGCCTTAATGTCAAAGCATGCTCACTACTAGACTGTTTTGTGAGTGAACATTATATGACTTGGAGCTTTAGAGGGTTCTATCCAAATGTTTTAACTAATTTTAGATGTAGGGATTCTTTGGGGGATGCTGGGGTAGGGACCCCGACCATAGGTCTATCATAGACCATGAAAACTACTCACTTTAATGGCATCGGCGAAGTCGACCCAAGACTTTATAGCATCAAATTTGGATTGGTCTACAGAAATCCTATCTTTAGAAACAACATATCTCAAGAATTTTATATTGCAAGTGAAGAATTTACATTTCTCCATCTTAGCATGGAGCTTTTAAGCCCTTAGAACAGTGAACACCACTTTAAGGTGTTTGAGATTTTCTTCCTCGTCTTTAGAATGAACAATAATGTTATCAAAGTAGACTATAGTAGATCTATCAAGGAACAGTTTGAAGACTTCATTCATAAGTCTCACGAATGTGCTAGGGGCATTAGTGATAGTTACTCCTCAAATTAACTTTAAAAAAGATTGTAGATTCATAAAGCTCATAAAGTATGTCATCAAGTCTCCATATAGGTTATATGCACTCGATAGTAATATTGTTAATGGCAATACTGTCCATACACATGCAAAAAGTGTTATCCTTCTTTAGAACTAAAAGTGTTAGGACCAAACAAGGACTCATGCTTTCCCTTTCAAAGCCTTTAGCCATCAACTCTTCAATTTACCTTAGAAGTTCTTTAGTCTCTTAAATGTTGCATCTATATGTAGCTTTGTGGGTAATTGGGCACCAAAAACAAGGTCAGTTTGGTGCTGTATCCCCCAAATTTGAAGTATTCCTCAATGATGATCCTTTGCAAAAACATCCTTAAACTTAGGAACAAAGGCTATGATTTTTCGGGTACAAGGTACGCTCAAAGTCACTTTGGTTGCTCTCTAACACCAGCAAGGCATTGATTTCCTTCCCATCATTAAGAGCATTCTTAACTCATATTTCTCTCATAGAAGATTTCTTTTCTCACTTCCCACCCAAGTTTGAATTTTATGGACTTGTTTATAGGGTAAAAGATCAAGGACAATAATTTATTTTTCATAATCAAGAGAATATGTGTTCTTAAGTCCTTCATAGACCACATTGTTGACACCTTAATTCAACTCAAAGTCATCACTCTTTTCTCTTCGTAAGTTTTAATATGGATTATTCCTTTCTCCTTAAGAGCTAAAGTCGACTCTTTCACTTGCACTTGAGTTTGAAAGTTCACAGGCTCATCGTGTTGGGGAACAATTAGGGAGTCAACTTCTATCAAATTTTGAGCTTTAAGAGGTATGTCAACCGTATCTTGGACATTTCATGTAAGTTCTCTTCAAAGTCCAGTTGAAAATCTTCCACTTAAACTAAAGGAGGTTCATAATCTTCTAAGAGTTGTCCTTCATTCGCTTTTAGATGAATCTCAACCACCTCTTGGTGTTGGACAACTTTTTCATTGCTTAGTTCTACCTCTAAAAAAGTCTCCTCAATATTCTTATTTTAAATATGAGGTAATGAGCATAACACTTAAGGTTTTTTTTTTTTTTTAAATCCATATAACTCTTCAATTGGCTCTAAGTTCTATTTTGGATTTACCTTGTTCGGCTCTTACTTCCATAACACATACATACCAAGAGTAGGCATACATTTTGATTTCATGGAGGGCTACCTTAAAGCTCTCTTCATCAAAAAAACCATTTTCATCTATACACTCTTCAAGTGCATAAACCCAGTCCCAGTAAAGAATTGGATTCAATTGGTTTGAGTTTGAGTAAGCGAACTGAATTTGATTGGAAGTTTTTTCGTAGCTAAGGGTTTTTACATATGAAGCCAGTATTTGGGATAAGGGTATATTATAGCTTTGTGCCTGAGGCTTCAAGGACCAACAAGGATTTGCTTTGATACCAAATGGAGCCTGTCCAAGTCTAGGTTGTTTCACAATTGATTAATTTAAGCATATTTTCAAAGTCACTAAGATGGACTTCAGAATAGTGCAGACTACAACGGCAGTTTAAGCTAATTTTGGCTTTAAAGACTAAAGTAACAAGAATATGACTTAGGTAAAGACAAAGCCACTACTAAGCCTAAAGACCCACCAATAAGTTGATTAAAGGCCTAGCCACCTCAATCTATTTAAAGGATCTGCTTAAGTCACTACCAAGGATAATTGGATAAAGAGATCGACATTTTAGAGTCAAGCAAGATTTTTTTTTGATTGATTCACTTCAACTTTCGATCATCTCCAATGGATAAAAACTCTGTAATTTATAGGGACAAGGGGTCTAACTGCTAGTCAAATGAAAAGACTAAGCATTAAACTAGCACACTTAATCTTTAAACATTAAAATTAAACCATCTAGAACATTAAAGAAGAACTATAAAAAAGGCTAGACTTTATTTAGTGCTAGTTTAACTACTTTGATGCTTCATCTTCTACCATTAAAGTCGTGCTCATGCTTGGGCTACCCAACTAAGGAGGACTTAGAAATAATTGGATGCTTTGAATTGAAGCTAAAGAGTGAATGAATCTCCTAAAGCATTAATGGAGGAAATTAATAATGGATTCATGCCCTTTGGATTGCCCTTAGGAGCAATCTTAAAGTGACCACCAATGCCTTTGGTAGACTACTAACTTCAGCCTAACATTGGCTTTGGCAAACTCTCTTAAACATTGTCAAAGTCTTGGACTGGCTTTAGCAAGCTTTTAGAAATAGACTCTAGATTGCTACCATGGTTGTTGGGGCCGACTTTGAATTGGCCATTACTAAACTTTCATTCCAACACTAACTTTTTGAGCTCAGAGCATATATAACTTATCCTTGATTTGAGCAAGGGCATAGAGGTCTTAGACCCTTAGAGCCACACGCGCCAATATACATTACACTAACTATCATATCAATCACACAAGTGCTCAAAAGAACTCAAAGTGAATTGACATTATGCTATCTAGCATAAGAACCAAAGTATATGTACATGTATACCTTTTATAATACACTCTTTATAATATTTTCTCTATGGTAATTAAGAGAATCATATTATTTAACACAAACTAAGAGCCTCGCTTGTGGCACTAGACCATCCCAGGCCATTAAAACATTGCCAATTAAAGATACAACACCAAGAATCTCTCAAAGAGCCTGCTTTTTAAAGATTCAACAAGTGAAATTTAGCTATGAAAGGGAATGTTCAACAACCAACAATGAGTTCAACTCATCGAGCTTTGCATGAATCTCTCAGGACATAACAGTAAGGTATCTGCCATTTCAATAGGTAAAATACAATAATTCTGGGGTCTTTGAAGATATGCTATTGGGGTTCATAAAGATAACAATTATTTGGGTAGAAGTTCGACGAGGGAAACTAAAAGCCCAAAAAGTCATAATGGAATAACCTCAAACTTATTTACTTTTCTCACTATTGGAAGTGTTCAGAATGTATCTACACAATGCTTTTTAGGGTGAGGGAACAATTTCCTTTGGAAGTCACAATTTCCTTTAGAAGTCACAACCAGTGGCCAAGGGTTCACCTTAGAAGTGAAATCATTACGAATGTGCGCATGTAGAACTCAAGCAAATTTTATAAGTGGTGAAAATTGTGGGCACTATGTAATATGTTGAACCAATCTATTTATGAACAAGATATCTAAGTTTAAGCACATGCCCCTTAGGCTAATTATCTAACCCTACAATTATAGGTTCTTAGCAACTCAACTTTATAGATGTTAGATATCAAGAATATGCACTTTATTTACAAGGATAGTCTATCAGAGTTTAGGAATTTGAATTTTGAATTTCTTATGATGACTAGCTTCAGTCTAGCGAGTATTTAGACCTCGTACTTATGGAAATGTTTACTTGTTGTGTAAGAGGGTTCTCAATTTGCAAGGTTGGTTGGCCTTATCTTTACTAACTTTAAAATGGATATGGCTCTTAACTATAGCCTCTCACTTTCCCCTTACTCAAATACAGCTTTACTACGAATAACCATATGAATTTTGGTCTATGTAAGTCATCTAAAGAGAGTAAATCTACTCGTCCCTTGATGTACAATTATTTATTCTATGACATTAATTGAATTTGGTCTCAATCTAAAGGTCTAGACGTTATTAATCTTTCGACCCTGAAACACACTTTAAAGGGTATGTGGTACCTTAGACTCTCTTAAATTGTAAGCTTATGAGTAGGATTCTTATTTCATATGCTCCAACAGTACTACTTGTGAATATGCCCTTTGTTTATGCCAGTAATGGCCAAATGAGTCCCACGTTATTTAGGTATCTTATAATAGATTATAGATTCTGGTTCTCATCAACTAATTCATGCTAGTATCACCCCCCATGGTCAAGTTTCCCAATGGAATCGCATTTTCATGTTTACAAATGCGTTAGTCCAATAACTAATTTCGCCTCACCCTCTACCAACAAACCGAATTCAAGACAACTTATTACTCTTCTAGGTGAGTTCAATTTCTTTCTCTAATAATTCTCTTGCCACATTTCCATGTATTATATATTTTTAACATGTAAGATTCACAAAACAATAGACTTAGATGTAGCCAAGAACTTATTATCCAAGGGGTGTTGATGACATAAATCTATTTTTGCATACAAAGGGTATTAATCCCCTCTAATAGTTTGCTTAAGGTCCTGTTAGCTTTTCAATGCTAAGGCAATCAAACTTGGGGTTCTAACATATCAATATTTAAGAAATAACATTCATCTATAGAGTCACACATTTTGATAATTCTATCGTTTAAATTACTGCTGAAATAATTGACAAGTCTTTATATACAATTAAACCAGCGTATCTCATTTAAAAAAAACTAACCACTCATTGTTAAAGAAAAGCAAACTTTCAAATATGCAAGACTTAATGGTTCCAATTATAGTGTAGACACCCTAAAGCATCCTAAGACTTTGACTAACTGCATATTCTATCTTATGTGCATAGCAACCCATGAAGACACCTATTTTTCCACACCAATGGTAAACAAGCATAATCGCAAGGTCCTTAAAGCTATTTATCACAATAAAAAATTTTCTCACTTTCTTCTCTTTCAAAGTTCATAAAATGGAAAAAAATCGGAGGAAAACTTGTTGTTGGTAGAGATTGCAAGTGTGGCATCTCAAACACGGGGCCTTCCAGTTGCAATGATAGGGGCAAGACTAGTGGGCTAGCGCGTTGCCTCACAATCAAGTCCCCTGAGTCAAAATAGTTAATCCGCAGTAGGCCTTGGTGAACACCACAACAAGTACATGGGGTGCTGTAGTAAAAATAAGCATTGTTCCTCTAAGGATCAATACAATCGATCAAGGTTTATGCTATTTAAAATGCTAAATAGAATTAAGACTTGAAGAGAGATTAAACTATGATATATACAACTTGATCACAAAAAAAATTTATTAATTAAAAACGTCAAATGACTTGTTTAACCAACAATGGTTGAATTTAGAAATCAAGCATGTGTCTTCTTAAGTGTTAGATGAGTCAAAGGTCGACTCTCATATAAAATTCATGTCTTTCTTTCACAATGAAAATAATTAATTACTATTTCTCTAGGGCCCTCATTTAGTGCAAGTCATAAATTAAGATAGTCAAACTAATCTCTCAACATGAAATTCTCACTCAAGTATTACTAAGTACAGTCTAATGTGGTCAATCTAATAACAACTTTTGTTTTTTAGTACTTCACCTTATTACCTAATATTGTGCGCACAACTGGGCCACAAGTTACCCACAAAGAAATAGACATAAGACTAGATTGAATCTACTCCAAAACAAGATCAAGCACATGATTTTAGAAACTAAAGATCTAACTTTATTGTTCGGATAGCAAATCCCTAGATTAAAAACTACTCACCCATTATTCTTCTAATAGATTTAAAAGAGTCAAAAGAAAACATGAACTAAACTAATCTAAAAGGAATGTATAAAGAAAAGAGAAAGATATGTTCATCTAATGGGGACTCCCCCACCTATTGATTTTTAGGCCTCAAAACTTATAAATTATCCTCTTGAATCGTCCCTACTCCAATGGAATGATTAATGGATGATTGTGATTGTGAAAATGAAAGATAATATGATATCATAAAACTCCTATATTCTTAGTGCTAAAAGAGAAGGAAAATGACAAGAAAAACCAGTCCATCATAAATTGTGGAGGGGTTCCACAATGGAGGATCCATGGTGGCCACTGACTTGATTTTCCTAGCTGCTTCCTAATACCAAGGGCACAGGGATTGGGAGATGTCTGTGGTGAATAGTTGACAATTCAAAAGTATCAGCAAAAAAGATTAAATGTTGGATCAACAGGTATTCAAACCCTATAGGACACATTACACACACATACCTAAGTATAAAACAAGAACAGGGACAAAATTGAACCACTAAAGCATTTTAAGCACTTATTCAAGTCCCCCATACTCGAAGCAATGCTTGTTCCTAAGAAATTATGAGAATAAAAATGGAAAGAAAAATTAAAATGAAAAGATTTTATGTACAACCTCCTTAAGTAAGACACTATAGCACCCTTAGTGGCAAAATCGACCTAAAGTTAGCCAAAAAGTGATCAAACATTTAGCATACACGTAAGAGAATAAAGTTTTTGAAATCCCTTTAAGGATCGCAACATCAAATTTGAACTCAACTATCCTAAATCATCAGAAGTAATTCACATCGACACATATGATAGATAGAGCTAGATTGACGATTGAACCTCATTGTATCATATAGAGCGCTTCTCCTAAGTATTTATAACACAGCAAGGTTCCCTCAAATCTCATTCCATAAACTCAAGTCTATCATATGCTTGCTAAGACTCTCAGGTTTGCCACTACAAGGATGTAATATACACAAGACAAGCATGGTGATTTCACATGGGTTGTTGTAATTGGGCTAAACAGTAAAGGGTAAGAGGGCAACCAAACACTTTGGAAGTGTGGAGCTAAAAGACAAATACTATGAACAAAACCAAACACTCACAATCACTTGTAAGAGCACATCTCTAACCAATACCACTTCTGCACAATAAACACATCCCCTACAAATGAGCTTAAGAAAAATTTTGAAACTCATAAAAATGAATATGCACACACTAACTAGGTTAAACTCTTTTATTCGCTCTTTTCTTTCCTATTTTTCTTCTTCTTACTTTTTTTCTCTTCTTTTTATTTTTTCATTAAAAATGTCTAAGATAACAGGTTGGTAATAGTGTTAAAAAGACAAGCACTATACAATTCTCTAACTCTTATCCTTAATAATCCTTAACACCAACCCATCAAATCAAAAAGGGATTTTTGGAAGGCAAAAGAACACAAACCCCTTACCATAGAAAAGAAGCCAAACCAAACCACTAAATACACTAACTAACTCATAATCAACACATTATGAAGTGAAACTCCATAATCTTGGCTTAAATATAAAGAAATATGCTTAGCTAGAGGCTACGTAAGAAGGTTCACAAGAACAAAAATGTTAAAGGCTCAATAGGGCTAGCGAAGGGCAAAACATGCATAACGAGGTGGCTAATTGACCTATACCCGCAAGTGCACGGGTTTTGCAGTTTAGAAAAGATATCGTTCCCATAGAGACCAATTGTAGTCTATTGAGTTTTATCCTATAAAAGTGCTAAGCAATCAAATTTCAATTGAGAATTTGAACGACGTTATAATCTAATTGGAAAATTCAGTCAATTTAAGACATCTAAGGATTTGTTTCACCTAGTAAAGATGTTGATCAATATAATGTATCATGCACTTGATCTATAATGGGATATTGAAATGGGTGCAATCGTATTCAGAATTCAATCTTTTCTTTCGAAATAAACTAAATCGCCTAAATTAACCAATTGTCATTCTTTCAGATGTCCATGTTTAGTTTAAGTTGTGGATTTTTGATGGCTAAAGGTCCTCTTAACAAGCGAATCTTTCTCAAGTATTGCTAAGTCAAGTCCTATCATGTCGATCAAATAATAAGTTTCACCTTTCCATTCTTCACTTAACTATTTAGAATTAACAAGTATTGGCCAAAATTCACCCACAATAATTTCACGCACAAGATAGAATTCAACAAATTCCAATCAAGAATAAGCACAACTAAATAAAAAATGAGAGATTCCAACATTAATACTTGGCTAACAATCCCCAGATTGAGAAAACTGCTCACACGTATTTGAAATAACAAGAACTAAACAACGTTTAAGAGAATAAAACTTAGCACAATTAGAGATCCTCCAAGGTTTCCTAACTTTGCAAGGGCTCCATATAGCAAGCACTTCGTCAACAGTCAAAACTAACTAGAAATGTACAAATCAAACTTAAGACAATGGAGAAGAATGAAAAAAATTAGAGAATGGGAGTTCTCTTTTGCTGTGTCTTGTCCAAATCTGCTACAAAATGAGAAGAACTTGATCAACCTCAGCCACACAATGAAGGAAAATGAAGGGACTTGCAGTTATGGTCTCACTACAGACCATGGCCTTCACCATGGACCTTCCGTGGTGAGCTCTATCTTAGCATTTAAGGGCAAATTTGGAGTAAAATGGTCCAAAAACATGCAAAACACAGAAAAGAACAATGCCTGAGCATTAAACAGAAAAAGGAGTGCATAATATATCATAAAACATATAATTCTCCCTAAAAATAGCACAAAATGACCTCAAAATAGGGTACACTTTAAGGACCTATCAAACTCCCCAATGCTTAAACCATTGCTTGTCCCCAAACAACTATGAAACTGAGGCTAAAAATGAATAACTTCCTCAGGTAGACATTAGTAGCAACATCAATAGCCAAATCAACCCAACAAGTTTAGCCAAAAGTGATTAAAAACTTTTACAAACAGATAGGAGAAGGAAATTTTCAAAATAAAAGTAAGAACCATTATATCAAATATTAAATCAATCACTCAAATCAATTTGAATAATCATATTGGCAAATTACAATAAGTAGAAAACCAATAAAACCTCACTTTAGGGATGAGACACTCATTACTCATGTATTTAAAGTAAAATGCGGTTCTCACAGATCTCATTCCAGAGAATCAAATCAACCATAAGCTTGGTAAGACTCTCTGATTCGTCACTCCTATGATTCAAAACACACAAGACAATCATGAGGACTTTTTAAGGGTTGTAACAGGGCAAATGGGTAAAGCTAAGGAGGGAACAAGCATTTTGGGTTTTGTGGAGCTAAAAGCCAAGGACTAAGAGCATAAACCATCATCTTCCAACCAAAACATAGCCCTCAAGCCTATACATCTCAATATCAACAACATCCCCATGTGAGATCACAACATAAAGTGCTTCCTTTTTCTTCTTTTATTTTTCTTTTTCAACACACATTGTTTTTAAACACCTTTGGTGTGGTTCGTTGTTTTTTTTCATTTCATTTCATTTCCTTTCGAAGAGGAGGATCATGGCAAAGGAAACTATACATTTTTCAACATTTTTCTTGCAACTCACAAAACATAACCTAATTGACTTTGAAGGGAGAGAACATGAATCCCTCATCATATCCAACCAAACTACAATAGCCATAAAAGGTTATTATCCACAAACTACTCCCAATCAACTATGAAACTCCATAGCCTTGGATAAAAGGTTAAGACATGTGTGTGCCCAAAGATGATAATATAGGTTTTCATTAATAAGCATGGTGAAGGCTCAAAGGGGTAGCAAGGGATAAATCATTCATATAAGGGTGGCCATTTGGTTAATGTAGCTCATAAAATCAAATAATGCCTCAATTATGTTGCCTAAATATGCATGCTAAATGTGATCTTGAACAAGGGGCAAAGCAAGTTCTAGAGACTTGAAATCTAGGAAGAGTCATACATAAAAGGAAATATGAGACTAAAATGATGAATTAGTCTATTCAAGCTCAAAATCTCACACGATAAAGCTCATCTAGCTCATTGAATTTCACATGCTAAATGCTCATGCCAAGAATCACTTAGCAATCAATTCATATCTAACTTGATGGTCAAAATATGAAGCATAGTTCAAAAACTCAGAAACAAGCACTTTATTCACAAATGAGCCTAACAAAAAGGGTCAAAATAGGCAAAAGAAAGCCACTTAGTCTAAAGACTCATTATCGGAGGATTTATAGGCTCCTTTTTTTCATTTTTTTTGTTTTTTTCTTTTTGGTTTTAGAGTTTTTTTAAACCTAAAATGCAACTAGAGATTAAAACAAATGTCAAAACACAGCTAAAACGAAGAAAGGAAACTAAATGATCAACTAAAAATACAAACTAAACCTAAATGCATGACTTAAAAAAATGCAATCTTTCACACATCCACAACACACATATATACAACCATAAGCACATAACAACTACAATAACTTCCACATGCTTAGACAATGCATTGTCCCCAATGCAAGCATATCAAAAAGCAGAAGACATTGAAAGGGAGGAAGAGGGGGTGGAGAAGGAGGAGAGTGAGAAATGTGCCAGTCCCATCAAGTCTCTAAGCAGGCCCTAAAGTCTTGAAAATATAGGTTCTGCGAGGCAATCATCCCACGGAACTCACCATGCCACTCTTGAGCAAAGGCCTAGAGTGAGGCATGCTCAGTTTCTACATAAGCTCGTACAGAAGCTTGCTCCTCTTAAATTGACTGAAGGATAGCATGCAAGCTAAGATAGTCATGCGAGGAGGATGGTTAGGATAAACTAGAAGCCCTAGGGTAAGTAGGTGGAGGAGGTGGGGTAGGTCGGGCTAACTCTTCATCAATGGGTAAAAGTAGAGATTAGCCTGGCTCAAGAGAGAGGTGCGATCAACATTTGAGAGAGGTATAAGCCAGTTCCTAGTACAAATCCAACAGATACGCCCACCATTCATCTTATAAAGTTTTATTTGTTCAAAAGTGGACAAGTTCAATTGCTCTGATCCTGCTACTCTATGATCAGGGTTCGATTCAACACCAACTAACCTAGCAATAAGGGGTGATGAGGCCCCCAATAACAATCCTATGTGCAAAACTAGTGACTGCACTATATAACTTATTGACCAAGAATGACTTGGGGTCAATCCGATCACCTTCAAGTATGTTATACAAGAAATATAATTCAGACAGGCGAGGCACATTTAAACTATCCTCCTTGACAAACAAACCACAAGCTGATAAGCATTGGACCACACGAATATAGGGGTTTCGAATAACCGTGTCTTTGGAATTACTAGTGTCATAGCTATAATCTCCGAAAAATTCATACCAAAAAGCATTCATATTGAATTCCTTAGGGACATGGCATTATAGGAGATCCATACTTAATGGAAAACCAAATAAACTATTAAAGGCACTCAAATTAAGTTCTTAGAACTCCCTATTAAGATAAAATGAAATGTAGCCCTCTTAAAATCGAGGGCCCCTCGTGACCTCAACATGTAATGTGATTAAGAATTCAAGGGTAAGGTCCCAATAAGTGTGGTCCCTAATTTCTACAAAATTGTCCCATTCTGCCCGAGCAAACAACCAAGGAATATCATCTAACAATCCTAAATGATTCAACACATCCTCATCATAATATTGAGTAGCTACTACTAGTTTACTACTCAAAGCATTATATCTAGCAATATGTTCAGGATTACTTAAACCATGGGGTTATGAAATGTTACCTTGGTTTCTCATGGTGGTGGATGTTCGGGAGCTTCGTGGTGCTTCTATGGGGCTTGACTTCAAGTCCAAGCTTCTTGTGTGGTTCTTGCCTTCTTCTTTTGTGCCATGGTGTGTAATATGGATGGGTAACAAGCTTGAAAAATCAAACTAAAAGAAAATGAGTAGAAAAATGCTAGAAAGTGAAAACTTTGAGAAAAGGGATGCAAGTGGTGAAGAAATATGGAAGAAAAATGGAAGTTGGAAGAGTAGAAAGTGAAAAATAGAGATGGAAAAAAGGGCAAAGAAAGAAGGCTTAAAAATGAAAAATACAGGAAGATTTGGGGATAAAGTGAAGAAAATAAGTGAAAAGGGAAGAAATTTGATGGATTTTGGTGAAGAATTGAAGGTTTGAACTGAAGTGGTTATGGAGACATAGAGAGAGAAGGGAGTGTTTAGAGAGAGAGAGAGAGAGAGTTTTGAGGAAGAAGATGAACAAATTGGGGGTCAAAGGGCTTTGAAAACCCTTAATCGCGGACGCGGGGCTCACTACAGACCATGGTGGCGGCCATGGATAGTCCATGGTCAGCTCTGGTCCCCAATTTTTTTAATTGTTTTTATAGAGCCTTCACAGACCTTGGTAGGCATCACGAGGTGTCCGTGGAGGTTCTGAAAATCTCTTATTACTGCCTTTTTTTAATAGTTTTATTAATTTTCTAGTAGAGGTTCTAAATAACAAAAGCACAAAATATAATAAAAAAAGAACACAAAAAGGAAAAAGAAAAACAAATACTTGGGTTGCCTCCTAAGAAGAGCTCGTTTAAGGTCGGGAGCTTGACCTTTCTTCTATTCTGGTTCGGGTTTAATGAGAGTGTGGGGATCAGACTCCCCCACAACATATGCTTTGCGTTTGTCGCGAACCACAAAATTGAAGTCTTTTAGCTGAAGGTACCACCTCAGATACTCAGGTTGGAGGTTCTTCTTCATCATCAAAATGCTCCAAAACATACTATTAGCATATAAAACAAATCGATATCAGGCACCATCAAATGGACCACTATCATCATACTCAATCTCAATATCAAAATCCAAATCAACTCCTTCTATGGGAGGTAAAAAAAGAACTAATTGAGCAAACCTACAGTAGTCACTGATGGAAGACTCATTAGAAGCATAGGCCTCAACCTTGACTATGCTAGGTGGTATAGAAGCAGCAAGCTCTACCTTAACATAGCCCTGGTTGGGATCCTCAGTTGAAATCCAATCAAAATCAGAAAGGTTAGGACAACCCCATTCATCCTCCATATCAATTTCAGGAGAAAAGGGAAGTATATCAGATAAGAAAGAATTAGGGCAAACAATTTTATCTTCCATAAAACAAAATACAGCATAACACCCCCTACTTCAAATGTTATCCGGCCTCCTTTTACATTAGTCGTGCAACCTGAAGTAGCCAAAAAGGGTCTTCCAAGAATAATTTGGGCATCGTCAGTCTCAGTCATATCAGCAATGATAAAATCTTCAAGCGTACACAAATCTCCTATTTTTATAGGCATATCTTCCAGCGTACCCAAAGGTTGTGTTTCAGAACCATTCGTTAATTGGAGTGAAAAGGGTGTTGGCCATAATGGCCCCCAATGAAACTTATGGAACATAGAGTAGGGCATCAAACTGACACTTGCACTAAGGTCACATAGGGCTCCATCAATCTTCACTTTTTCTACGACACATGGGATAGAAAAGTTACCTGGGTCAAGAAGCTTAGGGGGAAAAACTTTGGGGAACTCGAAGCTATCTTTTTCTCTAAATGTTATAGGCTCACTCTCATTATTTTTCTTCTTACTCTTAGCCATGATCACCTCTCTATCCTCCTCAAGTGTCATGTGAGGTAACACAGTTACACTGCTCATTGGGGTTAAACTTAGCTTTATTAGGTAGTCTACCCAGAGGTGTCGATGAAGAGGTAGCTTGTTGAGCGATTTGAGCTTCCAACATCTTGTTGTGGGTAGTAAGCACATCAACCTTAGAGGCCAATTACTTAATGTACTCATCTTGCTTTTGTCATGCTAAAAGCATATTCTCCATCATAGTCTCTAAGTTGGATTTTTGAGGTGCTTATTGAGGATAAGTTGATCTTTGAAATCCAAGAGGTGGTATAAAATTCGTTTGAGGCACGAGTGAAGCATTAGACCTATAGGAGAAATTAGGGTGATTTCTTAAACAAGGATTATATGTGCTAGAGAAAGGATCATTTGTTGGTCTAGGGTTATAGTTGTTCACATAGTTGACCTGATCACTTATATCTTAGGCAGAAGGACTACCCACTTGACAATACATGGTCAAATGATCAACTGACCCACATATATCCCATGATGGGGAAGGGGTATTTGAACTGACAGAATTAACATTTAAGCGCCCTAATTTTTGAGACATAGCATCAACTTTAAAAGAAAGCATAGAAATAGCATCTAACTCCCGCTTACCTCCAACCCGCTTAGGTTGGGATCTCTTAGATGACCATTGGAAATGGTTAAGAATCATCTCTTCTATAAGATTATATACTTCATCTTCAGTTTTGTCCATAGGAGTACCTTCTCCTACCAAATCAATGGTAGATCTTGATGGTTGAGGGACTCCATTATAAAATATCTACACGATCATCCACCTTTGAAGACCATGGTGAGGGCATACTCGTAAAAGGTCCTTGAATCACTCCTAGGCTTCATAGAGCGTCTCATCTTCCTTTTGAGAGAAGTTAGTGATTTGATTTCACAGGCTTAATGTATTACTTAGAGGAAAGAACTTGGTAAGAAAAACTTATGTGAGCTTGTCCCATGTCATGATGCATCATGGAGGCAACGATTGAAGTCATGCCCTTGCCTCATCCCTATGTGAAAAAGAAAACAGGCACAAGCGGATGGCATTGGTAGAAACTATGTTGAGCTTCAACGTGTCACACACCTCTAAAAGGACTGAGGGGTGTACGTTTGGATCTTCTAATGAGGTGCCTCCAAACTAGGATTGTTGCACCATTGCACCATTGATACAAGGGTTGGTTTTAGCTCAAAATTGTTCGATTCTATAGTTAGCCGAGCGATGCTCAAGGAAATGCCTCGGACTCCTGGGCTAACAAAATTCCAGAGTGTCCTTCTTTGGTCACCTCCTATTCTAGCCATTGACGAAGAAACTGCTTGAGCCTTTCGTCTTTGCTCTTCTACCCTTAATTTCTTCCTCCTAGAGTGAAAAGTCCTTTGGATCTCTTGATCAATTCAAATGGAAAAGGACTTCACATATAAAGAAGAAATCCTACAAAATTACCAACAAAACTACCAATGCAAATAAAAAATATAAAGAAAAAGAAAGAATGACAAAATGCTTACTCAATTTCTAAGGGCTAACTCAATAAGGGCTAACTCAATATCAACAAATTTAATCCCCAGCAACGGCGTCAAAAACTTGACATATGCCCGCAAGCGCACCGGTGTTGTAGTTTAGAAAAGATGTCGTTCCCACAGAGACCAATTGTCGTCTATTGAGTTTTGTCCTATAAAAGTGCTAAGCAAGCAAATTTCAATTGAGAGTTTGGACGACACTATAATCCAATTGAAAAATTCAATCAATTTAAGACATTTAGGGATTTATTTCACCTAGTAAAATATGGATCAATGTAATATAACATGCACTTGATCTATAATAAGAGATTGAAAGGGGTGCAATCGTATTTAGAATTCAATCTTCTTTTTCAAAATAAACTGAATTGCCTAAACTAACTAATTGTCATTCTTTCAAATGTCCTTGTTTAGTCTAAGTTATGGATTTTTTATGACTAAAGGTCCTCTTAACAAGCGAATCATTCTTAAGTATTGCTAAGTTAAGTTCTATCTCGTCGATTAAATACTAAGTTTCACCTTCCAGTACTTCACTTAACTATTTAGAATTAGCACGTAAATTTGGCCAAAATTCACCCATAACAATTTCATACACAAGATAGAATTCAACCAATTCAAATCAAGAACAAGCACCACTAAATAAAATGCGCGATTCCAACATCAATACTTGGCTAACAATCCCTAGATTGAGAAAGCTACTCACACATATTTAAAATAACAACAACTAAACAAAGTTTGAGAGAAGAAAACTTAGCACAATATATTGGAGATCCTCCAAGGGTTTCCCAACTTTGTAAAGGCTCCAAATAGCAAGCACTTCTTCAACACTCAAAACCAAGAAATCTAAAACTAAACTTAAGAAATGGAAGAGAATGGAAAAAACTAGAGAGTAGGAGTTCTCTTTTGCTATGTCTCAACCAAATCTACTGCGAAATGGCACTATTTAAAGAAGAACTCGATCAACCTCAGCCACACGATGAAGGAAAACAAAGAGACTTACAGTTATGGTCTCACCGTGGATCATGGCCTTCATCATGGACCATCCATGGTGAGCTCTATCTCGACATTCTTCTGCTCTTTCTTCCTTCCACGGGAATAGTGACTTGGGGGTTCCCATGGGGGGGTCAAGCTACACTCATTTAGGGGCAAATTTAGGGTAAAATGGTCCAAAAACCTACAAAACACATAAAAGAATCGTACCGGAGCGTAAAATAGAAAAAGAAGTGCTTAATATATCATAAAATACATAATTCTCCCTAAAAATGACACAAAAAGAGCTCAAAATAGAGTGTAGTTTAAGGACTTATCACTAATTTAGTCAATAAGGCTTAAAAATTAATGCAAAGAATGCCTCAATCATTTTGCAGAATGCGTATGCTAGGTGTGATCTTCAGTGAGAGTTAAAGCAAAACTTATAGAAATTATGTCCTAGGAGAGTAACTCAAAAAAAGACAATGAGTCAAAAACTGATTAAGTAGACTTTAAAAAACTCAAAGTCTCAGGGAACCTCCATGAAAGTCTCAATTAGCTCATTAGAGCTAACATGCTAATCTTTATGCAAGGAGTTATTGGGCAATCAATTCACAACTGACACTATGGTTTAGGTATGAAGCACAATTCCAAAAACTTATTTCTAAAAATTTTATTTAGAAATTGGCATGGCAAGACAAAGAATCAAATCAAGCTAAAGAAGACTACCTAGTTAGAGATTTCATCATTAGAGGTGTTTTTTTTTTTTTGGATTCTTTTTGGTGCAATCCTACGTGGAGTTAATCTTGAGATGAAAAACTAAGCCTAAAAGCTCTAATATCCTAAATGCTAGATAAATGCTAAAAATCTCAGTCTTATAGATAGAAATAAAACTGGTTCTCTAATGACATGCTAGATCTAAATGCAAACCTTAATGCAATCATGTATAAGATATACATCCACACACTCAAGACACCAAACGCCACCAACAGTGCACTCCCCTATGCTTGGACACAGCATTATCCTATATACAAGCATGTGTAAGTATGGAATAGGGGAAAAGCAAGAAGCAAGCACTCGAAGGGGTGACGAGTGCGAGGGTGAGGATGATAGCTTGATATATGCTAATCCTACCAAATCTCAAGGCAAGCATGACAATCTAGAAAGTATTAGGCTTGGAAGGCCTACATATCATGAGGATCTTCATGCCACTCCTGAACAAAGTCATTGAGCGTAGCATGGTCTAATTGGACATAGGACCTAAGGGAAGCTTGCTCTTCTTAGATGCAAACCATGGTGGAATTCACTTGGTTAAGATTAGAAGATAGGGGAGGATGGGACGAAGAGGAGGCTCTAAAGCTAGGAGGAGGAGGGAGTGGACGGACCACATTATACTCACCGGACAACAAAAAGTGATTATCATGGTTGCTAAGACTGGTGCACTCAGCATTAGGGAAAGGCATAGGACACCTCCCTGGATAAATTCCACACACGCGACCTGCTTCCAACTTATAAAACTACAATTACTCAAAAGTGGCAAAATTTGAGCACTCAGACACTTGGACTTTATCGTTTGGATGAGGTGCAAAACCTAGAGATAGTGCAATGGGGGTTATAAGACCTCGAATAACAGTGCTCTTTGAGGTACTAGTGGTCGCACTGTAGAACTGAGTAGCTAAGATGGACCCTGGATCAAGATGCTGATAGTTAAAATATCTCCTTTGTCACTTGACCCACAAGCTAACAACCTTTGTGCCACACATATACATGGGTTCTAATAATAGTGCCTTTTGAAGTGCTTAAATCATAGTCCTATACCTGTAAGCTTATAGTAAGATACATTGGGATCAAGATCTTGGTGGACACAACAGCAAGGGAGATCCAAACTTGGTGGAAACACAAATATTTCATTAAAAGCACACAAATTAAGCTCATGGAATTCACCATTGAGTTAGAGCGATATATACCCTCTTAACATCATTGGCCATTAGTGACCTCGACATAGTATGTGCTTAAGAATTCAAGTGTGAGGTCTCTATACGTGTGCTCCTTCATCTCGAGAAACGTACACATCCACCCTAAGTAAACAACCATTGCACATCACCCAACAATCCTAAACTTTGTAATAAATCGTTATCATAATAGCATTAACAACTTGAGTATTAAAAGTATTATATTGAGCAATATGATCATGATTAGTTAAACGAATGGGTTAGAAGCATTACCACTGTTTCTAGGCAAATTGGTGGTCAGGTCAGTCGAGGGTACCCTATGGGTGCCTTCTTGGGTGCCATGGAAACAGATGCTTGAGTAATATAGGTGGTTGGGAGAATTCCTTAATAATGAAGGAATTAGAAGCTTGGGAAGAAAGAGAAAATAGAGATTTTGGGTAAAGGAATGACAATGTAGGTGAAAACTGAGAAGAGTGGTGAAAAGATGAAGAACCGAAGGAGAGGAGTGAAGGAATTCGAATGAGGGGTTTTAATGAATTTGAACTAGGGTGTGGGGATGGGAATCAGTGGGATGGTGGGGAAAAAGGAGAATTGAAGAAGAATTAGGAACAGGAGAAGATGAATTGAGATAAAGAGGAGATTTAAGATTGAATACAGGAAAGAAGGGAGGTGGAATGGAGTCTGGTATTGGTAGATTTTAGGAGAGAGTATGAAGGAAGTAGAGAGAGACAAAGCGAGTCAAGGTAGAAGATGAAAATGGAAAATGACTATTAAATTGGGTTTTGAAAAACCCTTAACCTGTGAGGATGGGATCACCATGGACCGTAGTGATGATGACAAGGTCCGCATGGTACCCCCCATCCTATAATTTTTCTTTTTGGCTTGATGGGCTGACCATGGACCATAGTCACGGCTATAAGTGCTCCGTGTTTAACTATTATTCTTGAATCTTTGGGCTGACAAACCACAGCCCATGGTCATGACCACTAATGGTCTATTGTAGGCTATGTCTCGACTTTCTCAGCTGACTTTCGCCATTATTCCCACTTCACTCAACCTTTTCTTAAACACAAAACTATGATCCTAAAGACTATCTACATTAAAAATCAAAAAGGAAAAGGAAAGCAATAAAAATGGCTTGGCTTGCCTCACTAAAAGTGATCTTTTAAGGTCGAGAGCTCGACCTTCTCTTTCTTAAGCTTGAACGGGGTGCATGGGAGTATGGACAGTGGTCTTTTCAATGAGTTTGCTCACTAAGGATCAAGTCATTGTCTAAATTAACCTTAAATGAGCTGGTAGACTCACTCTATACTTCTACTGCTCTATATGAAATGACCTTGGTGACTTAAAATTATCCTGATCATCATGATCTCAACTTGCTTGGAAATAATCTCAGCTTTGAATTTAACAAAATGACCATGTTACCTTCCTGAATCGCTTTTTTATGATCTTCTTGTCATGCCAGTGATTGTTCCACTCTTTATAAAGCTTGGAATTCTCATATGCCTACAACAATAGCTCATCTAACTCATTCAATTGCAACATCCTCATTTATCTGGTCACCTTGAGAGCAAAATTGAATGCTTAAATAGTCTAATAGGCCTTGTGTTCTAACTCAACTAGCAAGTGGAAAGACTTTTCAAACACTAACCGAGATAGACTAGTGCTTGGAGAAATAGTAGTATGTTAGCCTATAGAGCATCGTGTAGCTTCAAAAACTAATACTTTTGGGAGTGATCAACAATCTGCTCCAAAATGGTCTTCAACTCTCAGTTGGATAACTCAACTTGGACACTTGTTTGGGGGATGCCAAGTTGTAGCAACCTTGTGAAAAACCTCATTTTCAAAAGAAACTCTAATGGCTTCTTGGAAATGTAAGTCCTATTGTCATTCAGAAGAGCTCTTAGTGTGGCAAATCTTATGAATATATTTTTCTTAAGAAACTTAATGATAGCCTAGGAAAGGTTGGGTTAGCAATGGCTTCCAACTATTTGGACACATAATTCACCGCTTGAAGAATATGAAAGGTGGTTGTGAGAAGGAGGGAAAAGACTTATAAAGTCAATTATGTGTACATCAACAAGCTCGACCTCAAGAATACCACTTTTTGACATCTCATGCCTCCTTGAAATACTTCTCGCTTTTTGGCTTCGATCACAAGTCGTCACAAATGTCATTGCATCCTTGAAAAGAGTGGTAGAAGTTCGGTAATGGTCTCATTGGGATCAAAATATCCTCGATAAGTAGTATGCTTTCAACCTTATTTTCTAATTAGCATCTTCTATAAATGCCATACCCACACAACTTATAGAGAAGAGGCTTCTCTCACACATACTACCTGGTGCCGACTAAAGATTTCTTTGTTTATTGGTATGACAAACCTAGCGGCAACACTCTACACAACTTGAAAATTCACAAAATTAGCATACTGCGGAGTGCCTTGGAGGGCGATAGGTAGGAATTGATCATTTGGCAAGAATCATCAAACTCTAAAAGGAATAGCCCTAGGGCCCAAATGAGATATGATCGACCACAGTCTCTAAGCTGGCCTTGTGCATGAAATTTTCTAAAGTAATATTATATGCTGCAAGCGTACAACGTTCTCTGTAGTACTTGATGGTTGTATCTTTGGAGACGAGGATGAAATTAGGTCATATAAGCTATTAAAGTTATAATGTGAAATAAGTCTAAATGACATTACACAACTATAATAATATAAAACAAAAAAGTAATAATAATAACATGGTATATAAGACTAACTAAATACTAAGCTACACTTATTAAACCAAGTAACTTTTATTTTTAATGATCATAGGCATAAACAAAACTATTTCTCTATACCTACTAATTCCACAAAGCAATAATAACAGAGGCAATTGGTTCCATTGCTTCAGTGAGCTCCACCCATACAAGCATGCTTACCTTATTCATCATCAAAGAATAGAATTCCCCTTCCCTCTTATTTTTCATTCATCAACAACCACCCAAACCCCATGATAAATCAACCTCGGAAATTTGCAAACCTAAAAATGCATTAAGACGAGCAAGAAGAACAGAGGAATTGAGAACCAGATAGGATAAAATACACAGGGAAGGGAATCAAATTGGCTATTAACAATCAACCAATTGTGCATCAATCAAAATAGAAATTTAAAAAGCAGAACATGCATAACCGACTAACACTTGAAGCGAAATAAAGCAACAGGGGGGAATAGAACCGAAAATAAGGGAATTAACTTAGGCCAAATCAAAGCAAAAATCAAAACAAGAAATCGAACCAACGAAAAATAGATAATGTGAAGAGATTAGAATAGCATCCAAACCTACATAATGTGAAGATAAAGGAGAGAGAGTCGAGCTCCATTAATGGTGGACTACAAAGCTTCACAAACAAGGGAATAACAATCCTTGAACCGTGACATACGACACCTCAAAATCGAGCCCAAAATCTTGAAATTGCAAACAACTATTGCAAATGTAACTTGGAATCTACAAAATCAAATCCAATACATGAAATTTGAAGGCTATGAAATCATATCTAGAATTTGAAGATTTAAACAAGGGAATGCAAAATTAAAACTAAAAACAAAAAATTAAAGATCTAAATTACTTAAAGTGAAATCAAGGCTAAACGAACCTAAAACCCTTAAATTAAAACCCAACTTCTAAACTCTACCATTGCCCTTCAATATAGCCTTCACCCTTTAATTTATGTTGTTCACTTCGTAGATGGCATGGACGGCGGAGATCGTGGTGCTATACTGGAGTCTGGCATGGCGTTGGTGCTATTGGTGGCAATGACTCATGAGGATGGTGGATGCTGATGAGTAGGTGAGGTGCTGGTACTGTGTGGAGAATGAAGACAGAATAGGGGGGGAAGGGTTTTTTATTGGGTTGATTAAGGAGGAGGGAGAGAGAAAGAAGTAGAAGGGGAGAGTAGCATGAGGGATCACATGAGGCACGTGGGGGCAAAGGGGGGAGGACTGGGTCAAGAATTGGGCTGCGAGAATCACTGGGCCAAGGAGAAAAAATAGAAGCTGTCCAAATTTTCATTTTTAGCTTTTCCTTTTTTTTTTCACATTTTTTTCCTAATTTTTCAACACCTATAAAATAAAATAGGGCCAAATAAAAATCTAAATATAATAATTATTTCGAGCACAAATTAGGCATAAAGTTATAGTACAAATGTCGAATTTTTGGTGCAAATAAATTCCCCACACCTAGATTTTACTCGTTCTTAAGTAAAACAAACTAAACTACCTAAAAAGAAATGGAATATAATAAAAGAAAAATCCTAACTCACCTTTTTAGGAATCACGGTTGCATTAGCGCATGCAATAAGGCCTTTAAACCCCTTGGTTTCCTAAGAGGATAAGAGAGGACTCGTGACGGTTTTTAGGTGAAATACCAAAAAAAATCTTTTCAAAATAAGGGAAACTCTCTTTGGTTTTTTTTTCCTTTCAAAACATGATCATATACACAAAAAATTAGGGAGATTATGTACACACCTTGGGCAAGTGCATCACCCTAGTAATCACGTCACCAAATTTTATATAAATAGAACATACAATCAAGAGATAACTAAGTTATGAAATGCATCTCGACCCTTACTTTTCACCCCACGCATAATATGCAATAATATATACACCTTGGTGCATGTGCACATGTGCATCAATTCTTATGAATCAATTTGCTAACATTGACACGATGCCCGTTTCCTTACCTAATTTCCTTCTTTCCTTAATTTTTTTCCTTTTTTTCTTTTTTTTTCAAGAATAATAATACACATGCTAAAACCACTTGACTTACAAATTTTCAAGCCTTCCATAAAAAGTGGTCTTATTAGATTGTGCAAAACACTTATTTCATTGCCCAAATAGATATGTAATCAAGTAAAATAGCATATATTCAAGGTAATTGAAGATATAAAATAAACACTATGGCTTTGAACATTAGTGTCTGGGTTTTTATTTATATTTTAGGCTTTTTCCTTTTCCCCTTTTTTTGGCATTATTTTGAGAGTTCATAAGGCAACTTCAACAAACCAAAAATCACATGTCAACTTAACAACAAGACACAAAGAATAGATGGTGAAGTGAGCAAGGTAGGCATAAAATCACACATATGAGACGGGATTATTATGAAAAATTGAATCTATATCCTTAACTAAACATCTCGTCATGCAAACTCTATTTACATATAACTCAATCACATAGCAAGATGGGATTACAATCGCCAAAGAAAGAACACATAAAAAAAAAAGAAAAATTTTTTGAATTTTTCAAATTTTTGAAAAATATATACAAATGGGAACCTCATTCCCACACCAAAATTCAACAATGTCCTCATTGTGAGAACTAAAGCACCAACAAGTAATCACATAAGCTATGTAACTATAAAACCAACACAAATTCACAAGTATGTACGAAAATATGCTACCAAAACACCCAAAAAAAAAAAAAGAAGAAAAAAGTGCAAAACAAAAACAAAACCACTAAAACATAAAACCAAAACAAGAACAAAACATTAAACAAAAACAAAACCAAAGAAAAACAAGAACTCACAAAACTAAAGAAACAAAGCACAAAACAAAATCACTAATAAACAAAAAATCCCCAAGATATTCACAAAACAGAAAGAAAAGTATTCACAAAAAAAATGTTCCATATAAAATAACCAGGGGTGATCATAGCCCATTTGGCTCAACAAATATCAAATTCTCCTCAAAATCGATCATCCACACAATCACAATCCTAAATATCCAAAACCATGTACAAAAAGAAAGAAAAGAAAATAAAAGAAAAAGGCAAAATATAAGGGGTGGAACAACTATACCAGGTTGGGTACTGATTGTATCCACACTAATGCCTCACTCAGTTGATGTCGAGGATGTCCATGGACCATCATCCACTTCTTCTCAACTCACAAGTTGCAACTCATATCACAACCCACCAAAGCTCGCAACAGCTTATCAAATAATCGGGAACAATCCTCATAAAAATAGAAGGAGTAAAAAATAGGAGGGTTAGCCTAAATAAAGTGCACAAGAGGAATGAAACTCAAGGCTCTCTTCTGCTTATCAAATCTCTCATCCTAATCAAAAGAGAGATGTGTATATGCAAAATCACGCACAAGTCAATGGTCTAACAATATATGAACATAAGAATGCATAGACCATCTAGAGTGGTCTGAATGACCTAAATGAAGTCCCACATGTCTAAGAGGGGAGGGGAAAGAACTTAGGCAAAGCCAATCAAATGAAATATGAAAATCAAAGCCTATAGAACGGCCTAATGTCAAGTTCTTCACCTCAAAGTGATCCTCGAGTTCCTCTATGTCAATATCATCAAAAGCCTGACATAACAAGGACTGCCAAGCACAAAAGTCTTAGATTCTACAAAAGTAGAGTCGAAAGGGTCCAACGAAGGGTGAAGAATGGGGAGAGAAGAAGAAAGGGGTGAAATGGGAGGGGTGGAACGTAAGTCAAGGGAGGACTCTCTAATATTGTTATAGTCTCAAGTATCATAAGCCAAATATTAAAAGAAATCTCAAATTTCTTCTGAAGTTTTAGTAAACAAACATCCCAAACCCCTAGGGTACATAATCTCAACATGACCCCAATATTCATAACTAAGACCATCAAAAATCACTTGACAAATTTCCTATTTTGCAAAATATCAATCAATGCATTGAGCACGAAATTCATTCAATCTAATCAAGTATTGCCAAATTAGTTGATGCTCAAATCGAGGAAAATAGAAAATTATCATTAGTTTTTAAAATTTTTTTCAAGTTTTCTTTTTTTTAATTTTTACTGATTTGCACAATTTTCCATTTTTTTCAACTTTTGACGTTTCTAATTTTTTTGGATCTTTTAAAGAAATAAACTGCACTAAGTCACTACTAATAACGAAATAAACAAAGTAAGAAAAATATGCACAACTAATAAGAAAGTAGCAACGAGAAAGAAAATGTGACACAATTCATGCTGCCGTCCCTGGCAACAGTGCCAAAAGCTTGTACGAAAATTTTAAAAGTATAATTATATGTTGTAAGCGTACACCCTTCGTTGTAGTACTTGAGGGACGTATCCTTAGGGACAAGGATGAAATTACCTCATATCAGCTATTAAACCTATAACATGAAATCAGTCTAAATGACACAACACAATTATAACAATATGACAAATCAAAAAGTATAGTAATAATAATATGGTTTATAAGACTAACTAAATACTAGGCTACACTAAACCAAATAATTTTCATTTTTAATAACCGTAAGCATAAACTAACTATTCTCCCATCATTGACCTATTGATTCACAAAGAAAAAATAGCAAAAGCAATGGGTTTCCTTGCTTCAGGAGAGATCCACCCATACAACCATTCTCTCCTTATTCATCCTCAAAGAATAGAGTCCCCCTTCCCTCTTATTTTTCATTCATCAACAACCACACAACACATGAGAAATCAACCTCGAAAATTTGTAAATCCAGAAATGCATTAGGATGAGCAAGAAGAACAAAGGGAATTGAGAACACTAGATAGGACAAAAAAGAGGGGGGAAGGGAATTAAATCTACCATTAACAATCAACCAAATGTACATCAATCAAAATAGAAATTTAGAAACAGAACACGTATAATTGATTAACACTTGAAGCAAAACAGAGCAACAGGGGAGGAACAAAATCAAAAATAGGGGAACCAACTCAGCCCAAATCAAAGAAAAAAATCTAAATAAGAAATCAAACCAACCAAAAATAGATAATGCGAAGAGATTAGAATAGCAACCAAACGCAGATAATGTGAATATGAAGAGATGGAGTCTAGCTCCATTAATGGCATATTACAAAGCTTGACAAATAGACTAACAGCAATCCTTGAATTGTGACATAAAATGCCTCAAAATCGAGCCCAAAATCTTGAAATCTCAAACAACCATTGCAAATGTAACATGGAATTGACAAATCAAATCCAATACATGAATTTGAAGGCTCTAAAATTAGATAGGGAATTCAAAGTTTGATCACGGTCATAAAAGGCTTGGTCTCTTCCATGTTGTACATAGGAATTGAACTTCACCTTTACTCCTGGGATCCCCTTAGATATACTATTCATCCTATATGGTCGAACCTTGCCTACAAAGGTCAGCCAAGTTGTGACATTCTTCCTCAGCAACACTTTAAAGGAACTGAAAATCATCTAAACCCATTCCAAACTAAGGTGGGGGAACCATATCTTTAGTGATAAGCCCTTTTTTGGCCAAAACCAGCCTAGCTAAACTTTTGGCAAATATAAGACTTGTGATTAAGAAACCTTCATGTCCATGCTTTTTTCACTATCACTTGTTAGCCAATCCTCTTTGCATTTCTGTTTGCGACTAGTGACCTAGGTCTTTTCCCGTTAGCCCCTTAGGAAGGATCTTTCACCTATTTTTCTTTTATTTTCTTTCCTTCTTCTATTTTATTCTTTTGGGGGAGGGGTTAGGATATTAAAGTTTTCCTTTCTTTGAGTCTTTCTTTGTCTATAGTCTTTTCAAAATCGACAACTCCACTTTTTTTTCAAATCATTATTCTTTCCCCTCTTTCTTCTTTTATTGATGCCTCTGGCATTTAAGAAAGTAAGATGAACCCATCTTCAAGAAGCAGTAGCATAGGGATGCATATTAGATCATTAAAACCAATCCTTAAGAATCCAACTTGGTCCCCAATCCATAACAATGTATGAAGAAAACTTTGATCTTAATGTGAATGAATTGTTAACCCGATTAAAGGCTAAGTTTAAACCCAAATTAAAGGAGTAATAAGATGTGGTCACTGAACAGCAAAGGCTTATTGCTAACTTACTAAAAATGGAGAAGAAATAGACATCTATTCAATTCATGACAATTTAGACTCAACTGAAGAAAGGATCAATAAATTAGATTAACTACTCAAAAGTTCTAATGTATTTAAGAATCCCCTAATTGACACTACCCAATTTATGTTGTCTGCTAAAAGGGTTCTGCTACCCAAGTTCACCTTACTTAAAAGTTTTAAATTCAAAGGCGTATGTAACCCTCTTACCAATTAATGAATTTTGTCAACTTCATATGTTTAAAAGGAGTTGATGAAAACCCTTTTCTTAGATCTTCCTCTTAACTTTAAGAGAAACTATTGGAAATCACTATCACTCTTGTAATCCACAAAAGATAAATAAAAGGGAAAATATATAACAAAATAATTTTTAGCTCAATGTGCACACAACACGAAATTAACCTCCCCTTCGAGACCTTGAACTTCTCAAACAAAGAGAAAAAGAGAGCTTCCTAGACTATTTGGCCCAAATAAGAGCCAAGGCGACCTTAGTGATTAATAAGTCCAAAGAAAAAGAACAGAACTGCATAATCATTAAGAACTTGCAACCCTCGTATCATCAACATATAAAGCTTTCTTTATTTAGGACTTTTTCCTAACTATATGAGGCCGGTATGCTAATAGAATAAGAATGCAACAAATTTCAAAGCCTAGTTACACCAATAACAAATGTTACTATAATAAAGACAAAAAGGCTGCAACATCCTCCAACACCAAAAATGATGTCCATACAATGGCGACATCTAAACCTCCTTGACCTAAAAGGATTTTCACTCTTTTAGACATGAAACTATTAAATTCCTTTAAAAGATTAGAAAGTCGAGGCATCTTAAAAAAACATGAAGATATTTCTATACCCATAAAAGAACAAAAGACCCAAGACTATGACCCAAATGCTTATTGCCACTATCAATGTGGTTGTGGCATCTAACTGATAATTGTTAGGCCCTTGAAAATAAATCTAAGATATCACTAACAATGCAATGCAACTAGCTTCAAAACCTAAAAATTAGGATAATTCGCTTAGCAATGTCTTATACATCACCACTGAAGAAATAGACTTTGACCCAATTGACCTCATCACTCTTGAAGTCAATGGAATTTGGGGTGATGACATAGAAGACCTTTGGATTGACCTAATTATCCATGTAGAGACCATACAAGTTAAGTGGGATTATCCCATTCAAGAAGACATTAATCACCAAATTGGATTAGGGACACTTTGAGCCACCTTAGCTTAATAGAAGAACCTATAACAAGTCCCTATTAATACTAAACAACAACAAATAGAGGATCCACTCTTAAAGATGCTCAAAAAGACTAAGGTTAACATTACAATATGGCAGCTCTTAGCATCACTTTTGACCACAACAAGCAATCTTGAATGCCTTGGTAAAAATGCTAATTCCATCTAAAATTACATACAAGAGCTAGTAAGATTCTTTACCATTGAAAGATTCATGACTATTATAGCTTTCGACAACATCGAGCTCCCACTTATAGGAGTTAATCATAATAAGGCTTTCTATATAATTATGTCTGGTAGACACAAGTACATACCTATGACCTTGGTAGACAATAGATCATCAATCAACGTATGTCCACCCAAGATGGCAAAGAAGTTAGCTTAATAAAAGAAGACATGACTTTTCTACCCAAGAGCTAAAAGCCTATGACAGCACACATCAATTCGTCATAGGAGCTACAGTCCTCACATAGCGTGCGAGGAATTGAATGAAAGGTGATTATCTAAGAAATTGATGTTCTTGCCACTTTTAATCTACTACTAGGATGATCTTAGCTTCATGATCGAAAAATAGTTGCTTCTCACCTTATCAAAAGTAAAAATGGTAATCAAAGGAGTAATAGTGACCAATTAACGATAATGGAGAGTAGTCACTATTGAAAAGAAAGCCTCCATTCTAAAGGTAGAATATGACAAGAAAGACTTGCCTTTGATGAATATGCCATTATTGACTCAAAGGATTTATGCCTTTTAACTTTCACCCATATTCAAACTTAAAACTCAAATGCAATGATGTGGAAGATGGGCTATTTCCCTGGTCTCCCACTTAGGAAAATGCCAAGCCACAAATTAAAGCCCAAAAACTAATAAGTTTGCTCACTTATTTGGGTTGGGATATAATTCAACCCTAAAAGAACTCTGTTTTGTAATCCAACAAGAGAAACAAAGAAAACATCTTGCTAGCAAAGTAATATATGGCTACATAATCCCGCCCTATGCTCCAACTTTGAACGGACAATTCCTCTACAAAAGGGAAGCTAGTCCTATTTATAGCTTCCCCAAAGCACAATATACACCACACTTAGGGAAAATTGTGCTAGGATTTGATATATTCAAATATTGTGCCTTACTTAAAGAAGAAGTTATATCTCCTAAGGAAAAGTCTACAACAGACTAGTTGGCTAATGAAACTAGCAAAGGATTAGGTTTACTCTTTGGATTGCACCAGATTAAGCCACAAGGATCGGACTGTGTTCTGGGCATCATTAACTAAGGATTTGACATTGCCGAGCTAGTAGTCAACAAAGCTAAAGGGAGATGTTTCCCTATTACCTAGAGTACTAGGACGATCATAGGGAGATAAAGCTCACCATTGAATAAGAACCCAAGTTGCCTGTTAAGCTTGCTTTTGATTTTAAGGTTACGTTTAAGTTTTTTTTACTGAGTTAGAGGATCAACCCCCCTCCTTTCTTACTTATCCTGAAGAGGACCCTAAGGAGGTTATAACTAAAGACCCTACTGCTGTACTTCCTTCTTTTATTGATAATATGAATTTTTCTTAGTATGACTATGAGGACTTCTTTATTTGCATTAATAATAAAGATGACTTTCTTAAAGAGCTAATCAAGGATAGAAAAACAAAATTTTAGTTCTTAAAGAGATAATAATAATAAATGTGGGAACAAAATAAGAATTAAATGAACGAAAACTTGAAAATCACTAAGTCAAGAAGAGGTAGAACCATTCACTCAATTATTGACTGAATCCTAAGATGTTTTTGTATGGCCTGCTAAACTGAGATTCCTCTTATACCCTAATGCTAAGCCAGTCAAATAAAAACTAAGAATAATTAAAGTAGAATGGGCTCTTAAGGTAAAAAAAAATTTTAAAAAAGTTAGATGTGGGATTCCTTAGGGTCTTTAACCATCTTGAATGGGTCACCAATATTGTTCCAGTACCTAGGAAAGATGGGAGGGTCAGAATGGGTGTTGACTTTAGAGACCTAAATAAAGCTAACCTAAAAGATAACTTCATCTTATGCTACATAAGTCTTTTAGTATATAACCCGCAAAAGATCAACTATCACCCCTCATGGATAGGTATGTGGGATATAAATAGATCAGAATGGCCATAAAGCATAAACAAAAGACCACATTTATTATACAATGGGACATTTACTATTACGATGTTATGTCATTCAGTTCTACTAATGTCAGAGCTATATACCAAAGAAGTTTGCACGGGCTCTGCTCCATGACATTGTGCATAAGGAGATGGAGCTTTGCGTGGGTGATATGATTGTTAAGTCCAAAACACATCCTAGGAACATCCCCACTCTAAGGAGATTCTTAGAAAGAATAAGAAAATAAAATATCTCGAAAATAAATTCTGTTTTTCGCAATAGTAACTATCGTTGCTATAAACACAATGTTGTTGCAAATAATAATCTTGGCAATAATAGATGTCGTTGTAGGGTCGTTGCTGGTCAGGGCGTAGCAAAAGATAAAAGTAACGACTAACATTGTTGCGATAGCTCCTCTTATTGCAACGACCTTTGTCATGACCGTAAATATGTCATTGCCAAATGAGAAAATGTTTGTAAAAATTATTGGTACTTTTCGTAACCATATACATCATTGCGAATTATACTGTAAGTCATTAGCAACTATCCTGTTGTAGCAGAAGCGTATAATTTTAGCAACAATTTTGTCGTTGCAAAATGTACTTTAAATCATTAGCAACCACCATGTTGCTGCAAAGCCTTATAATTTTGGCAACAATTTTGTCGTTGTAAAATATCATCGCAAAATATACTTTAAATCATTAGCAACCACCATGTCGTTAGCAAAAGCTTATAATTGTGACAACAATTTTGTCGTTGCGGAATGTAGTTTAAATCATTAGCAACCACCTGTCGTTGCAGAAGCCTGTCATTTTGGTGAAATTGTGTCGTTGCAATTAATATTGTAAATGTTTTGCAACAATATTTTTGTTGCAATTGTTTTGCCTATTGCACCATCTTTTTGTTGTCCCATCTTTTTGTTGTCGCGGAACTTATCCTGATAGCAAAGCATTCTTTACAAACAATACAACTATGTATTTTACGTTGTATAACATGAACCTATATACGCTTTGCTTACAAACCATAAATCCAAAGTTGACACACTCATCACAATAGTAGCCTCTGAAAAGTACATCAGTTCTAAATTGGTAGTCCATGAATCTTGCTCATAATAGAGATTGGGGAAATAAAATTCACAAACAAAATGCACAGATCTTGCTGCTGAGTAGAGTGAAATATAGAAGTTAGGAAGAGGGTTGTTGCTGCCAGTAGAATGACATATGGACAATCGAGCAGAGATAACCGCTGGTGCAATTTTCACCAAGCACGACAACAAACACCGCCGAGCACCGGCTGTACGTAGAAACAGGGACACCAGTAAGGTCGAACAACACGTGGATGACCGGAATTGTCGTAGCCGAGCACGACCACTGCCAGTGATGAGAATGAAGTGTGCGACTTGCAGCAGGCGGGTCTTATGTTTCTTGCACTAAGGAGAATAAAAGAAGCGAAGCAAACATCAAATTGATTCAACTAAAGGTGGTTTCATAGGCCATATGTTCTGTTTCTTTTTTAAAAAAATTCAATGGCCTGGGCAATGAAAGCTAACATAAATTTTGAAAAATAAAATACATGCTAACCACAATTTTTTTTCTTGCTTGCTAAATTTACAAGATTTTTAGTTAGTTCGTTTAATTTTTATATCTTCTTATGTTTAGCAACAACATGTTATTACGATAAAAGGGCTACAAAATTAGCAATAATCTGGGTCATTGCCATAAAAACACCCACTAATTTGCAATGACATAAGTTGTTGCAATAGAATATGCAACGAAAACCATCTTTGCCATAGAAAGGCCTCAATGTCCGCCAAAAATTCGTTTGTTGGGGAGCCAAAATTGTCAATTTTGGCAACAAGATTTGGTAACAATATTTCACTATCGTTGCACTATATATTTTAGGCAACAACTACTACTACATCATTGCCAAAGCTTATTGCAAAAAAGGCATTTTCTTGTATATGCATCTGAACCCGCAAAAATGTACCATTGGAGTTACATCTAGAAAACTCCTAGGATAACTGGTAAGCTCATGATGCCACTGCCTAAAAAATAAGAAAGAGATAAGAGCTTTCCTAGATGGTGTACAATACATAAATCTATGCATCTATAAATTGATTATGACCTATGAACCCATTCTAAGAAATCACGGAAGAGTAATCAAACCAAATGGGATGCATCATGTTAGGATGATTTTAATAAAGTTAAGGAATACATCACTAATCCACCAGTAATACAACCTCATAAACTTGGACAACCCGTGTTATTATAACACCACCACTGCTAATACTGTCACAAGAACCATGCTATGCCAAGAAGAGCAAGGGAAGAACAATGCAATCTACTAATTGAACAATGCAATCTACAATAGAGAAAATGTGCCTTACACTAGTTTAGCCGAGAAAGAAACCAAAGCACTACTTATGGCCTGCACTAATTTGGCAAAGTATCTTGTTAAATAACCAATTCTTCATGGCTGGATCTGTAGGTGGGGATATTATTGTCTAAACATGTCTAAAAATTCCAACCTCAAAAGACAATACAAGGAAGTGTTGTGTTAAAATTCTTAGCAAACTTTGCAATAAAACAACAAGAGGAAAATTATGATCTCCTTGACGAGATATTTTCCAATAAAAAAAGAATACAGCATACGCAAACTCTTAGTCTCACCAAAAGAGGCACACATATCCATCTCAACAAGTTTAGACTTTGAAGTAACAAATAATGTCGTTGAATGTAAAGCTTGCATCATAGGGATGCGAGCTGCATATGTACTTCACATAAAAAATTTAAATGTTTATAGAGAGTCAGGCCTCGCCATAATGAAATAACTAGTCAATGGAAGTTAACAAATGAAAGAATGACATTTTATCAAGCATATTTTGAGAAATGAACACTTTAAGTATCTTTAATTCACATCTACATGTAGTTGAACTAACTTTAATAATAGATGGGCAAAATAAACCCACTTGCTGGCTAACCATATAAGTTGATAAGCTTGATGATAGCTCTTCGTACAAAGAGATCCTCACATATCATCTAGCAGGAACACTTTCAAAACTCAGCCCAAAAGCCTTCACAACCTCTAAGAAGCGCGACCCACACTGGATGGTATTGTTATTCTTATGATTGAGTGTTATGGAAAAATACATCCTACTGGATAAATCTCTGATGTGTGGAGGCAGTGGAGGCACAAACCCTCATAAATGAAATCCATGTTAGAGACTGTGGCAGTCACATGAATGGATACTTACTATTTTGGAAAATCGAATGTTGAGGTTATTATTAGACAATGATCGACAAGGATTGCTTTATCTTTATACAAAGGAGTGAAAAAATTCAAAAACATGCAAACGTCCAACATGCCCCACATTCCTTTTTATACATCTTTACCTCTTCCTGGCCTTTCTCTATGTGTAGAGTAGACATCATAGGAAAGATGACTTCTAAGAGGACTAATGGGCATAAGTACGTATTGGTAGGTATAGACTATTATGGCCATTGACTACACTAAGCTTACATCAATACAAGTGGCTAATTTCCTAATCAATAACACAATGTGTAGATACATATTTATGCATGCAATCATAAGCAACCATGGATCCCATTTCAAGGATAAAACTGCAGCCCTTTTGAAGAAATATCAAATTCAACACTGGCAATCTACCACATATAGGCCATAGACTAATGGTGCAAAGAAGTTGCAAAAAACAATATTAGAAATATCCTAACTATAATGACCCAAGCATATAAAGATTGGTTTGACAAGTTACCATTCGCATTGTAGTGTCTAGGACATCCATTAGATAATCCACTAGTGTCATTCCTTTCTCACCCATGCATGGAATGTAGGCAGTCTTACTAGATGAAGGATATATTCCTTTACTACAGTTTGCATTAGAAGGCTAAATACTTGAAGCCAATAGGATATGCAATATGAAAAACGGCTTGCTACTATACACCACCTTCGACAATATTAACAAAGGATGTCCTCACCATTCAGCTCTAAAGTTAAAAGAAGAAACATTAAAGTTAGAGATCCAATCTAAAAGAAATAAGAGTTCATGTCACTAATCCATTAAGGAAGTTTAAATCTCAATGGATGGACCCTTATTTTGTTAAGGAAACTTTAAGCAGGTGTACTTTCAAGTTAATAGATGTCGATGATGAATACTTTACCCAATTTCTTAATATAGATAAACTTAAATACTTCTTTTTCTTAAACAAATCCTACGAATAGTGTAATAGTGCAGAACACAGGCCCAATGGCCTACCACCTCATATAAGACTTGATCAATTACAATTGCCATTATCTTGGGTCCATAATAAATTGTGATAAGTTTTTTTCCCCTTAAAGACCCATCCTAGGCCAAAGATTTTGCAAATAAAGAGAATTAAAAATTACAAGCTACACACAAGGTCGTAAAATAAAACAAAAACATAACATACCCAACACGTAAGATATAATATGAATGTTAAGCCATTAATTATGCATCGTTTTATTAATTATTTTGATTATATCTTACACATTATTATGTCTAATTTACGTTAATTTATATATTTTCCAGGTTAGGCATTAATAAAATAAAAAGAAGAAGACAAGACGTTGAAACTCCGATTTTATACGCGTTGATGAAAAGATGGTCCAATAATAATTTATGAAAAATAATTATTTTCATGATTATTTAATTGGGCTAGGGTTTCAAGAGTTGGAAGAAGGCTAGAAGTCCTGAGGGAGAAGAAGTCTAAGGAAGAGAGGAAGGAAACCCTAATTTACTAAACCTAACCTCACTTCCCATATATACACCTTCAACAGCTAGCACCATGAGGACGTTCTTCTTCTTCTTCTTGAATCATCCATCTTCACCAGAATCATCATCCTTCTCCTTAACCCATCATACTCACAGCAGCTCATCCATCAATCTCCTCATCTCATCACCACCATCATGCTACCCCCACACCTTCAACTTCCCCTTATCTTCAATCTCACGCAACACACCAACCCACGGCCACCTTCCTTATTGAATCACGCCATCTTCTTCTTGCTACAATCCCAATCTCCCCACTCCATCAATCCCCTCTCCTCACGGGACCTCATCCTCACACACACATCTCACGGTAGCCACCTGACAAGCCAGCCAATTCTTCACAATAACCCTTCACGCCAACCACGCCTGCCTCGTCATCAATCACCAGCCTCCAAATTCTTCATCATTCATTGCGTCCCAGTCGTGATAAACTAGTAGTATTATTCTGATTTTTTTTACTCCTTTTTTTTATTTAGTTTATTGTTAAACATGGATTATTTGGCTAAAATTTGTGATGTCACTTTTAATATGAGTGAGTAAATTTTTATTCTTAGTATAATCTTCTTGAAGCCATGCTAAATTAATTATTTTGAAACAAGTTTTATACTTTAATGCCTAGTTGATTTATATTCATGATTCTTTAGCGATTAGCGTTTATCATTTATGATATTCGTGTTATATTAATTAGAATGCATGCTAGTTAATTTAATACGATTTCGATTGATAATTTAGAAGACTATAATACGTAAAAGTTATAGTCTTTTAGGCTTAGATATCACCCTAATTAATCATGAATGGCTCAAACCCATCTCTTTTAATTAGGTAATCGCTTTAGATCTTTGTTAAATCAATTTACTGGTAAATTGATTACAAAGTGTTAAATGATGTTTTTCTAATTCTTAGTGCTCTAGTTTGATTAAATTCTTGCGCTGATATGAGGGTTATCAAAACTAGTAGGGTTTATATTATGGCTGGACCTAATTAAACTAGAATCTAAGGAAAAACGGGGAAGAACCGCTCGTGGATGTCTTCTATAGGTTAACTCATAGATGAAATTAGCTTTTGTGTTAATGATAAATATTAATTTGTATGGTGGATTGAGATTATACTAAGTATCCTTCATAAATTTGACAACTTTTGATCATTATTTATTGCTTAGAGTTAATTTGATTACTTTGTTAATTTTTGTTCTACTTTTATTAGCTTCAATATAATTTCAATCAACCCCCCCCCAAAAGTATAGTCTTTTAGGAGTGTCTAGTTAATTTTAAATAGTTTAGATTTTGATTTTTAGAGAGTTTATAATTTTAGAATTGATTTATATTCAGTTTTAGTATTTAATTACCAGTTTGTTAGAAATTAGACTAAAAATAGTTATTTTTGTTCTTTTTTGATTTTTATCAGTTCCTAGTCTGCCCATATTTAATTTCATAATTTTGGGAAGTTATTTGATAATTTTTCAGAATTATTTTGAGGAATTGATATGTGCAGGTTTTTAGGTTATTAATTCTGAAAATTTCAATTTTAATTGTTAAATCACAATCATTAGGCATTGTTAAGTCCAGAAAACTGTGTCCTAGAATTAGGGTAATTTTCTTGATTATTTTCATATTTATATTTATGCAAATTATTTTATTTCTAATTTTAGATTTAATATTTTGCATTGATATTCTATGGTAATTTTCTGATTTGATTTTTCTGGAATTATTTGGATACAATTGAGGAGTTATAAGCTTATATACCTGAAGAATAACATTTTAGGTTACTGTTTGACATTTTTAATATTTATTTCCTTTTTATTATTTGCTGTTTTGCTTTTTAATTAGAATTTCAGTTACTATTCTGTTTTATTTTTCTAAATTATTTAGGGAATCTTTTTACTGTTTTATTTCCAAAATATGATCTAGAATATTTAGGAGCATCATTGGGTATTTTTCTAGATTTTTATTCATTAGATTTTAATTATTTTAGAATTGTTAAGATTAGACTTAATAAATTGGAAAAAAAAAAATCATTTAGGATTAAGCTAGCCTTTTACAACAATCTTTCCTCGTGGATCGATTCCTACTTTTCTATGCTATAAAAAGTGTTTTAATAACTAAAGTAGTGGTTAAATTTGTAACTCTCGACAAGTTTAACAAATTTTGTTGTCGTTGCTGGGGAAAGAAAATTAAATTGCTAGTTTACTTCTATTTAATTTTGCTACTTTTATTTGTTTTATTATAACTCTAGTTTTTTTTTAATTTTATTCTTTTTAGATTTCAAGGAGTGTATGAAATTAAGAGTGGTAAGGAAATTGAAGAGAACAAAGAACAAGCATTGAAAGTTGAAAATAAAAAGAGTCAGCCTGACCCAGTAAGTTTTAGGGTTAAAGAGGTAAGCATGTCTACTCTTCGAGAACTTGCTGCTCCTAACTTAGAAATCCAACCAATGTCCATTACCTATACTGTTTTAGATAAACCTTTGAAATTAAACTCAGGATTTATTAATTTATTACCTAAGTTTCATGGATTAGTTGGAGAGGACCTCTATAGACACATTAGTGAATTCCTTATTACCTGCTCTGCTGTGGTGCCTGAAGGAATTCCTGAGGACCAAATTAGACTAAAGGCTTTTCCCTTTTCTTTGCTTGGTAATGCTAAAGATTAGTTGTATTACATGTACGCTGGATCTTTCTCTACATGGACTGCATTGCATAAATCATTTTTGGAGAAATTTTTTTCAACATCCCGAATTGGATCTATTAGGAAGGATATATGTGGAATCAAACAAATGAATGGGGAAACTTTTTGTGAGTAATGGGAAAGATTTAATAAATTGTGTGCCAGTTGTCGTCAATATCAAATAACTGAACAGTTGTTGATTCAATATTTTTATGAGGGTTTGCTTCCTATGGATCGTAATATGGTTGATGCTGCTAGTGGGGGGGCTCTGGTTAATAAAACCCCATCTGATGCTAGAAATCTATTTAATGTAATGGCCCAAAACACTCAGCAGTTTGGTACTAGGGACTCACAAGTTAAAAGGGTAAATGAGATAGGTTCTAGTTCATCTCTAGAGAATCAGTTATCTCACATTACTGCTATGTTAAATAAGATTATTATTGGGGGTATTCAAAAAGCAGTAATATGTGGTATTTGTTGTCTGGAGGGGTATTCTACTAATGCATGTCCTACTCTACAAGAAGGTAATGTTAATGCTCTTTACTCTAACCAAGATCAAAGGAGGTATGATCCCTATTCGAATACTTATAATGAAGGATGGAGAGACCACCCTAACCTTAGGTATGGCCCTAAGCCTAATCCATCTGGTTTTGACCAACCCTCTCATCAACCTTTTAACCAGGATAGGACCAACTTTCTACTGGAACAAGTCCTCAAGAAGATGGATGATAGGTTCCAGATTTTAGAGACAACTCTTAAGCAGGTTCAAGAGAAACAGACTGCAACTGATATCATAGTTAGCAACCTGCAGGCTCAAATGCAAAATAGGTTACCATCTCAGCTTTACCCTAACCCTAAAGAGAATGTTAGTGCCATAACAATTAGGAGTGGGGAAGAGTTAAAAGAACTTAGGAAGAGTAGAGAATTAGAACCTGAGTTAGAGATTAAAGGGGCTGTACCAGAGTTAGATACTAATTCTAATCAAACTACTAAGGAAATAGGAGAGAAGAAAAGAGAACCTTATAAGCCAATTCCACCCTTTCTTGGTAGATTTAGAAACCCTACTTCTAAGATGAATGAGGCTAACCAAGAGATCTTAGAGACATTTAGGAAGGTAGAAATTAATGTACCTCTCCTTGATGCCATTAAACAGGTGCCTCATTATACTAAGTTCTTAAAAGAATTATGCACTACCAAGAGGAAGCTCATTGGTAATGAGAAGATAAATGTAGGGGAAAATGTGTCTGCTGTTTTTCAAAGAAAACTTCCCTCTAAGTGTAAAGACCCCGGTGTGTTTTCAGTTCCTTACAAAATAGGAAACCTTTGCTTTAATAAAGCTATGCTTGATTTAGGTGCCTCTATTAATGTTATGCCTAGATCTGTTTATGACAAACTGAACCTAGGCGAATTAAAGAAAACTGGCATAGTGATTCAATTAGCTGATAGGAGCAGTATTCACCCAGACGGAGTGTTAGAGGATATCTTAGTCCAAGTAAATAAACTTGTATTTTCTGCTGATTTTTATGTGATGAATATGGGTGATGCATGTCATGATATTCCCATCTTACTTGGCAGACCATTTTTGAAAACAGCTAGAACTAAAATTGATGTGCATGAAGGAACATTAACTATGGAATTTGATGGTGAAATGATTAAATTTAATATTTTTGATGCCATGAGATTCCCTGCTAATGTGAATTACGTATATGCACTTGATGTTATTGATGAGTTGCCCCAAAATATTTATGACTTGTCCAACGAAGATGAATTTTTGACTGTGCTTACTAAGAGTCTTGATCATGCTGAGTTTCAAAAAGTACCTTACCAGATTAATGCTGAATTATTGGAAGAGATCCAACTAGAGGATCCAGGAGTTTCATGAAGTCGAGCCAACGACTATAAACAAAGGCACTGGTTGGGAGACAACCCAACGTTTTTAGGGAAGTAGTCATTTAATTTTGCTTTTATTTTCATTAGTTTCATCTTTTTGCATGCATTAGGGACAATGCATGAATTAAGTGTGGGGGGGCGCATTTTGCATTTAATTCCTGCAGTTTTTATTCTTTAAAAAAAATAAAATTAAAAAAAATTTCTTTTCTCATAAATAATGCATGATATGAGTTTATGCTAGGCTTGCTTGTTTAGGAAAAAAAAAAATTTTTTTGTTTTATTAGCTATTTGGAGTTTATTCTTTTATAAGTGAAAATTTCTAAGCATGATAGTTATCCTTTAGAGAAGTTTGAGTTGATCCTCTTACATCTTCTTAATGAGTAACTCTCTTGATTATCCATCTTATCTAGTCATGTAATATATCCGATTCAAAGGCAATAAAATGACCTGACCTATCTCCTAGACTATTGAATTAGTTGAATAATTCATTAAAATTGTGATTTTACTTGTCTATACAAAGAAAGAGAGAGAGAAAAAAAAAAAAAAGAGAGTCAAAGTAGGGAATGACAAGTACCCCTTTGAGGCATGCGCTACTAGGTGCTACCCTTTGAGGCAATACTTCCACTGGAAAGCTTGCTTCCCATACTAGTGAATCAATAAAATAAATAAAAGTAATGATGAAAATAAAATGTTTGCTCCAGCACCTCTATTCGGGTGAGTGAGAGACAGGGAGTGTTTAATTCCTAAGACCCTATATGGGCCTCGAATATGTGCGCAAGTCGAGTTTGAAAAAGAAAAAATGAAAGAGAAATAAGTACAAGGCAAGTTTAGAATCAATTCAATGAGTTATTCTATCTAATTCAATAGTTTCTATAGCCATACCATGCCTAAATTATTCTATCTTAACTTTTTCTAAACCTCTTGATCGGTGTATGCATAATCAGAAGAGATGGGTAATTATTGATCTTGCTACTTCATTATGGAAATATTGTGAGGTTGATGAATAAACTCTCTAAGGATAGTTGGATGTTTAGCAGGTATTCACTTATTGAAGGAAAAACTAATCAATTCAATAACACTGTTTTTCTTAAGCAAGCCTTGACCTAGTATGAATATCATACGTATGCATGTTTTTATAAGAAAAGAAAGGGTAAGTTTTAGGTCGAGTCTAAGATTTCTTTGCACCAGGACGTCCAAAGTCTAAGTGTGGGGAAATTTGTTAACCATTAATTATGCATCATTTTATTAATTATTTTGATTATATCTTACACATTATTATATCTAATTTACGTTATTTTATATATTTTTCAAGTTAAGCATTAATAAAATAAAAAGGAGAAGACAAGACGTTGAAGCTCCGATTTTATACGCATTGCTGAAAAGATGGTCCAATAATAATTTATGAAAAATAATTATTTCCATGATTATTTAATTGGGCTCGGGTTTCAAGAGTTGGAAGAAGGCTAGAAGTCTTGAGAGAGAAGAAGTCTAAGGAAGAGAGGAAGGAAACCCTAATTTACTAAACCTAACCTCACTTCCCATATATACATCTTCAACAGCCAGCACCATGAGGACGTTCTTCTTCTTCTTCTTGAATCATCCATCTTCACCAGAATCATCATCCTTCTCCTTAACCCATCATACTCACGGCAGCTCATCCAACAATCTCCTCATCTCATCACCACCATCACGCTACCCCCACACCTTCAACTTCCCCTTATCTTCAATCTCACACAACACACCAACCCACGGCCACCTTCCTTATTGAATCACGCCATCTTCTTCTTGCTACAATCCCAATCTCCCCACGCCATCAATCCCCTCTCCTCACGGCCCCTCATCCTCACACACACATCTCACGGCAGCCACCTGACAAGCCAGCCAATTCTTCACAATAACCCTTCACGCCAACCACGCCTGCCTCGTCATCAATCACCAGCCTCCAAATTCTTCATCATTCATTGCGTCCCAGCCGTGATATACTAGTAGTATTATTCTGATTTTATTTTTACTCCTTTTTTTATTTAGTTTATTGTTAAACATGGATTATTTGGCTGAAATTTGTGGTGTTGCTTTTAATATGAGTGAGTAAATTTTTATGCTTAGTATAATCTTCTTGAAGCCATGCTAAATTAATTATTTTGAAACAAGTTTTATACTTTAATGCCTAGTTGATTTATATTCATGATTCTTTAGCGATTAGCATTTATCGTTTATGATATTCGTGTTATATTAATTAGAATGCATGCTAGTTAATTTAATACGATTTCGATTGATAGTTTAGAAGACTATAATACGTAAAAGTTATAGTCTTTTAGGCTTAGGTATCACCCTAATTAATCATGGATGGCTCAAACCCATCTCTTTTAATTAGGTAATCGCTTTAGATCTTTGTTAAATCGATTTGCTGGCAAATTGATTACAAAGTGTTAAATGATATTTTTCTAATTTTTAATGCTCTAGTTTGATTAAATTCTTGCGCTGGTGTGAGGGTTATCAAAACTAGTAAGGTTTATATTAGGGCTGGACCTAATTAAACTAGAATTTAAGGAAAAACGGGAAAGAACTGCTGGTGGATGTCTTTTACAGTTTAACTCATGGATGAAATTAGCTTGTGTGTTAATGATAAATATTAATTTACATGATGGATTGAGATTATGATAAGTATCCTTCATAAATTTGACACCTTTTGATCATTATTTGTTGCTTAGAGTTAATTTGATTACTTTGTTAATTTTTGTTCTACTTTTATTAGCTTCAATATAATTTCAATCGACCCCCTCCCAAAAAGTATAGTCTTTTAGGAGTGTCTAGTTAATTTTAGATAGTTTAGATTTTGATTTTTAGAGTGGTTATAATTTTAGAATTGATTTATATTCAGTTTTGGTATTTAATTATCGGTTTGTTAGAAATTAGACTAAAAATAGTTATTTTTGTTCTTTTTTGATTTTTATCAGTTCCTAGAGTCTATTTAGTGTCCTAGTCTGCCCATATTTAATTTCGTAATTTTGGGAAGTTATTTGATAATTGTTCAAAATTATTTTGAGAAATTGATATGTGCAGGTTTGTAGGTTATTAATTCTGAAAATTTCGATTTTAATTGTTAAATCACAATAATTAGGTATTGTTAAGTCCAGAAAACTGTGTCCTAGAATTAGGGTAATTTTCTTGATTATTTTCGTATTTATATTTATGCAGATTATTTTATTTCTAATTTTAGATTTAGTATTTTGCATTGATATTCTGTGGTAATTTTCTGATTTGATTTTTCTGGAATTATTTGGATACAATTGAGGAGTTATAAGCTTATATACCTGAAGGATAACATTTTAGGTTACTGTTTGACATTTTTAATATTTATTTCCTTTTTATTATTTGCTATTTTGCTTTTTAATTAGAATTTCAGTTACTATTCTGTTTTTATTTTTCTAAATTATTTAGGGAATCTTTTTGCTATTTTATTTGCAGAATATGATCTAGAATATTTTGGAGCATCATTGGGTATTTTTCTAGATTTTTATTCATTAGATTTTAATTATTTTAGAATTATTAAGATTAGACTTAATAAATTGGAAAAAAAAATCATTTAGGATTAAGCTAGCCTTTTACAATAATCTTTCCTCGTGGATCGATCCCTACTTTCCTATGCTATAAAAAGTGTTTTAATAACTGAAGTAGTGGTTAAATTTGTAACTCTCGACAAGCTTAACAATGAAGCTCTTCATAACATAATCATTGAATATTAGAATTAAAGTCCTAATATCCTCAAAAGGGATTTGATCTAAGTACTACAATTTTCAAATACTTAAAAACATAATATAAATGCACAAACAAAGTAACTCTAATTAATCTTCTTCTTTGTATCCTCGCTTGTGCCTTCATCTGGCTTCCTAACCTACACACGATTACGTGCCTTCTTTCCTTTATCTTTCTTTTCTTAGGCACCACATCTATAAATCGTTCTGCATTTGATGTTTGGACTCTAACCTTAGCTCTTGCAATAGCACTCTCCTTAGGGGTGGAAACTTTCATCCTTTCAAGATAGGTGAAGCTCGTGAATGGGGCAGATGCCATAAGATGCCTAGCCACACACAGCAGTTTGAGCCATACTTCAGTCCAAAATTTTGTGATTTTCAGCATTAAGGTATGAACCATAGGAGATTAGGAGCTATGCAGTTACGACTAGGAACAGATTGTTTAAAACCCATCTGGCGAGACAAACAGCAAGTAAAAATATAAGTGGAGCTACTAAGCCTTGGTAGAGGGAGATAATTCCCATCTCACTAGGTACTATATAACAACAAATGGACTGCCACTTAATGGTCTAAAAGACTTTGGTCCTCTCATGTTGGAAAAATGACTATGCCTCATCATTCCTGCGCTTATGTGAACACTTATGTATGACAAAATGCTTAGGTTCACACATCAATATAAAAATCATAGCACAAATTTAGAAAAGGCACTTTAAAAGCCAAATGTATAAGATAAAACAAGTACGAGTAAAAAACTCCACTAAAGAGTATCAGCGGACACAAAATTATATAGAAAAGATTAAAGCTTTAGCTATAACAGAAGATGGCTCCTCAAAGTTATTATCAACGTTGCCACTAAGACCGTCCAAGCACAAGATCATCTCAGCAAGAAGAATAGGCATAAAGGAATAACCTTTTAATGCCTTTAGCACAAGATGAATCACAGAAGCCAATTTTCCCTTGTTACAAAACAAGAATCTATAAAAGATAAAAAAATAAGGGCTTTCGTCCCTCATTTACATCACAATTATCTTTAGACTCAAGCATAATTCGAGGGCGATCAATGCCAGATCAACATCATAGGCATCTACAGGCTTTGCAACCTCATCCATCCTTAAACCAAGGGTGGTTTGTATGAGACAAGACAAATCTATCTCTAAAAAGGTGTTGTTGCCATCTTACACCACAACAGCAGTGAATTCCTCTACTAGTCTGTATATCTCCCTGTCATTTATGTAGCAAACATGGAGAGTAGGATCCCAATTCTTAGAAGCTATAAGAATTAAATTTGGGTAAGACCTCACTCGTCTTTAAAAACAAGGGATTGCAACCTAGAGCAACCCAATCGCTTCACTTCAAAGGGGGAGAAATTTTTGCACCAAACCATTTATCATTTTTTTAAAGTCGCTTATATCTCTCTTGAGGAAAGAACACTCTAAGGAAGCTTAACTTACCAGAAGAAGTAGAAAAATTAGAAGGGATGGTCAAGATCTTACAGTTACAAGACGATGGAGCTACGTCAAATGCCTTCATGGCAGCATAAACAGCACTACCGTTAGGACCCACTGGTTTGTTGCCACCGTCACCGAGTGATATGTTGCTAATCAGGGCAATGCTAGCTAAGTTTTATGTGCTTTCCTTTTCAATTTGTGTTGGGACCCAGATCTTTTCCATTATTTAGGAGTTGCCTAATTTCTGTGTTTTTTTCTCTTTTCTTTTTGTAAGTTGTTTTTACCTTGCCTTATTCTTTTGTGTCAAGCTATCCCATATGTTTCATTATGAAACTTGGGGGTGGAATAGGCTTGTAAACAGAAATTTTGAGTTTAAAATTAAACAAGACAAGAGATATGGAATAACGTGATTCTGTATTAATTTAAAAGATTTTGGTATTCTCTGAATTTGTTAGAAATATAAATATAAAATTCTATAATTTGATTTCTAATCTGTGTACTTGAATAAGAGCTACCTAGCAATAGGCTTCATTTCATCTTTGGTTGGCAACTCGAAGGGAAGCTGAGCCAGCTTGGATCTGGATCAAGTTTATGGTTTGATATGTGGAGTAGAGGGCATGATTCGATGCACGTGTTATTTATTTCTATAGAGAATCTTCTGAGAATAATTTCTTCAACCTCTTAAATAAGGGGGTAACGTTATATTTCTATGGAAAAGCCTTCCTCCCCTCGAGTAAGGCCTGCAACTTATTCGACTTCTTGGACCAATGACCGGGCCTTCAATTTGAGCTGACCTGGTAGTCTTATTTAAGTTATCGACTTGATAGTCTATTGGCCCAAAGACTTAGTAGTCATTTGGATCTTTACTCGATAGTCATATGGGCTTCATTTAGTAGTCTTTTTAAGCCTGATTTTTTTTTTTTTTTTTTTTGGTAGGAGGTTGAGCCCAATTCACTTAAATAAACTAAACTAATTAATTAAGTGGACCAAAATTAACTATACTTAATTTATTTATGACGTGGCATATATTTTCATTTTTTCGTGCCTATAAATTTCCTTGAAACCCCTCGAGATTAGGTGACATATGCAGCTTGGGTGTTTAAGCATGATCGACATCTTGACATTTTTTCATGACTTGTTGTCTTAGTAGGCTGTTGAATTGGCCTGTTATGTTGTCAACCTAACTTATCTTTGTTGTCATCTTAATGCATGAAAAGCAGATCGTGCCAACCTTTGACTTGCAAGCCCCACAAATTGTTGATGTCTCAGCATTTTTTTAGAGACTGAGCTATAAGGATGTTGATGTAGTAGTCACCTACCATAACAAATGTGTCGACATCTAGAATTTTGTCACCCAATACAATGCAACATGCTTGTGTTTCCCCTATTTGGCGTGTGACAGGTAGGTTGTGTCAATGTTGACCTGTAAGGCCCAAAATTTTTTGGTTTTTTTTTTTGGTAAAGGCTTGGTAAACATCACTATAAGGGCATTGTCGACACCCTAAAGCATGTTTTCAACATTGTGCCTTGGATTTCGAGTGCCCAATCGTGACATAGAGGAACCATGGATCCTGAAAAAGGTTAGATTTAAATTGTATTTAGAGCATTGATGCAAACTACCTACAATCCTTGCCTAAACTCTTTAGAGACTCACACACATAAATATACATGGGATACCTTTTGTATCTATCAGTTATCATCTTAAAACATCATTAGCTTCCTCAAATCCTTGTTCGTAGTAAGGGAGCACAATTGAAAGCTTTTTCTTTTTCTTTTTCTTTCCCTGACTCCTTTTGTTTTAATACGGGATAGGTGACATCAACAATATGTGTCCCTCTTTCTTTGTTTTATTTTCTGCTGTCAAAGCAGTGTTGCGAATGTTCACAAAAATTAGGACGACTTTTCCGCAAACATAGAAAAACAAATTGCTTGATGATTTTCAAACCCGAATACCAGCTATTATGAAAAAGAGCCTCATTTTGAAAAATTTCTCAATGGAACACTTTGGCTTAATTCGTCATTTGCCATGATATTGAATATTCACTGCATGCTTTTCGTTTCTTTTCTGTTTTGATGAAATTCTACAATCCTTATAAATTTGCTTGTCTTTTTGTGTAGCCATGTGCGGCTATCTTTGCCATTCATTTCACAGTGTTCATTTCTTTCTTTTTAGTTCTTTTGAATGCCCACTACATTGGTGTGGCATAAGACTTTTTTTGTTCGGGCGTTGTAGTTGTTCTATGAGTAGCTCAATCTTGTTCAAGATGTACTACATGCAAAGGTGGTCAGACTCAGTTTCAAGGCTTTGATGAGAAAGCTCTCACATCTAATAGTGGAAAGTAGTTCTTGAATACCCACTGTGTGTGGGGGTGTGGACTCAATCTTAAGATTAAAGGAGAAAGCCCTCACATCTAATAGTGAGTAGTTCTTGAAGACTTGCTGCGTACGAAGCAGTTCATGAAACCCACTTCATGCAAGGTGGCAAGTCTTCGTTCTAAGATTTTGAGGAGAAAGCTCTAGCATATGATAGTGAAAAGCAATTCTTGAAGAACCATTACCTGCAGGGGATGGCCGAAATCAATCTTAAGACTTTGAGGAGACATTCCTCGCAACTAACAGTGGGAAGTAGTCCTTGAAGATCCATTACATGCTGAAGTGGCTGATTTTGTCTAAGACTTCGAGGAGGAAGTTATCACTTCTCACAGTGGGAAGTTATTCTTGAAGACTCATTGCGTATGGGGGCAGTAAGACTCAGTCTTATGACTTTGAGGAGAAAGTGCTTGCATATGACAGTGGGGGAGAAAGCCCTCGCGATCTGCCCTGATTTAAACTATTTAATATGGAGTAACCACAGGCCCCGTTGGGCCTAGGCCATAGTAGGAAAAATTCCAAGAAGCATAAATTTGACTGTCGTCTGCACTTAGCATTACATAGCCAGGCCTAGCGGCACGCTACTAGCTTTGGTTAGAGTTAGTGGTTCAAGGTAGCTGAGAAGATTTCCATAATCATTCTCTAATCTGAGTTAAGGAAGATATCTGTATTAAATCCACAAATCCTATAGGGGTTCACTCAATTCCCTCCATCTATCCATGTGATGACCTTAGTCGGAAGGCTTGATAAAACGTGTCAATTCAATCATCACTTAAAGGCATGTCAAACAAAGGCACGAGGCCAAGTACCAAACATAAAAACTATGATCATTCATAAATTAAAATAAACAATTATTGTTGTCCGCTATAAGTGCATACAGTGAAGGAAAGCATTCTATATACAGAACACCCCACCATCTATCACACAAGGAAAAGGTGGGAGAGCCATTTTCTAGCTTTGTTGGTAAGGTAGACTAAGGAATAATCCCATAGTTTGATGACGAATTCCCAAAGATTTAATCCATAATTACCATCATATCTGGCTGGAATTCAATGAAGGCCTTCTACTCCATATTTGGGTCCTACTACCTTCTCTTGTCTTATCTCTTCTCTTGTCTTATCTCTCATTTGTGAACCTCCACAACTACCACCGTAAAGCTCTTGTTCAAGATAAAGTCTCAAGCATCCTAAGCTGCCATCACAATAGGTTACTTGAAAATACCTTATTTCATCAAAGCCCACATAGAACTCCTTTCTATGGCTTCTAACTTAAAACCAAGAAGGAATAGGATAAATTCAAAAAATACGTTAGAAAGTTAGAAAAGTGCAAGAAAAATGCATCGAAATCAATGGCAGAGAAATGAAAGGAAGAGTTGTACCATGGAGAACCACTGCCTTGAAAGCGATTTTGGCTCGACCTAGGTGCAAATCGAAGCAACCAATTGCTCCCAAGGTTTACACAGCTAGTTTCTAAATGTGTGCAATCGTGGTTAGAAGTTTGGAATACACAAGGTTGCAATTGCTCGGAGCAGTAGAAGAGAGAATAATAGACGACGAAGAGAGAGAAGGAAGACTGTTTTTGGTGTGTGTTGCAGCAACGAGCTTGGTATTTGTAGTGAAAAAATAGCTGTTGGAGGGTGAGAAAAATTTGGTAACTAAAGGGATTTTATGGTTGGAAATTAGGAATTGACAATCCACTAGCCATTACTAGAGGAAAAGGAGGAGAAAGAGAAATCTGCAAGCAATTGTTGACTGTTACACAACCAGTGAATAAAAATAAACGAAATTTCCTCTAAAACATTAGTAGATAAGGCCCACAGACCACGCTTACGATCGCGCCGCGCACAGCCCAGACCGAATCGGGTGGGCGGCTCGCATGCACGTGTGTGGTGGTTAACCCTCACCCTACAACAATAATAAAACTAAGCCCAAAGGAATTCAACGAATCCAAGGAAAAGGGAGTAATAAAAACCTCACAAGAGGTTTCTAATCCTCCTATGTGGGATAACGAATAGGTATGAAAAAGGAAGCTAGCTCTTGCCATTATTTCCAACAATCCCCTACTAATGGCACAGAAACTAGCGAAGAAAGGATTTGGTTAAAGTTGGGGTTAGATACTTAACCACCAGTGTCCTTCGATTGAATTGATACGTAGTGAAATAGGGCAATAGCCAAGTCTATCGAGTAATGAATGTTGAACTTGGTAGATCCTAGTTGAGATCCCCATAGCACATATCACCCTTTATGGTCACTGTACATTTTGCAATAACTAACTAGCGCTTTTTAAGGTCATGGGCACACCTCGTGTCTCATAAGTGCTATAGAGAGACAACCTAGAGTCTCTTATAGAAGGCGTCCACACCTTCAGACTTATGTAGGTAATTCCATTAAATCCATCTCAACATGGACTACCATAATCATTGATATGGAGTTATTAAGAGAAGGAGTTTACTTAACCTCACACATATCAGGCGATGAATCCATCAAATGCGTCTCAATAGCACCATCCCAATGGACTATAGATCCATTAAGAGCTTAAGAGCTCAACCTTAAAAGCACCACTGTACACCAAAAGGATGGAGATGTAGTGCACATTGAGATTAATATGGCTTTGTTTGGTCACAAGTGGGTATCCATCATATTACTTCAATCCATGAGCTTCAGTCCTATCCCCCTTGACATCTCAAGAACGATTCACCCAGCCAAGCCCTTAGTCAGTGGATCTACTAAATTTCTCTCGAATCTCACATATTCCAAGGAGATGACACCATGTTTTAGCATTTATTTCAAAGCACTATGTCTAATGCGAATGTGTCTCTTCTTTCCACTATACACACTGTTATATACAACTCCAATTGCTGCCTATGAGTCATAATGAAGAGAAGAAATCGTAGGTTGTCTCTTCCACAGCGGTATATCTGCTAGTAGATTTTTCAGTTATTCGACTTCTTTACCAGTCAACTCAAGAGAAATGAATTTAGCTTCCACAGTAGAGCAAGCTATACAAGTATGCTTAGCAGACTTTCATTAAATAGCTCCTCCACATAAGGTAAACACATAACTACTAGTAGAATTAACTTAATCATTATCAGAAATCCAGTTTGCATCACAAAATCCTTCTAACACAATAAGAAACTTATTAAAGTGCAAATACCAGTCTGTAGTACCTCTTAGGTACTTAAGTAATCAAAACAATGCATCCTAATGCTCTTTACTAGGGTTATGAGTATAACAACTTAATCTACTGACAACATAAGCAATGTCAGGTCAAGTATAGCTCATAAGAAACATCACACTTCCTTCAATTTTAGCATGCTCATTTTCAGAAGTACTAGATCCCTTATTCTTTTTATGGTGTATGCTAGGATCATAAGGAGTTCTTACAAGAGTCACGTCAAAATAGTTAAATTCCTTTAACATTTTCTGAATCTAAGGACATTGACACAAAGAAAAACCTCCACTTATCTTTCTCATTTTGATCCCTAATATCACATCTGCCTCCCCCTTGTCCTTCATTTCAAAATAAGAAGATAAGAATTTTTTTAGTCTCATTAGCAACATGTACATTAGTACAAAAGATCAATGTGTCATCAACATAAAGATATATTATCATACAATCTGAACCAATCAATTTTGAATACACACAAGAGTCAGATGTGTTCACAGTGAAACCATGTTGTACCATTTAGCTATTAAACTTTTCATACCACTGTTTAAGGGCCTGTTTAAGGCCGTAAAGGGATTTTCTAAGGTTACAGACTTTATTCTTCTGCCCAGGACCCACACATCCCCCATGTTGAGACATATAAATCTCTTACTCTATGGCACCATTGAAGAATGCTGTTTTCACATGTATATGATGCACAACAAGAGTATGTATTAGCAGCTAAGGCAACTAGAGTCCTAATGGTAACAATTTTGGTAACAGAAGAATAAGTATCAAAATAGTCAATTCCCTTCTTCTGGTCAAATCCTCTAATTACCAATCTAGCTTTATATTTATCAATTGAACCATCAGGTCTTAGCTTCTTCTTGAAGATCTATTTACTACTGATACACCTACTACTCTTAGGTAAGTCCCAACTTTATAGCGTCTAATTCACTTTTAATAGCCTCTTTCCAGAAACTAACATTTATGGATCTCATGGCCTCTGCAAAAGCTTTTGGATCTTCTTTGATAAAGAAAGCGAAACTCAGCTCATCGATCAAAAAATTAACATCAAAACCTTCAATCAAAAAGGTAGTAAGAAAGTCAGGGCCAAAACTAGTCTTAACTCTATGTCTCCTACTCCTCCTAGGTTCATCAACTGAGTCTCTAACAACAGAAATAGAAGCAGGCATCCTCATGTTGCCATGTACAGGCATATATTCATTTAATATAGTAGAGACATTCTTTTTCAAAGGAAAAAATATGCTCAAAGAATTCTATATGCTAAGATTCACAAATAGAGAAGTCATGCAATAACATGAATCTATATACAACATTATTTTGGGCATAAACAATAAACATATAATCAAAGGTTTTAAGACCGATGTTTTCTTATTTGAGCTCTGGCAATGTAACTTTAGCAAAAAACACCCCCACACTCTTAAGAAACTCAAGTTAGGGGCATAGCCTTTCCACATGTCATATGGGATCTGGTCTAACTTCTTATGAGGTACACTTTTGAGAATATAACAGGCAGACCAAATAGTCTCCCCCCCTATTGTCAGAAAGCCCCAAACTTAAAAGCATGGTATTCTTTAAGTGTTTTATTTTTGCGCTCAGCTATCCCATTTTGTTAGGGGCTACAGGGTGCACTAACGTCATGTATAATACTATTTTTCTCACAAAAGGTTGTCAGAGAGTTAGTCTCATATTACACCCCTATCGGTTATAAGTCTCTTGATTTTTCGGTGCAACTAGATTTCCACTTCTACCTCGTATTTCAAAAACATTTCCTCGGCCCCATTTTTTGGATCTAAGGAGCTATACTTTGATATATCTAGAGCAGTCATCCACAAAAGTGATGTAATGCTTTTTCCCCTTTGCTAACTGCATCTTTGAAGTCTGCTAGGTCCAAATGCACTTGTTCTAGTAGCTCTGCTTTTCTGCTAGTGATAAGTTTGAAATGCTTTTTGGCATATTTAGCTTCTACACACAGAAGACATTTGGAAAAATTATCAACATTCATAGTGGAAATTAAGCACAGATTTTTGGGTTGCTTTATGAAAGCAAAATTAACATGGCCTAGCCTACCATGCCACAAATCAACAAACTAAGCAATATACGTCAGGACTAAAAGCATTTTTATTCATGGTCTCAGAAGCAAGATTAAGTACAAACAAACTTCTATTCAGGTATCCCTTCCCAACAAAGACCTCATTATGAGAGATAATAACTTTGTCATCTCCAATAACAATTTTCAGTCCGACTTTGTTGAGAAGTATACCAGAAACTCAGTTTCTACAAAGGGAAGGCCCATATAGCAAATATCTCAAGGACAATAATTTGCTAGAAGTGAATTTAAAAAGAATCTTCTCTTTGCCCATAACTCTAGCAGTCATAGAGTTTCCCATATAGGTGCATTCACCATCTATAACGTCTTTAAAGTGATGCACAAGTTCTTTGTTAGTATAGAAGTGCCTTCAAGCTTCAGTGTCGTAGATCCATTGAGCACTGTTTGTCACCAAGTTTGCCTCTTTGACTACGGCACAGATGATTTCAGTATCTTCAGCAAGGTTGGCATGAGCTATAGGATGTCTGGTAGGCTTCTAGTTTAGCTAAGACTGCCCCTTGTAAAGTGGACACAAGTATGCTTTGTACCCTAGTTTGTTGCAGACATAGCACAGCCTGTTTGGTTTCTGGATCTTATTGTTAGACTTGTTTTGCTGCCTAGGATGGTTTAGGTTTTTATTCTTCTTACCTTTGCCTTTAAACTTGTCTCTGTGAGTACATAGCAGATTCAATTAATTTGGCTTTAGAAGAATTTAAAGAAAGGGAATCCAACTTATCCTTGAGGCAATTAGTCTCTCGAGTTCTTATGTGGCTGATAAGTTCCTACAAGGTGAGATCTTGCTTTCTATGTTTCAGTTGATTCCTGTAATCACTCCAGGATAGTGGGAACTTCTCGATCAGCACATTAACCTACAAAATCTCACACATCTTCATGTTCTCGTTTAGAACTTTAGCATATGGGCTCTCATAAACGTGAACCTACTCCATGTTTGTCCAACCACGTACTTTTTCTTTCCAGCATCATCAGCTCCATGTTTGACCTTCAGTTTCTTCCATATGATTTTGGTAGATTTGAAGGTGACAAACAAATTGAACAAGGGCTTAGTCATATGGTTCAACAAATGCCCCTTGACCGTTTCATTATCTTTCTTGAATTTTTTCATGGTAGCCTCATCAATAGTGCTGCTTTTATCCTTGTTTGTTCTATCAGGAGAAGCAACAGAGGTTTCAGATGCATTGTTCTCTTCAATTAGGTCAGAGAACAAGATACAGTGGACTTCTAATTATTCAAAGTAAATTAGAACTTTTTGGGGACCAAAGTTTGTTGTTGGTTCCGTCCAGAAGTTCAGTTTTGAGAGGTCTGGGAGGGTTTTCTTAATATAGAGAGACATTGATTTGTATATGACAGAATCGCTTTCCAATTGTAAGAAAAATGCATCGAAATCAATGGCAAAGAAATGAGAGAAAGAGTTATACCATGGAGAACCACCATCTTAAAATTGATTTTGGCTTGACTTGGGAGCAAATCGGAGCAGTCGATCACTTCCTAAGGTTTATGCAGCTCGCTTCTGAACATGTGCACTCGCGGCATGAAGCTTGGAATACACAAGACTGCAATTGCCTAGAGCAATAGAAGAGAGAATAGCAGAGGAAGAAGGGAAGACAAGAAGATAGCTTTTCGTATGTATTGCATCAGCAAAAGACCATGGTTGGAAATCAGGAATTGACTGCCCACTACTAGAGGAATAGGTGGAGAGAAATATGCAAGCAATCATTGACTGTTACGCAGCCAATGGATAAAAACAAAAGAATTTTCCCTCAAAAAAATTAACAAATAAGGCCCATAGGCCATGGCTGCGACGCGCCCGGACCAGACCTGGCTAGTAGTGTGTGCTGTGGTAAATCTCACCCCACAAGACTAACAAAACTAAATCCAAAGGAATTCAACAATTCCAAAGAAAAGGGGGTAATAAAAACCCCGCAGGAGGCTTCTAATCCTCCTATGTTGAACAACGAATAGGTATGAAAAAGGGAGCTACTTCTCGCCATTATTTCCAACACAAAACACAATTCAGAAAATCTAGTTTTAGCTCATTCGCTTGTAAATGATCACACTTGAACACTTTGTATAGGCCACAAGAAGAGTAGTGCGTCATACTAAAAATAACAAAAGAAAGTCTTACAGATCCAAAAGCGATCCCACAAAGCAGGTTTCATTAGAAATAAACATGTCCATGGTGAGAAATACCAACAATCCACGCCAAAAACTATCATAAAGCACCTCAACGTATGAAGGAAAGTCCATTTTAAAGGCCAAACCTCATAGGCATATTATTCAGGATGAAGGAAGCATCATAGTCATACCGAGCAATCAAAACCGTTCACCACAAACAGTTTGCAACTATAATTTATAATGTACGCAACCTCAACCCACTATTGCAAGATCATGTCCATTAGACTGCTTCAAATTGTATTTAAAAGCAACAACGGAATAAGTGACAACTTAGTAACATGGCTAAATTCCTTCATTATCATGACTTCAAGTTAAAAGACATTGAATTAGTGACTATTTCACTTCTATCTGAAATGAACATGACAATCCAGAAATTCATACACTGACTTCATATGAATGAACTGCCACTCTTCTCTTAGCGCTTACCCACCCCCAGCAAAGAAAACTTATGCCACCCTTTTTGCAGTCCGCCCCTATTCCTTCTGTGGACATCCATCAACATTTGCCAACAATTCAGTTATTTATTGACAACAAACATCCAAAGTATACAGTCCTTTGTCTTTGCCAATCGACGCTTTGATTGATAGAAGTAGGATTTTTTAATTCAAATAATAAATTTTTGATAATTTCAACTTCGTTCGCATGGAACTGGAGATTTTAACATTTTTAAGGATTAAAGAGCATATCTACAGCTTACATAGAGCGGCGAACATGGATAACCAAGTTAGTATCTTCAGCAAATGTTTAACAAGGATACGGCAAGCGACGCATGCACAGCGATCGAGAGCTACCAGTTAATGTGCAGACAATCCGATTCCATAAGAAACAAATTACAAAGCTAAACAGTTTGTTTCATCTTACTATGCCAGATTTGGAATTATTTAGGATTCAGCCTTCTAGTAAAGAATAACAATGATGAGGGGAAAAATAACAAGACCATAAGCCATAGACTTTCTAATGCAAATCCAACCACTTGTTCGGTGAAGCCCCAGACCAGAAAGTAAAATCACAAGATACATAATAAAAATTCATTCATGTCCTGCCTAAGGCATCAAACTATGGGCTGAGGAATATTCCATCAATTGATCATGTCTCAGACCAATTGGAATAGAAGTTGTAGCCTATAGGTCATGGTTCATCGTGGTAGCAATAGGACGCTGGAGTTCATTGATCTTTGGGGCAAAAAAGTTTTTAAAAAAGGAGGAAGCTGCCATAGGGCAAATGGAAGATTGCTTTATATCCAAGTTGTTGCCAAAATTGCAATAAGTCTCAGTTGAATATGCGCTAGCGGTGATGACATCTTATTTGCAAGCTAGCTTTATGGGCTGAGAGGTATTTCATCACCTACTTCTTTGCACTAATTGGGATGGAAGGGAGAGCCATCAGTAAGGTGCTCATTGCATAATTTATCTAAATGACACAAGTACTAAAGTCGTCTGCTAAAACGATCCACAACCGCAGTAAAAATGTAGAAATATATCAAGGATTGTATTTCTATGTATGTTAGCTCAAGATACATGGTGAATATATAGCATACATTGGTGGAGGTGCTCATGCCTAATCCTAGCTTGCCGCCTAAGCATCCTAAGCATGGAGGAATTAGGAAACAAGAAACCATACACAACTAGGAAACTTGATACAATATCTCCTAAATACATAATATTTCCTAATACTCCCCCTCAAGTTAGAGCATAGAGATTTACAATGCCCAGCTTGTCTAGCAGAAACTGAAACTGTTGTCTTCCAAGAGCTTTGGTAAATATGTCCGCTAGTTGATACTTTGATGGTAAGTAGTTGGGAGTTAGATCGCTAGCAAGTATATGCTCCCAAACAAAATGACAATCAATCTCTATATGCTTGGTCCTCTCAAGGAACACTGGATTCTTCGCAATGTGTAAGACTGCCTGATTGTCGCAATACAAACGTATTGGATCTGTCAGGAATATTCCCATGGATGCAAGAAAGGCCTTTATCCATATTACTTCACTGGTTACCGTAGTCATAGCTCTGTATTCTGCTTCAGCTGAGGATCGGGAGACTGTAGTTTGTTTCTTGGTTTTTCATGATATGGGTGACCTGCCAAATGTAACAAAGTAGCCAGTGAAAGAGCGTCGAGTGAGAGGACACGCCTCCAGTCTGAATCACAAAAAGCATATAGCTGCATGTCACAGTCACGTCGCAGTAATAGGCCCCATCCAGGACACCCTTTTAAGTATTTTAGGACTCGTCTTGCAGCGTCCATGTGTTCTTCGCGAGGTGCTTGCGTGAACTGAGCTAGAATATGTACCGCATAGCACAATTTCGGACGTGCGATGGTTAAATAAATTAATTTGCCAACGAGCCTCCTGTATTGCATGGGATCGGCTAAAAATGCCCCATCGGATAGTGCAAGCTTGTGATTCATTTCGATGGGAAAATCAGTTGGCTGCGATCCGAGAAGCCCCCACATTCTTCCACTAATTCCGGCGTATATTTTTGTTGACTCAAAAATATCCCTTGGGAATTGCGGGGAACTTCAAGACCAAGAAAATATTTGAGAGGCCCGAGGTCCTTAATGTGAAAGCAGTGATTCAGGTATTCTTTGAACTTCCAATAAGTATTAGCATCATTACCTATAAGGACCAGGTCATCAATATAAACCAGCAACGCCATGTATTTTCCTCCTTTATGATATGTAAATAGCGAATAATCCGCATAAGATCTAATAAACCCTTATTCCATGAGTTTAGAAGATAATTTGGCAAACCATTGACGAGAAGCTTGCTTCAATCCATATAAAGACTTCCGAAGCCGGCATACTTTATTAGATTGACTTGCTCGGTATCCTGGTGGTAGGGTCATATATACTTCCTCATCAAGGTCCCCATGAAGGAATGCATTGTGGACATCCATTTGGTGTAGGTCCCATCCTTTGGCAGCTGCGACTGCTAGGAAGCATCTTACACTTGTCATTTTGGCCATTGGGGCGAATGTTTCGCCATAGTCGAATCCTTCAATCTGCTGATCTCCTCCAATCACGAGGCGTGCCTTATATCGCTCCACGCTCCCATCTGAATTGTACTTAACCTTGTAAACCCGTTTACAGTTAATGGGCTTCTTTCCAACAGGTAGCTCTTTAAGGGTCCAAGTATTATTTAACTCCAGTGCCTCAATTTCCTTGGACATAGCTTCTCTCCACTTGGGATCGTTGACTGCTTCATGAAAGTACCTGGGCTCGATAAGTTTGGTAACAGCAGCAAGATAGCTTTTATGTGCCTCAGAAAACCGTTTACATGTAACATAATTAGCTATAGGATAAGACTTACCTGAAGAGACCTTGGTGGATGGATGTGCCGTGGAAGAGGGGTCCATAGGGCGAGTCGTGTAGCAAAGGTGATCCGCTAAATGGCTTGGAGGCCTTGTGCTGCGTTTTGCTTGGCCCGTATTGGTAGGCGCTGGCTGTGGATCACTCCCCCTGTCGAGTGGGCCGTTGGACACTAGACGCCCACTATCTCCAGCACGTTCTTCATGTTGGTCGCTGGGCTCATTGGATCCAGGGGGACACGCCGAAACTCCATCGAAAGGCTTCGGCCCACTCGGCCCATTAGAATCCAGCCATCCCTGAGGTGCTGTTGCGGGCTGTGGCAAATGGGCTGGTGCTCAGGGTGCGTGGTCTGGCACACCGAGACAAGCCTGTTCATTCGGCCCAGGCGAGGCTGGATGCGGGCGAAGAGAAGACCCATCCTACTGGACAACTTACTGGCCCAGATCAGTGGGCTGAGGTCCCCATAGGCCCACTGAATCATCTTCTCCTATATGACAAGGAGAGGGTTGAAAACAGTCCACCTCTTCTTGCCCGTGAGGCTGTGCAAAGGGGATCGTGCCCTCATCAAAGATCACATCTCGACTCACGAACATGCCACCGCTCTCAATATCATAAATTTGCCACCCCTTTTGGCCATAAGGATAGCCAATGAACATACATTTTCGCCCTCTCGCTTCAAACTTGTCTTTGTGGCGTTGGAGGTTATGTGCATAACATAAACGACAAAAGACCTTAATGTGATCATAAGAGGGTGGAGCTTTGAATAACATCTCATAAAATGTCTTGCCTTGAAGAAGTCTCGTGGGAGTGCGATTGATAAGATAGACAGCTGTTAGCATGCATTCTCTCCAAAATTCGATGGAAAGATGGGCTTGAAATCGCAATGCTCTAGCCACATCAAGTATGTGTCAATGTTTCCTCTCAATATGCCCATTCTGTTGCGGTGTGTCAACACAACTTGTTTGATGAAGAATCCCATATTCTGCATAAAACTTCTTTATTGGCCCAGAAGAGAACTCATTGTCGTTATCGCTTCTAAGCACTTTCAATTTGGTGTTGAATTGAGTGTATACCATATGACAAAAGGTTTGAATAAGTTGAGATGTCTCGCTTTTGTTCTTCATAAGATACACCCAAACACCTCGACTAGCATCATCGACAATAGATAAAAAAATATCGTGCACCACAAAAGGCCGGAACACGGTATCCCCCCCATATGTCACAGTGAATGAGATCAAAATTGTTCAAGGCATTATTATTACTAATTGGAAAAGACGAGCAAGTTTGCTTAGCTTGTAAACAGACATCACATAAAGTATCTTTCTTCCTATCGAATTCTACTTGAAAACTACTAGAAAGATTGGATAATGCTTGACTAGAGGGATGACCCAATCGTTTATGCCAAATCTCGTAGGAAGACACCTTGTCAGCCTGAACTGTTCTCGTAGACTTGTCTTGTAGGTAGTAGACCCCTTTCTTGGCTCACCCACTCCAATCAGACTCCTCATAGTAAGGTCCTGTATCACGCATAGCTTTTTAGTAAACGTTACATAACAAGATAAATCATCAATTAGTTAAGCAATTGATATCAAATTACAACATAATTGAGGTACATAAAGTACATCCTTCAACACAATTTGGGAATTTAGATGTACTAATCCTTTCTTGGTAGCCAAGGTGGTTTCCCCGTTGGGGAGTTCCACGTGGATGGATGACGCCTCATGCACATTGGATAAAAGATTCAGATTATCGGTTAGGTGACACGATGCTCCACTGTCTAGAAGCCAAACGTCCTTACCCAAGAGTCGTTCATGAGAGGATGTAGGGGTCTCGATCAAGCTCAGCAGTTTCTGAACTTGTTCTGCCGTGAACCCAGCATCTCCTCGAACATCTTCAGTCGCTGCCTCGACCTGTTGCACTTTACCGCGACCCCTGCCCATACCTTGGCGTCCGCCACCTCTGCCTCCCCTTCCTCGACCACGACTGCTTCGTCCACCTCGTGACTAATCGGGTGGGTACCCAATCAGTTTGAAACAGTCCGTCTCATCATGTCCGTATTTCCCACAGTGTTTGTAAGTGGGCCTTTCTCCAAAGGAAGGTGTAGCTCGGGCATGATATGAGACTGCAAAGGCCGTAGCGTTTTCTGGCTTGGCATCGCGATTCATCATCATCTTTTTGCGATTCTCTTCTTGTTGTATCATATTGAAGATTTTATCTAGAGTGGGCAACAGGTCAAGGGCAAGAATTTGACTTCGAATCGTGGAATATACCTCATCGTTGAGCCCCATCAGAAACTGATGTATTTTGTCATCTTCCATCATCTTGGCCATCTTCTCAGCAGCTCCACACTTACAGATAGGAATTCGAGTGTAAGTGCCAAGTTCGTTCCATAGTGCCATAAGTTTGGAAAGGAACTCGACAACCTCTAAGTTCCCTTGTTTGCACGACGCAATTTCCGCCTTCAATCTGTGTATTTTTTGCACGTTTGGAACGGAACATCATTTTTGTATGTCAGTCCACATCTTATGTGCTGATTCGGCATGAGCTATGCTTCCATGAAGGTTGGGATCGATCACATTCATGATCCATGAGGTGATCATAGAATTGACCATATCCCACGCATTAGCTTCATCCGACTCTTCTCCTTCGGTTACTGTGGGCTTGGTGATTTTTCCATCAATGAAGCCAAGTTTGTTTTTGGCTTTCAAAGCTGTTCTGACAGCTTGTTCCCAGAGATCGTAATTTTTACCGTCAAATTTAATCACCGTAATAAGAGCCCCTAGTGAATCAGATGAAGTTAGGTAGTAGGGTGATTGGGGTGTAATGACAAACCCTTGGTTTTTGTGATTCTAATCCTCCTTCTTGGTCATGGCCGAAACTTTGAGGTTCGCTCTCCCCCTCTCTCGTTTTTTTTTTTTTTTTTTAAAGGTCTGAGAATAGTGCTCTGATACCATGTAGAAATATATCAAGGATTGTATTTCTATGTATGTTAGCTCAAGATACATGGTGAATATATAGCATACATTGGTGGAGGTGCTCACGCCTAACCCTAGCTTGCTGCCTAAGCATCCTAAGCATGGAGGAATTAGGAAACAAGAAACCATACACAACTAGGAAACTTGATACAATATCTCCTAAATACATAATATTTCCTAATAAAAAATAAAATTGCTTGAAATTCAAACCCACGAAAGGTTGATATCTTACTCAACATATGCTTGAGTATACATGGGCTACTTTGAACATTTATGCTGAATCATATCATTTGATTTCCCAAACCCTCATGCTTACTCGAAAAGTCCTCCGAGAAACAAAACCTTTGAAATCAAATGGCTGCCAACACGATGCTTAGACTTATTCTTACGTAGATACACAGCTGAACTTTTTGAGGGACATTCACAATCATAAGCATGCTTGAAGGCAAATTACGTAAGCAAAATTTACTTGTAATTTTCAAATAAAAGTTATCTTATCAAATACTTTTATAAGAACAACAAGAAGTTTAATACACGGAAATCCTAAAAATAAATTGGGACTAAACTCTTGAAGCCACTGGTTTTTTTTTTTTTTTTGGGTCAGTGCAGCACAATTCTGAAAGGAAGGGGGATTGGTGCTACAAGCTAGGAATACAAGCCTCAATTCTGACGAATATAATCTTAAGAATTAGGTAGAAATTAGGAGATAGGACCAAAAACGAACAAAAGAGTGGATTACCATTGAGATTTGGCCCTATTCTTTTCATGGGATATTGCATGTATAGAATGAGGAGTGGGAAGCAGTGGCTGAAAGTCGGTAAGAATAGTTTGTTGTATGTGGGAGTGGAAAGGAATGGGATGAAGTTGGAGTATTAATATTAGTTAATTTCTTTTTGTATATTGAAAAATATTATTTATGTTTTGCATTAGTAACCAAAAATTCATTATTAGTGATAGAAATTTTAGATGTGTTTGTTTTTTGGGTAGTAAATAAAAATGTTATATTTTTTGCATTGGTGACCAAATATTCGTTATTTGTGATACAAATTGCAGATATATTATTTTGGTTTTCTATTTATGAAATAATTTTTTTTGCATTCTTAACCAAATTTTCATTATTCATGACACAAATTCATTATGTGTGATAGAAATTTCAAATTTGTTAAATTTTTTTGTATATTAAAGAAATATTTTTTAATTTTTGCATTGTTGACCAAATATTCGTTATTCGTGACAAAAATTGCAGATCTCTTATTTTGATTGTCTATTTATGAAATTTAATTTTTTTTCATTCTTAACCAAATAGTAATTATTCGTGACACAAATTGCAAATATATTAATTTTTTATGTATATGAAAGAAATTTTTTAAAGTTTTTGCGTCATTAATCAAAAATTCGTTATTCGTGGCGGTTATTGTAAATATATTATTTTGATCTTTGTATTCATGATTTATTTGCGTTGGATATAGAAGAAAACTCTAAAATAAAATAACAATAACATATCCTACCCTTATTCGAATACAACCCTGAGTTCCTGACATATTATCTCAAAAAATGTACCTCTCTCCTCACTAACATTTGAAACACTATGTCTGTTTCTCAAACCCCTCGTTGTTCTTGCTCTTCTCTCTCAAACTCACTTGGCAGAATGTTAATTGGTCGCTGTGGACCCATCCTCGCCACCGGACTGTGGTTGTCGTCGTGCCGGGGTCGTCGTGCAATCATCCTCACTCGGAACCTCTACTGCCCATCGTCGACTGCTTGTCTGTGTTCAATTGGTGTTTGTCTGACACTATTACCCCACCGGCCGTTACTCACCACCGAACCATCTGCGCCCTTCCCCGAGCACAAACTGACTGCTCGCCATAGTGAGGTTAGTAGATCTGGTGGTGGCTGTTTTTTGTTGAATTATCGGTGAAATTGGTATGCCAAAAAAAATAATTATTTCTTCAATATAGAAAAAAAAATGTAATTTGTATCATGAGTAACGAATATTTGGCTAACAATGCCCCAAAAAAAAAAAATATCCGTTCAATATGCAGAAGAAAAAAAACTATAATTTGTGTCACGAATAACGAGTATTTGGTTAACAACGCCAAAAAAAAAAAAAGTCTTCTATTTACAGAAAAAAATATGTAATTTGTGTCATGAATAACAAATATTTGGTTAACAATGCAAACAAAAGTAAATATCTCATCAATATATGGAAAAAAATACATCTACAATTTGTGTCATGAATTACTAACGCGCAAAAAAATATATATCTTCAATATACAGAAAAAATATCTACATTTTGTGTCACGAATAACGAATATTTGGTCACCAGTGAAAAAGAAAATATTTCTTCAATATATTAGGGAAAAAGAATATCTGAAATTTGTGTCACGAATAACTAACATTTGCTCAACAATGCAAAAAAAAAAAAAAATATTTCTTCAATATACAAAAAACATTGATTCGTCTGCAATTTGTGTTACGAATAACGAATATTTGCTTCACAATGCAGAAATTAAAAAATATTTGGCTAATTCTAATTATAATGTTCGCATACATAATTTCATAAATTAGACAAGTTTTCAAAATATTGGAAGTAGTAGTGGAACTACATCAGATCTCCTCGAACACCGCGAAAGCGGGACCCACACTGGGAGGTGGTGGTGGTGGTGGTGGTGGTGGTGTAGTAGTGGAACGAAGTGGGAAGAAATAGGTAGAAGTGTATAGAAGTGGGAAGGAGTGAAAAAGAATAATATTTATTTTAAAAAGTGGAAAGAAGTTAGTAAGAGTGAGAATGAATATGATGGATACATTAAACTACAAAAAGAACCGGGCCTTAAGCATGCATTTTTGTCTTGAACACATATTTGCAAAATTATAACACTCAGACACGTAAGGGATCGGTAATTGCCTTCACATCCTGCGTTGAGAGTGAATTACCGTTCCCATTACGGAACCCCAATGAAAAAATTTCCACGCACCAATCACCCCTGCGACTCAAATGCAAAACTATGCGAATGCTTAATGGATTCTTCTAGCGTTTTGTGGTGCCTATCAACCTCAGCCTAGCCATTCCGCTCTCCTTTGATAAGCAGATGTACCGAGAGGATCTCGGCCACAACACGTGCGGGCGTGCATTACAACTGCTTCGTTAGTATTAGCAAGTTCTACATAAGCAATGAATCGTCCACGTACAATCTTTCTCAAACATTGATCCCAGTGCATGCAAACCCTAGGCAAAGTATCCATCTCCTAATGCCTCATGAAGTCTCTTTAATCCTCAAAACTTTTGTTTCTCCCCCTGAAGGGGGCAGAGAACCTATCACTTCCTTGATACTGCTGCCGAAAACTCTAGGGAAATCAAGATAGGAGATACAAATTATATCATAGGCCCGAGTTTATAGATCCGAGCACTTTTTTTGTGCTGAAATGCATACGGATGGGGTTCGTGTACTTGCCTAACGGTTCGTGTATTTGCTATTACCCTTCGTTATCGACGTCACAAGCTCGAATCTACAACATGCTGACTTTTTTGTTTTCAAATTTTATTTTATTTTTGCATTTTATTTGTTTCTTACTACTCCAATTTATGAAATTGACATTTTATTTTATATACTTGAGCAATAAATTATATCAAGTTGAGCATATTATTTTACACACTTGAGCATTTTCTGAATCTATAAACCCGACAATATAATATAACTGCTGCATAGGGGAGAACTCATCTTGCGGTACAATGGCTGCTTAGGATACTTGCGGCAGCTATCGAATTCATATTTGGCTAACAACCATTCACCATTTGCGTGATAATCAGTGCACCAGTCACCAGACACTCTTCGTCTTCATACTTAGAAAAGTAATTCAGAGCTACAACGCTCACACGACAACACCAAACATGGACCGAACTATCTCACAAACTTCCTATCTATTGAGTTCGCAACACGGCAACAGTCAGCAGGCTCTTTCTTCCTCGCGTTCTCCCCCCCCCCCCCCCCCCCTTTCAGCAAAAATTAATTGCAAATAATATCAAAGTTGAGGGTCTCATAAGGTGTAGCAAAGCATACATCATGCTCCGAAAACCATGATAGTAAACTCGTATTAAACTAAAAATAAGTATATGATAATTTCAAATTAGAAAAGCATATCATCCCCAGTGCACCTAAATGCTAACATGTTATATTAAAAAATAAATATATGACAACCTCAATTTTAACAAGTTTCTATATGTAGCATCCGGGGTGTGTGAAATGATTTGCAAAGTAAGCATGACAAGGTCAGTTTTTTACGTTTTTCCTGCCAATAATTCGTCCTGTACCTGAGATAGAAATCCAGTCCTAACCCGTTGGATTTGACCTGGCGTTTAAGTTCGTTTGATTTCAGAAGTTTCAAAAATGGGGAAAAAAGACAATCAACCTCAAAACCCAACTTCAAGTCACGTCCATCCGGATAGATCTGACAGGAGGCTGAAACCTCCGATGGATCTCCCAGCACAGTACCCAAGAATGCAACTCAAACATTGCCCACTTGCAATCCTCAGATTATTGGTATACTACGATTCGACCAGCAAATAAATGCTAGAAGCATAAAACTGGTGTCAACAAAACCTCTTGTTTCTTGTAAAAAATTTCAATAGAGCAGACTTGACAAGGACAGTCAAAAACAAGCCAACTTACACCCAGACAATCCAGTATATCAACAAAACCTCTTGTTTCTTGTAAAAAATTTCAATAAAGCAGACTTGACAAGGACAGTCAAAACAAGCCAACTTACACCCAGACAATCCAGTATATTCAAGTATGTGAGGAATCAATCCAAAACCCTCATAGCCCAAACAAAGTAACAGAAGACCCTTACCATCCGTACAGACTGAAAACACCAGCATCAATGGACTAATGGAAGGACAAACCCATACCAGTCCAAGAATAAATAATCTACCAGTACCACTGCTCAAATTTTTGGGTAACAAGGCAGCTACCAGGCCAATGACACCTTGGACTCACAGCAGTGATGCATGCGGCATACCAGAGAAAAATTACTCGCATTAAGCTCAGCCACTAGAATCTCCAGCCTTCTTTTCATCTTCCTTCTGATTTTCCTCTTTTGACTCCGTGTTTGCCTCTGCGGTTGCAGCAGGTGCCTCACCTGTAGCTTTGTCCTTGTTTTTCTCTTCAACGCTCAGCTTCTCAAAAGCTTCAGCAGTTGCAGATGCATCCTTGTTCTCCTCTTGCTTCTTTTGCGATTCAGCAACCTCTTGGAATGTTTCCATGAATGTTTTGCAATCTGACGGGCCAACAATGTCATTCATCATGTTAGAGAAGTGTTCAACAAAAATCCCCAGACATATTGGGACAATACAGTTGTTTATTCATACATGATAGTAGTTTGAGAAACCTATCATCCATCACAGACCCCCAATTCCTAAGTTCACAAATGCTGCAGACATGAACACATAACAATCAGGCGACGATAATATGTGCATACAAAATGAAGCATTTCCACATGACACTGGTATTATTGTAACTGTCCTAGAGTCATGCCCATCACAGACCCCCAATTCCTAAGTTCACAAATGCGGCAGACATGAACATAACAATCAGGCGAAGATAATATGTGCATACAAAATGAAGCATTTCCACATGACACTGGTCTTATTCTAACTATCCTAGAGTCATGCCCATAACACAGGCTCAAGCTAGGATATCCACAGGCTCAAGCTAGGATATCCACATATTCCATAAAGTAGAAAACGATCTTCTAATATGTCCTGTTACTGTGCTACATTATAGTCTACCATGATTGACACCCTCGAAGCATCTACCAAGGATATACATTAAGATCGAGAAACTAGGCATATCAGGATTAACATTTTTGGAGACATCACCAATTCAAGCCCCAAACACAGCAATGGATTCTCAAACAGCATCAATTTATAACATGCAGAATAATTGATGACAACTGTGAGACTAAAAACAGAATAATTGCAGCCAATTTAGGATGCAAATCCCTAGCTAGTTACCCGCATATCAGGAGAGTCTTACCCAACAGCATGCTTGCTTAAAATAGCAGAATACTCTATTAGACTTTCTTCATTGTTACGGCTTATACAGTCAGACAACTTTTATCCATCATTACCTGAATTTCAAGAATGGAAGAGAAAGCATGACTACTAACCAGCAGATTCATGCCCCAGTGACATAGGATAAGAAATTGCATATGATAGTGATCTGAAACCTAAAGTCATATAATGATGGCAAAAGGGCCCCTGATGCATTACAGAAGAGACTCAAACACTTGCTAAACAGATACCCTACATAAGGATAAAGTGGTTCCTAGATAATTCTATCCTCTTTGATCAACTAATTGACACCCACATTTCCGAACTAGCTAGCAATGGACAGCACTGGGAGAAGAATCATGCTTCTACCTTCACCCTAATGACAACTCACTTTGTCAGTGTCACAAGTGAGCCGTACTTCTGTAGGAAGTTAGGGGAGTAGGTGTTCCAAATATACATAGAAGCTACAACAAATATATGCAAATCTTGCATCCGACAAAGAATCTGAATTTAAAAGCCCATAAATGGCTACCAACAGAATCAATTACATGAAGAGCAAAAGGATGAAGTTAACATTCTCCGAAAAATAGCATTCCATATCAACCTTCCCCCCCCCCCAAAAAAAAAACCAACATAACCATGAATAATAGCTCTAATAACTCCCTGTGTGACTTTTGCTCAGAAAAAGTTACTGTGTTAGCTATAACCCATAGCAAGCCAAATCAAAGGCTAACTCCCAAAGAGCTCAAGGGAACTGGCAATGAAGTAACAACAGATTACTTGATTCCAACGCCCCTTTATGCTTGAAGCAACCAGTAATCAGAACTCTTCCCTCTTGCAAATTATCAAGATCTTCCCTTAAGTTCCCTCCCAGACAATTACAAGTACATCACTGGACATGGAAAGCAAAAGGATGAAGTCAACAGTCTCAGGAAAAATAACCCTCCATCTACAATGCAAGGAAAAGATTGAAGAGCCATCTCTAGCATGATTGCATATACAAACCGAGAAACAAACCCACCCTCTGGCGATGAATCTCTTAAGACTTAATCCACAGCTCCCTTTTTTCCATAAGTTGGGGGGAAAAAAAAGATATTGAGGCATTGGATGGATAGCTAGCATCAATCCACAACTCTCATTATGCCAACTTGGAAACCAAACAACGCTTTCAACCCCAAATTGACAGCTCATTATCCTTCCTTGCCTTAACTTTCTCATTCACAAACATTTACAACTAGTTCCCTGAAGGGGCCCAACGATACAATAAAGTCTCCAATATCTGGGCCACTCTAATAGGGAGTTGCTTGGCAATGTTCCATTTCACCCAGTGTGACCTCAACGTGCATTCACCAAGTGTAAGTGTGACCTCAATGTGCATTGAAAAAATGCCCAAATACAACTCCTTTCAATGGCTTCCAGCTTACAACAAAAAAGGATTAGGTAGAAATGAGAGCAAGAGGTTGCGGTGTTAAAACGAACGGTATCCATAACAGTCGAATTTAACCCCCCCCCCCCCAACTACTGGGTCTTAAGGACTTTAAACCACTGATTTTTGTAAACGATGATTGACAATGATGAAACTTCTTATATAGGCACATTAAGGGTTGTAAACCAAACTAAAATAAAGAAGAGAGTCTTATGCACCCAAAGAGTATCTCATATGACATGATCCACTAAATATAAACAGATATATGACTAAAAGTACCAATAATCCATCAAAAAGCCAGCCAAAAGCACATCCACTGAGAAAGCCTTACTGCTGAAACTTTAAAGGCGTATTACTCAGCATGAAAGCATATCCATACCAAATACTCAAAATAGTCATTGCAAATGCACAACAAGTATAACTGATAATGTACACAACCTCACTCCTCCATTGCAAGATCACCTCCACTAGCCTGACCCCAATTTCTATTTAACAGACATGATAAAATAAAAGAGATTTCAGTAAGGGATTTAATTTAGTTCCCATAATTATGACATAAAGTTATAACACACTGAATTAGAGTGTGTTTCGATATTAGAGGGGGAGGGGAGGGGAGTTAATGAAGGGGAGGGAAATGGAGAGGAAGGGAAGGGAGGGGAGGAAAAATGTATTTACCTTGTTTAGATTTGAAGTGGATGGGAAGGGAGGTTAACTATATGTGTTATATTTGGATTAGAAAATGGAGGGGAGGGGAGGGAAAAGGGAAAATTATTATTATTATAATTGAAATTTTTATATCACTTCCCCTCCCCTCCATTCACCCCCAATTTGGGGGAACAAAAAATTGGATTATGGGAGTTAATGGAAGTGAAGTGTTCCCCCTTTTTCTCCCCATTATTTTTTTTCCAAACAAGGGGAAGAGGGGTTAATTAACCTCCCTTCCCCCTCCTTCCCCTCCCTTCCCCTCCTCTAACCCCAATCCAAACACAATGTAAGGGACATTTCACCACTTTCTAAATTAACATTGCAATCAAAAAATATACACATTGACCCTACCCTAGGCTACTATCTGACAAGTACCATTAGCAAGATCATTAGCAAATGCTCTCACTTATATGGATCTAGGTACATGCTCTTTCACTAAAGCAGGTTTTGTGAAGAGAAAACCCAGTCAAGCAATTTTTCCAACATACAATAATGAACATTAGACAGAGCCTTAAAACAAAAATCCCAACAGAACAGAACAGAACAGAACAGATACTACACAAGTACACCAAACAATCCTCGATATAAAGCGCATGAATAATGCCAGCGGATGCCTCCCTCGGCAGTAGCCAAGAACCCCCTAGGACATATAGAAAGGGGGAAAAAATTAGAAATGAGCAACTTCAGACGAGGAAAAGCTAGGAATCAGCCCATCACACGTTAAAAAAGAAGACATTACACAATCAATATTGCAGCTATTACCCCCCTCGCCCTCTTTTGGGGCAATCCACCTCACCTCTCCAATTAGCATGCCATAAAAAACATCTAACAGTCAATTCACTCATCTATTGACAACCAAAATCCTAAATATAATACCCTTCATCCTTATCAATTGATGCTACAATTTACAGAGCAGGGCTTTTCTTTTCAATTTTCTATACATGGAACTAGAACTGATAAGATTTTCTCAAATAAAGGAGGATATAGAGTTCAAAATGGAGATACTTCAGTGGTAGTAATTCAAGCAAATGTCGACAAGGATATACAAAGCTAAGCATAGCCAATGAGATGCACTAGTCTTGTGTGCAGACATTGTACTCATTTAGGAAACAAATCAGAAATCCAAAGTGCTTTCACATATTACTCACGTTCGCTTAAGAATTAATTTTCCATTATTTATCACTATATTCTTCTTCAGATAAAGAATAACCATGATAAAGGGAAAAATAACAAGATCGGAGGCCAATGCAGATCTGACCATCTTGATCGGTGATACCTCCCCATAAGCAAGTCACAAGTTCCATAACAAATGTATTCAGGCAGGAATAGCAGCTTAAAGGCAAAACTCGGAGCTTAAATCACTCACTTTCAACAGATGCGAATCGTATGCAAAACAGCTCATCCTTCAGTTCTTCATCCGCAAAATCAGTGGCATGCCACACACAGGACTTATCATTTCCAGCATGCTCCTGAACCGTCATGCCAGCAATTACTGGCCACAAAAGAAGAAAGTTACTCAAAATTCAAGTTCATTCGCATGGAGATAGTGAAAAGAAATCGAAGAAGGAAGAAAAAGAAACGCACTCAGATGATTAGCGCAAATCTTGAGTGTCTTAGACTGGCGCATGACAAGGCGAACTTTGCCAGTAACCTTGTGCTTGAGGAACTTGACGCTGCCCGTACCTCTCTCCTTCCATTGATTCCCCTCTTTGTCAAATCTGTAAAGCTTCGCTTTTCTACAAAATTGAAACAAAATCCAATAACTTCGATTAGACACCAGCAACTACAACATCGTCAAACCCTAAATTGAAGAAAAGAAACAGAGAGAGAGAGAGAGAGAGAGAGAGAGAGAGAGAGAGAGAGAGAGAGTACAGATCGAGGACAGGGTCTTCGTCTTCTTCACCAGTGCTGACAGCGACCTCTTCAAGCCTGACGATGGGGGCAATTTGGGCTCCGGTATCCTCGTCCTCGGCAGGAGCATTCTCCTCCTCTTCTCTGTGCTCTGGATCTGTGCTCGCCATTATCTCACTGCCTGCGAGTTTAGAACAGAGGGATCGAGAAAATGGGCGGGGAGAACGGTCGCGAGAGAGAGGAGACGGGAGGAAGATAGTACAGTGGAGGAGAGGTGGTTACTAGGGTTTTATATAAATATCGAGAAGAGGTTGCGGTGTGACTTGCGGGAGGACGAGCCCGAGAGGGGAAATGATGACTTTTACGAGTACATGCACTAGTGAATAATAATTTTAAATCATAAACAGGGGTTTACATTTTTTACATTATTTTGTAAGTTAATTTGTTCTCTTTATTTTATATTTTAAGGATCATTAATTTAGATTATTAAATAAAATAATATTTTATAAACCATATCACCAATATATTATTGAATTTTAAATTTTTAAGGGCTTAATTAGCACAAAAAAAAGAGAAAATATGTGGAGAGTAGATCATGGTCGTAAGCTGAACCGTGGGTAAGCAAAACGGATCACTGATGCATGGTGTTTTTTGGACCGTGGGCTAAATTTTTGCTTACGATCCTTGCATTGCAAGTACTCTAAACAGGGGAAAAAACGAAAGGAATCGAGCCGCATTTTTCAATAGATGATATGGCCTTTTTCAATAGATGAGATGGCCTTCAATGTGAACTCTAATTCTTTTCTTGCATGGAAATTAAGACTCCGTTTAGTCCTTAAAAATTTTAATGAAAAGAAAAGTTGAAGGAAAAAAATATGAAGAAAAAAAAGTAAAGAAAAAATAAGTTTTTTTTTGGTTTGAATTGAGGAAAACATACAAAAATTCGGATGAGTTGAATATTGATGAATTATTTGAATGATGTTGATGTTATCTAAATAATGTGAGTTTGGAGAAGGTTGAAAATTTTCTTCGAACTTTCCTCACAATTTTATGAGGAAAATTTATTACTTGTTTCTAACAATCTTTTCACCTAACTTTCCTCCATATTTTTTTCTTTGTGATTTTCTCTAAACCAAACACAAGGAAAAAAAAAAGTAATTTTTTCAAATTTTTTTCTTTCCATCAAATTTTCCAATGTCCAAATGAAGCCTAATAGAAGTTTACCTACAATCTATCCGTACCAGTTTTGTGTTGCACAGAATGCATCACATGGTATAATTTATTATTTTATATGTATATTTACATCAAACAGAATCTCAAAAATTGTTCAATGCATTGTATGCGGTGAAACAATTCTAATTTATATATAGTTATGCTAATAGTCATCCTTAGGCAATTGTCGAGGAGTTTAAAGTTTTTTTTTTGGGGGTGTAGAAGAGGGGTCGAGCCCCATAGAAAATTCTGTTATTAACTCATAACTTCTTTAGGAGATTTAGCTGCTATCTTGTCTGCATACAATGAGGTGAGGACCTCTCTATGAGGCTTATTAAAATAAATAAAATCCTGACTTAATTCTACACCTATATTTGCCAAAACATCGGCAACTTGATTTGCTTCACGAAAGCGGTGACTAATCGACACTTCCCAACCGGTTGATTCTAGGAGCCCCTTGCATCTTTGAATCATAGGATAATGGCAGGCATTACATAGCATACTTCGCTTTAGCAATCCTAAGACAGTAGTGGAGTCTACATTCACAATGAGTTTCTTGGTTCCCTTCTCCTTCGCTATTTGAAGACCTCGAAGTAGCGCACGAATTCTGCTCTAAGCGAGGAACATATCCTCATCTTCACAGCAAATCCTCTTAACCACTTACAGTTCCAATCCCGGAAGACTCACCCTCCTCCTGCCATACCGGGTTCATCCTTGACGCTTTATTAGTATTCAATGTAATCCAATCAAGTGGGGGTGGTTCCCAACCCACTAATAAAATTTCCTTACTACCACAACTTACCTGTCCATGCCACCGATCCGCTGAGGCCATTGGCCTTATTGTCTCCTCGAATTGAATAAATAGGTGGCGAAGTTTGTCCCTGGGGATGTTTGGAGGTCTTCCAAAGTAACTCTCACTTCTCCATTCCACAACCACTAGATTATTATTATGAACTTGGGGGGCCAATGCATGTCGTTAGTCTTGTGAACAATGCTGCGGAAAATCCATTATTCTGTGCTAATTCCTAAATCATGTATTCCTTATTTTTTCAACTTGAAATAATTCCATATTTCACTTGCAACTTTGCATGATCGAAGAATATGGTCAATGCCCCCCACAAAGACATGGCATGTAAAGCAGTTGGGGTCATTCGCAAAACCCCTCCTAACCTGATTTGCATTAGTCAGCACGGCTCAATGGAGGACTAGCCATATGAAAGTCTTCATCCTCTGTGGAGCTTTTACTTTTTAGACGTTATTACACCTGACCTGTTCGCTACATGGATTGTCGTCTTGCACAATGTTCATCGCTGATTGCAACGAGAACAACCCCAAACTCGTCTTTCCCCAGTACAGTGCATCTTGAATCCCCTTATCCGGATATATTTGTATTGCTTAGATACGGTTCAAGATATCCTGGGGAAGGAACGTCTCAAAATCTTCCCATCTCCACCCAAATCCCAGCGCCTAGTACTCAGCGACTGTCCAGCTATGGTCCGTACTAGGCACTGGTCTTACTGCCACCTCTAGCAAAGGTTGCTCAGATGCCCATCTGTGCATCCAAAAGAGTGTTTTTTGTCCATGCCCCAATGAGTGCATAATGCTCTTATCCATGGTATGTACCAGGCACTGGTCTTAATTGTTGCCGAAGGAGGGCAGTTAGCAAAACTATACATAAATTAGAATTGTTTCACCATGTGCGATTCCGTTTGAAGTAAATATGCATACAAAATAGCTTTAACCTTAGGTTAAAGCTATTTTGTATGCATATTTACTTCAAACGGAATCTCACATGGTGAAACAATTCTAATTTATGTATAGTTCTGCTAATTGTCGTCCTTAGGCAATAGTTAAGAAGTTATCTTAGGTAATTATTCGCTTTTATAATCAACTCCCAATGAGATCTCATTTAATTAGAGTTTAAATAGTATTTTCATACTTGTGCGAAACACGACAAATCTCATAAGTTTTAATCATAATAATAATTCAAAAATTACGACAACTCATTTAGCGGCCATATCACAGACAATGTTTTAAAGTTTTTAAAAATAATTAGGAACCTTTAAACCGGATTAGTTGTTAGGAGGTCCAAGTTACGAGAATCTATCAACTAAAAATATTCTAGTTTGTTAAAATGTATTGTTTAACTTAGCAAATATTTCTAGTAATAATTGCATCACCATAATTTCTCTATAATAATTTGGACATTATGGTAATCTAAAAAGTAATCCAATTTTAATAAAAAAATAATAAGATAATTAACTTGTAATATGTAATATCTTTTGTTGAAAAATTAAGTAGCAAATATTGAATGAAGATAAAAGCATTGATGACATTTTTTGCAATGGTCACAATGTGTTTTAAATTAAATAAAAACAATTACATTCAAAAAATAATGAGATACTAGTTTTAGATCCATGCGTTGCACAGGCTTGCTATATGTGGGGTTTGTTATATGTATTAGTTTTGAAATATTTCTTCTAGCCATTCTTTACTTTTTCTTGTATGTGGTCAAAATTACACAATATATATTTCTTTTACAAAACTATGTTTCTCTTTTATCTTTTAGAAAAATTATCTAATTGTTTTCAGTGATACAATATTTTATAAAGTGTTTAGGTGTATTGTTTCTTAAGAAAGAAATTTAACAAAAGATTATCTTTTAATTAATAAGAACCACATGTAGCATCCTTTGCATTAACCCCTAAATTTCTTTCTTTTATTTGTGAGTCATTTTTTATTTTTTAAAAAAAAAAGCTAGTGTAGGAACGAATACGTTAGTTAGATCCTTCAATGAACATTTATGAGAAATGGAACATGAAATAAAATGTAGAAAAATTTTGAATTATTTGAACAATGTATGACAAATGTTTCCTTAGAAAAAAAATGCTTATGAGAGAGTGACATTGCTATGACTACTATCTAGCAAAAGTCATTAAAAATGTATAATTGTGCACAATATGTGATTTCTTTAATAAAGCACTCGATATGTTAATTGTGATATGTATATTAATACTTTATAGTTTGCAGGATTTGTAGATCAATATAATTAGTGTCATTTCACAAAATCTTAGTAACCCTATGTGAAAGGTTGTAAGTTAAAAGAAAATTTTTTGAAATTAAATCGTTATCTTTCTCGTCTTGACCAAAAGAAAACCTTTCTAGTACTCCCTATGTTTTGAAGAAAAATTATAGCAAGATTCGAAGTAAAATTATTAAGGAGTATAAGAAGATGTGATTATAATTAAAAGAAATATGTTTTTTTCCCCAAAAAAAAGTTATATTGAAAATAGTCTGTTATTAAGTAAGAGTAAAAGGACATCCTAGTCCAATATTAACAAACTGCAATCATTGTGGACCCATGAAAAATTCATGCAACTTTTGTAACATATTTTTCTTATTGTAGACAACAATTTGGATTCCTACTTCAGCTACTGGATCCTAGACCTAGAAGTTAGCCAAATTGTATAACTTATAATGACTTAGAATAGAAAATACTACAATTGACCTCTACAGTATCCCTTTGTTTTTAAGGATTTAACCTCCATAATACCTTAAATTTGACCTCGTGGCATGTGTGGCCTCCTTTATAGTGTTACATTTAATATGTTAAAGATTGAATGTCATGTTGCACAATGTTTTTTTTTTTTTTTTCCTTCGTACTTCTAATGTTCCATAATATAACTACTTCTATAACTACCATCAAACAAAATAAAGAAGAATGGTGAAATCAAATGAGAATATAGAAAACTACTTCCATAAAACGAAAAATGCAAAACAAAAATTTGACATCCAAAGTGAAAAATGGCAAAGAATAGAAAGATTGGTTGGATCTTATTTAGTGAAATAAACAACAAAATACATTGTAGAGAAATGAAGAACAAAGAGGGGAAGAAGTGGGATGCCCCTGTTTTTTTTGTTACTCCCTTTTATAATTGATTTTTCTAGATTAATAATAAAAGAACTTTAATGATGAAGGCTATTGGGGCACCTTTGCAACGGTTTAGAATATGGAAGTGTTATGATATAAAGAGCTATTGAATGACAAAATGGGTAATGAGTATAAGTTAATAATCCCCACTAATAAACATAACTTTAATGAAAAAAGAAAAAGAAAAAAAGAAAGATACTTTAATGCTTCCTCCAAACCCAAAAAGTTTTAATTTTTGTTACTCACCCATAACGGACTTAATAATTACATAATTTATAAAAGTTGTATGTAATGTCAACTATATATCTATAATACAGTTTTATTATTTAGATGTACCTATTAAGTACTCCAAAATCAGTCCTTGGCGGTGAACATTAGCATGTAGAATAACTTAAAATAAGAGACTAATTGATATTAAAATACAAAATAAGAAAAAGTAACATAGACTAACAGAAAGAAAAGAATATTAAGTTAACATTACATTCTTGGTTTTGTCCACTTAAAATGAAAAATTTGACATGTTTATATAACTATCATAAAATAAAATAAAATAAAGAAGAATGGTGAAATCAGATGAGAGCGTAGAAAATAATTCTATAAAACCAAACATGTAAAATAACAATTTGACATACAAGGGAGAAAATGGCAAAGAATAGAAAGATTGGTTGGATCCTATCCATATATATATATTATATATATATATATATATATATATATATATATATATATATATATATATATATATATATTATATATATATATATATATATATATCTTATATATATATAATATATATATATATATATATATATATATATATATATATATGTGTGTGTTGGTGGGTGTATGTATGCGTATGTGTGTGTATATATATATAATATATACACACACACACACACACACATATATATATATATATATATATATATACATATATATATATATATATATATATATATATATATATATATATATATATGTACATATATATCTGTGTGTGTGCGCGTGTGTGTGTATATATGTATATATATATATATATATATATATATATATATATATATATATATATATATATATATATATATATATATATATATATATATATATATGTACACACACACATATATAAGCTTAATATATTATAAATTTTTAAATGAATAAAAATAAATAGAATAATAATCTTTCATTAAGATATACATGTAATAATACACAAAATCAATGGATTCCTTAATATTCATCAGATTCTTTGATATTCATCTAATTTATTAGATATTTTTTATTTGGATTTATAAGTTAATTTAAAATTAATTTTTTATATAGTTTGTATTTATTTTTTTGTATAGATATACTTTACTAGATTGCATTGCTAAAATAAAATAAGAGTAATCTAATAAAAAAGGAATTTTCACGGGCAAATATTTACTCTTTCAATATTTATTTCAGTTCTATAGGATTAGTTTATCACTTTTCAGAATAGATGAATCGGTCTCTAGTTCATTCCGCCATCCTTCCGAATGAATTATTAAGATTCATTTTCAATTGAATCTTCTGTATTCCTGGATTCCATCGTTCTCATCACTTCTTGATTAATGGTTAGGTCTCCATTCTACAACGGAGCTCTTAATGAACTTTGTTCTTCAGCCAACCTTCTTAGTCTTTATTGGCTTGAGGCTCTTACTTCTTTCTTTTTTCTACGAATAGACTCATATCAGATAATTATGTGTGAATTTATATTCATGCTTTTTTACATTGTCTTTTGTGATATGATCTTACATAGTGGAATCATATATCATTTCTATTCATTTTTTTCTTTCTTTCGCCTTTCCTTTTATCCGCATCCCCTTCCCTTAATGCATATTTTTCTTTTTTTTGGCCAACTCATTCAATTTCTTGTTTATGGCCCAAAAAAATAAAAAAATTCTATTGCTGCAATGATAGGACCAAAATATCATATCTTGACTATTTCTTTGGATCCAGATAATGTGATGCGATGAGTTAGTTATTAGTTCTATAGTCATTAGTTCATACTTCATACTATGGACTCTTACCTTTTTTTGATCTTAATTCTAACAAAAATCGACGAGTCACACACTAAGCATAGCAATTTTATCAAAAGGTCAATCGAACTTTCATTAACCTTATAGAATTGAAAATGAGAATTGTTTGGATGGAAATTTGATGGAAAAAAAGGTTGTCATTCTTTGTTCTATTGTAAAATCAAAACAGAAAGACAAGTCAAGTGAAGACTTATTATTTCTCATCTATAAATGTCCAAATTTTGATACATAATATCCTATAGATAGTTCGAACTGTATAGGCGCAATAGTCAATTTTTGAGTTAATGGTTTGTAGGGGAACCCTACCCTCTCTTATCCAGTCAATATGTGCAATGTCTTTTCCACCGAGACGGCCTGCGATTTGTATTTTAATTCCTTTGTCTCAGCTTGTTCGGCTATTTCAATAGCCTTTTTCATTGCTTTTCGAAAGGGTACCCGATTTCTTAATTGTACGATTGTAAATTTGGCAAGAAGATTTAGATGTCTATAAGGTTTGGCAATTCTTGTAATTGCAATGTTGAGTTTTCAGTTCACACAATTCAATTCTTTTTGTAGATTTCTTTTGAGGTCTTCAATCCCTTATGATCTCTTTTCTATTGATAACTTGGAAAATCCCATATGGATGATAACCTGCATATCGATTCTTTTTTGAATTTCGATACGTTCGGAAACGCCCACAAAATGCTAGTGACATAATTTATAAAAAACTGCAGCGGAAGACTTAATGATAGAAGGCGCTACCGCCGTTCTGATAAGGACAAGGCTCACTGAAACTATTTAATCCTGTAACTCATGCTCAAAACATAATATCGATTAAACTGAAACGCTCCAAGATCAAAGTCCATAATAGCTCAACTTTAATATAATCAATTAATCATACCATATGCTAACTCGCACTCCACACTGCACAAGTATATTGAATATAGACCCAACTTGACCCTGAGGTCGATCCCAACGTTCATGCTATGCTGAATCCACTTTGAGCATCTGATGACTTCCAAAAGAGCTTGCTAAATGGAGAAACATGTGATACTTCATCACCTAGCATGGAAAACATGAAAACAATTCGAACATTTGAGCAAAAACTCAGTACATGCATTCTTGTATTATAAAATGGGTGTAGAAACACTGTTGATGGGTATCCGCCCTTGTAATTTATTTAGTTTGCAATAACAATGAAAATGAAAGTAATATGAAACTGAATTGCTCATTATTATCTGAATTGAACTCCTTACAATGATATGATCTATATATAGGTGTATACCTGTCAATCCGATCAAGAGTTGGCCTAAAGCCGCGTGGGTAAATGATGGGCTAACGTCCTATGGATAATAACTGATGGGGTCACAAGTTAAATGACAAATCACTGTATAAACTGATTCATTGATAAACTCATTAAGAGTTGTAACTTGATAAACATGTTCTACTTTCTGAAGATACAGGCAATGGACATACCTTAAGTCTTTAAAAATGTCTTTTGACTTGATAAAAGTTAGCTGTTTCATAAATGTCATATGACTTGATAAATATATTCTGACTTGATAACACTTATGCATAATGGGGAACGATAACTAAACCTCGACTCTGTTTCATAAATGTCATTGTAGGTATGTATGGTCAGCAAATGATCCTTTCTCACATAATTGAGTAATTAAATGGTATACATAACTTGGGTATTTCAATATAATTTCAAAACTGAATTAATGAAAGTAAACAAATCCGATATAAAGCAAATGAAAGTAAAATAGACCACTTCAAATAAAAGAGATTACAAAGGAAAAGGCCTTAATAGTTACAAATGGCAGAGTGGTTTTGGCCTTTTCTGAGATAGGTTGCTAATATGGGTTTAAGGCTCGTTGATGTATAACTTGGTTCAAGATAACAATAAGTATACTAGATTGGCCTAATAAATACATTTGATACATTCTGAATTGAGTAAGTAATAGAGGTTTGAGGCCAAGAGAGAAATATCTTGGTTCACAATGGCATAAACTACAATAACTTGGTCTGATAAATATGGTTTCTGAGTCAAAAATTCTCCCCACTTTCCACATTTCATTCATAAATCCATTAGATATTGAATTCCACCTTAATAAGTCATTGAACTCAATAGAAGCTATTAAGCTCACTAAACTTGGTATTTTCTTTGTAAAATCCATAAGTGATTCAACACTCATAAACAAGCTCTTAAATTATATACTTGTCTTCTTCTTTTTCATTAATCAAGCTAAAAGTTCCATGGAAGTCCATGAATATTCATTTCCCCCTTAAATGACCTCACTTGGCCCAAAATATACAAAATAAGTGCATGATCAATCTCACTCAATCTTTATTATTGCTCTTTGCATAATTACTCAAAATACTTTCAAAAATCAACAAACTCAAAATACCCAACCAAAATTCATGAAATCATATAAGAAATTTGAAAATAATATGGGCAATCTACAGTACAATTTTTATAATTTTCCTCCAAGTAGACTCTGCATAGAAATTGCAACAACAGCCCAATTTGCACCAAAGTAGGTCAGTTCACTTCAAAAATTCATAACTTTTACCCTTGACCTTAAATGGAGACCTAAAACCCTAATATGGAAAGAATAAGAAGTCCTGAAAAACTTTTATTTATAATACAAAATATGATTCTCACAATAGGGCTTCCAAAATAGGGCTAGAACACAAGTGTGTCACTTTTGATTGAACCTGCGCAGTTCTAGCAAAACAGCCATAACTTTGTCCACAGAACTCGGATCAAGGTGACTCAAAAGCCATTTGAAATATAGCTCATTGACCTAGTTCCCTATCAAAATTCATAATTTTTTGACAAGCTATGCATCACCAGTTTTTTTCAGAACATACCCCTATTTTTGGGCCCTTCATAGCTTGCTACCTACTTTATTATCCGCCTTTTGCACATAATTACCCTCTAAAATCACTTGTTGAAATTACGAAACCATGGGGTGACCCTTAACATCACTTTAGATAGCTATAATCTATAATTTTTAAGATTCATTTTCAATCCAATAACGTATCCAACATCATAAATCACCTCATGTGATCCAAACGAACATATTTAATACAAAAACTCACTTAAAACAAGCATGATCATGAAAACCCTAATTCTTGCTCATTCAAGTGAACATCCAGATAACCATAATTGGCTTCAAAATGATCATCTAACATCATATTTTTCATAATTTATAACACAAATCACAACAAGATGCCTTGCTTAATTTCAAGTCACTTGATCATATTCTTGATCAAATATCATAACTCCAAACATCTCCAACCTCAATAAAAATTGTATAAATAACTATCAATTTGATCATCCAAACATAACTCATAAATAAAACAACCATAAAACTCAAGATACAACAACTTAGGATTTTGAATATACCTTACTTTAGGCTTGAATTAGAGGGAGGAGGTGGCTGTTTTGAGTGATCTTGGTAGTTGGATATGATAGCTAGCAGTAGGGGGAAGTCAGAGCAGCCGGGAGGTGGTAGAAAAAGTGGCCAGAAACTACTAAAAATGGTGGCACAAGGGGCAGCAGCTCCTGCCCCTATTTTCTACACAAAGGGGCGTGAGGTAGAGAGAGAAAATGGAGGCTTAGATTTTGTTATTTTTGCTAAATTTTTGTGTGTAAAGATTGTTAATTATTAGCTACATGTGGCTGCAAATTTTTAACCCAAAAAGTAGCTTTTTGCTAATTAAAGTTAGGTGATAAAATGAGCATTTAGTGAAATAACAAAGTTAGCAAGGTTTTGGGCTTTTATTTTGGGCACAACAAGCTAAGTTTGGGCTTGAAAAATTTTTCGAAGTGTTGGGAAAATTTTGTATTGCTCGGGATTACAGTTTACCGAAGGTAAGATAATAATTAGTCACTAAATTTTACTTACTGAGGCCTAATATCGATTCACCCGATATTTAATCAATTAATGAAACTTGAATTGCAAAGTGGGACCGAAATGAAATATCTCTCAACCGGAATAATTAAATATGATGAATGAAAGCAAAAAATTTAAATGACATAAGGTAATTCCGTAAATATATAAATTGACTGTAATTGAACTAATAAACATGATTTAGTTAAACAAATAACCATGAGTGATTAAATCAATAAGTATGATTAATTAAATAAATAAGCATGATTAATTAAATAAATAAATATAATTTAAATTAATAAATATGGGTTAGGTTGGGTTATTACAGCCTTTCCCCCTTAAAGAGTTTTATCCTCGAAACTTATGATTTTGATCATGTATGCAATGCCACCTCAAGTATGGATAGTTGATTTTCACTGCTTCCCTCCAAAAAGGTATGATTAGCCCAAAGTGCATAGCTGCTTATATCCTGCGATTGAGTATCTCGATCCGCAGTTACTTTATTGGCTCGATTACTTTGGTTCAAAATTAATATTCTCTTCAAAAGAAAAATTTATTATTACAAAGGAGGTACTTTACTAGTTCTCTGTCTTGACCACTAATAAGTATGGAAACCATTGTATTTCCTAATAAGTAATCTAATACTGACTCATAAGCCCAATGTAACGAGGACTCAATTATCTCTGATACCCAGTCTCTTGACACCCTTGACTAGAGAAACCCTTTAGAATGCTTTATGTCTCATCTGAACTTTGATTGTCTACTTCTTTGGTCAATATGACCATATGACTATTGTGTAATCCTTGTGTCACCTTAGCATGTACTTGAACTAGCTCATTATTCTCGATGCTTCTTCTAGCTTGCTTTAATACCGCTAGATATTGATTAAGATTTCGCCCTTATCAAAACGTCCTCATCTGATGTTCTTAATGCACCATATGATCTTCCCTCATCAGACTAGTCCGATATTTGCTCTAAGTCCGAATTAGACGCTAGAATAAACATGGTCAGAGATGAAAATGATGGAATTGGTAGTCAAGTGAGTCATTAGGAACAAAAAAAATAAATAATGAGACTAGAAAAGATTTATAGAGGGATTAACATGGGGTGGTTAGAATAAAAATAACCATAGGTGTATCATGAATTCTGAAATATAATGCTACAAGAATTGTGATTTATAAATATGGATCATAAAGGGTCCAATAAGTAATCAACCAAGGAGAAAGTTAGCCCCGTTATACTCGAGTTTGATTGGTGAATTGGAAACAAGATGACAAGCGACTGAGCTTCAACGAAGTGACTTTATAGCCGCAAGCAACAAGATATGTGCAATTGATAGATGGGACAAGCAATGTATAATAAATAGATAGATAGATTGGATAAGCAAAGTGCAATAGATAGACAAATATATTGGATAAGCAAAGTGTAATGGATAGATAAATGGATTAGACGAGCAAATGGCCAATGGATAGATAAATAGATCGAGCAAGTTACAATAGGAGCATGCTTTTGCTCATATGAAGCTAATTCGAGTACAATAATAAGATTAAATAGAGAATACGGAAGTTTATTTATCAGAATATAAGATATATGTGTGGGAGTTGAAGTTCAAAATAAAAAGAGTAAGGGAATTATGACAATCGCAATTACCCACACCAATGAGAGTTGAATTATGTTATGAATTCAGAACAAGTTATATGAGCTTGTCATTATGAATAAATGAGATGTCAGGTAGATGTGTGAATCGGCTTTCAACGGAATGAACTACAACTCATGATCATAAAATAAAGATGGTGAAGGTCGAGAGCATTGGAATGTTGACAACCATATAAGGTTGAATAAAAATGTATTGCACATTTAACAATAGGTTTGCAAAGACATGGAAGATCACGCTAATAGAAAATATCGGGTTGAAATGCAAGGGAGATTAAACAATATTGGATAGTATCAGTTTTGAAGATGAGATAAGCAAACAATTATAAGAATTACTATAAAAAGGCATTCTTGTAAAAGTCTAAAAGATAAACTGTGGTTGCATGGTTTAGGTGTGATATCCGGACTTCAAATTATTCCTGAAAAAGACATCTGTTGTTGGCAGTTAATCCCATAAATCATCTATTCAAGGTATTTTAATAGTGATCTTGTCTAACTCTCTGCACGCAGTACACAACCATACGGTTTTGCCTTCCTTCTTCACACATATAAAACTAGGTTTCCCACGGTGACACACTTGGTTAAATAACTCCCTTCTATAACAACTCATCTTACTAAATCTTTAGTTCTTTGAACTCTGTTAGGGGTCATATGATAGGGGCTTTGAAAATGGATTGAGCACCTAGAATTAGGTTGATATGAAAATTAATGTTTCTTGGGGAAAAACAGTCTTGAAAATCCTCAGATGAAACATCTCCAAATTCACAAACTGTAATTATGGATATGTATATACCGAGTATGGTTGGCATATCGCTAATATTTAATGCATTACTAACACGATAACTCACTTACTTGCCCAGTATAATTAGGGCGAAAATAGAGTTTTTCTTCCCACGGTCCATAGAAACACACGTCTAGTCTTTACTCATTTCTCAAGCTAACCTTAAGATCTTTACAAGTCATCTTCTATAAGTACACAGTCAGTTCATCCCCATAATTATAACAAAATCTGCCAATCAAACTAAATTGAATGCCCAATGAATATGGTTCCAACAATACCAATAGAGGCATATTTATAAAAGATAACACATTCAACTGCCTACTGGTCTCAGTAAATTGAAATGACAGGGGGCAATCTAAAGCATAAAGAGATGTAACCACACCATGAACTCTTGCAAAGATATTTCTTCATTAGTTATAATGGACCGACATGTAAGCTGAATGAATGAAAGGACGAAAAATCGTAATGAAAGAGGTAAGACATATAAATGACCTATATAGACAAGACATGCAGTTTATTCATGATAGTTATGATAGTAAAGTAAATGAATGATGTTATGAAATTGAGAGGGAGTATTAAGTACTGAAGGTGAAGAAATCTAACAGATTACCAAATCTGCATTTGAAAAGTCATACGGTACCTGTATGTGAGTAAAGTGACAAAGATAAAGGTTAACACACCAGAAGGGAAATTTTATTCATTTGGTGTTTTAAAGGCCAATTCGTCAAGATGAAGGAGTCATCTTATGAGTAAACATGATGGCATTCATCAATAACACATTTTGCAGTAAATGGAAGTCTTGAGGTAGGTATATAAACTCTGAAACTGCTAGCGGATGTAAATAGCATAAATCGTTGTTTGTCATTAATAAGATAGATTGTACTAGTAAAGAAAGGATTGCTAAAATAACTTGAGTAACAGCATGTAGTCCCAACCATAGAGTGGTATGCCACCATGACGTTACGGTGCTGTGGAAACACGAATAATATGGATACATTTAATTGTTAAAAAGACACTCAATGATTGGGTCTGAAGCAACCAAAGGCTTTGTAAGCAATAAATGCATAGTGCCCAAATAGAAGTAATGAGTTAAAGTATGTGACAGTAAAAATATGAACATATTAGTGACTGAACTGTAAGTAGAATGGATCAAAAAGAACTATAAATCACACAGTAACGCACACCAGGGGTCATTATAGGCTCCATTATAGAAACAGAGAATTAAACAATTATGATTATTAGGGTTTGAATTGCCTATAAGAAATGTTGCTCAGATGTGTTTAAAGAACTCCCCACAGATTACACATGAGATTTTCTATAAACACTCCATTACAAATCAAGAGAGTTTTAGTGGCAAAGAAATGATGCCTCTGAATAATTTAAGGTAACTAGGGCAGAAATAAGTCGATGACATGAAGTAATGGGAGCATTAATGAGGTAGGGTCCTAATGTTAAGAATAGCAGCTTAATCTTACTCGCACCACCTATATAATGCCAAGTAGCACACCATAAGCTACTAACTGTTATCACCAGATATAAGCACTCATTATAATGTTTATCTCATACTAGTTCACCTCAAAGATATTACCCCACAAGGCATTTCCTCATCTAGAGGTTTACATCTAACTTGACACTATATTAATCTCTTAAGAAGTTGCAAATGGCATCCCCACATCGGGTTTCAACTATCACTGTACCCAAGATCAGGTATATTAACACACTTCAATAGAACTCTCAAATCCTGGGGTAAAACAAACAGAGTTCCGCCTAAAAACTGACTGAATTCCAGCTTAAGGCCTTCCAATAGACACCTGAAATGGAGAGAAATACTTCAATAGCTCAATGGCCACATGCCGGAGTTCATAACGCAACGGGTCACACACTCAGAGTGCACGATTGCAAAAATTTAAACAAATAAGAGAAATGAAACATACAATACAACTCCCAGATAAATGACAGCATGCCTCACTAACAGGTCATCTAAATGGTTCCACTCTCCACTTTGCTAATGCTCGAATCTTAAGATATTACCAAATGATTGGGTCATCCAAATGGAAATGGTTCCTCCTTATATACCCATACATATAAACTTATAGTCAGTAGCTTATTTAATTGGTCCAACATAACTCATACACACCTTGATAGCTAAGTCATAAACACTTGATAGCTCATAGTGGCCCTTAAAACCTTGGCTCTGATATCAAATCTGTAACACCTCCAAAACATGGTTTACGAAAAACTGCAGCGGAAGACGTAATGATAGAAGGTGCTACCGCTGTCCTGATAATGACAAGGCTTACTGAAATCATTTAATCTTGCAACTCATATTCAGAACACAACATCTGTTAAACTGAAACACTCCAAGACCAAAGTTCATAATAGTTCAACTTCAATACCATCGACTTAACCACGTACAAGTATATTGAATACAGATACAACTTGACCCTGAGGTCGATCCTAACATTCATGCTATATTGAATCCACTTTGAGTATCTGATGACTTCCAAAAGGGCTTGCTAAATAGAGAAACATGTGATACTTCATCACCTAAAATAGAAAACATGAAAACAATTCAAAAATGTGAGCAAAAACTCAGTACATGCATTCTTGTATTGTAAAATGAGCGTAGAAACACTGTTGATGGGTACTCGCTTTTGTAAGTTATTTAGTTTGCAATAATAATAAAAATGAAAGTAATATGAAACTGAATTGCTCATTATTATCTGAATATGAACTCCTTGCAATGATATGATCTATACATAGGTGTACACCTGTCAATTCGATCAAGAGTTGGCCTAAAGCCGCGCGGGTAAATAATGGACTGATGCTCTATGGATGATAACTGACGGAGTCACAATTTAAATGGCAAATCACTGTATAAACTGATTCATTGATAAACATATTAAGAGTTGTAGCTTGATAAACATATTCTGCTTTCTGAAGATATAAGCAATGGGCGTACCTTGAGTCTTTAAGAATACCATCTGACTTGATAAAAGTCAGCTGTTTCATAAATGTCATTTGACGTGACAAATATGTTCTGACTTGATAACACTTATGCATAATGGGGAACGATAACTAGGCCTTATGTGTAGTCAGTAAATGATCCTTGCTCATGTAATTGAGTAAGTAAAAGTATGTGTAATAGAAATTGAGTAATTAAATAGTATACATAACTTGGGTATTTCAATATAACTTCAAAACAGAATTAATAAAAGTAATTAAATTCAATATAAAGTAAATAAAAGTGAAATAGATCACAATGAGATAAATGAGATTACAAAGGAAAAGGCCTTGATGGTGACAAATGGGAGAGTGGTTTTGGTCTTTTCTGAGATAGGTTGCTGATACGGGTTTAAGGCTCGCTGATGTATAGCTTGGCTCAAGATAAAAGCGAGTACACTAGATTGGCTTGATAAATACATTTGATACATTCCAAATTGAATAAGTAATAGAGGTTTGAGGCCAAGAAAGATATATCTTGGTTCAAAATAGCATAAACTGTAATAACTTGATCTGATAAATATGGTTTCTGAGTCAAAAATTCTTCCTGCTTTTCATATTTCATTCATGAATCCATTAGATGTAGAATTCCATCTCAATGAGTTATTGAACTTAATAGAAGCTATTAAACTCACTAAACTTGATATTTTCTTTGTAAAATCTATAGGTGATTCAAAACTCATAAACAAGCTTCCAAATTGTATAATTATCTTCTTCTTTCTCATTAATCAAGCTAAAAGGTCCATGAAAGTCCATGAATATTCATTTCCCCCTTAAATGACCTTACTTGATCTAAAATAGACAAAATGAGTGCATGATCAATCTCCACTCAATCTTTATTATTGCTCTTTACACAATTACTCTATTATTGCTCGTTACACAAATACTCAAAATACTTCCAAAAATCACTAAACTCAAAATACTCAACCAAAATTCACGAAATCATATAGGAAATTTGAAAATAATATGGGCAATCTAAAGTACAATTTTCAGGATTTTTCACTAAGTATACGCTGCACAGAAATGGCAATAACAGCCCAATTTGCACTAAAGCAGGTTAGTTCAATTTGAAAATTCATAACTTTCAACCTTGACCTCAAATGGAGATCTAAAATCCCAATATAGAAAGAATAAGAAGTTCTAAAAAATTTTCATTTACAAAATAGAATATGATTCCCACAATAGGGTTCCCAAAATGGGGCTAGAACACGAGTGTGTCAGTTTTAATTAAACCTACGTAGTTCTAGCAAAACAGCCATAACTTTGTCCACAGAACTCAAATAAAGGTGATTCAAAATTTATTTGAAAGATAACTCATTGATCTAGCTCTCCACTAAAATTCGTAATTTGTTGACAAGCCACACATTACCAGTTTTTTTTGGGAACGACCCTTGTTTTCAGGACCTTCACAGATTGCTACCTACTTTATTATCCTCTTTTTTCATATAATTAGCCTCTAAAATCACTTATCGAAATTATCAAACCATGGGGTGACTATCAACATCACTTTAGACATCTATAATCCATAATTTTTACTTCATAATCATCCAAGATTCATTTTCAATCCAATAATATATCCAACACCATAAATCACCTCATGCGATCCAAATGAATATATTTAATACAAAAACTCACTTAAATCAAGAATGATCATGAAAATCCTAATTCTTGCTCATTCAAGTGAACATCCAAATAACCATAATTGGCTTCAAAATAATCATCTAACATCATATTTTTCATGATTTATAACACAAATTACAACAAGATACCTTGCTTAATTTCAAGTCACTTGATCATGTTCTTGATCAAATACCCATAACTCCAAACATCTCCAAACTCAATAAAAATTGCACAATAACTATCAATTTGATCATCCAAACATAGCCCATAAATAAAACAATCATAAAACTCAAGATACAACAAGTTAGGATTTTGGGTATACCTTACTTTAGGCTTGAATTAGAGGGAGGAGGGGGCTATTTTGAGTGATCTTGGTGGTTGGACATGATAGCTGGCAACAAGGGGAAGTCGAGGCAGCTGAGAGGTGGCCGAAAAAGTGGCCGGAAATCATCGAAAATGTTGGCACAAGGGGCAGCAGCTATTGCCCCTGTTTTCTACACAAAGGGGCGTGAGCTAGAGAGAGAAAATGAAGGGTTGGGTTTTGTTATTTTTGCTGAATTTTTGCGTGTAATGATTGTTAATTATTAGCTACATGTGGCTCAAATTTTCAACCCAAAAAGTAGCTTATTGCTAATTAAAATTAGGTGCTAAAATGAGCAATTAGCGAAATAACAAAGTTAGCAAGGTTTTGAGCTTTTGTTTACGGCCCAACAAGTTAAGTTTGGGCTTGAAAATTTTTTCGAAGTGTTGAGAAAATTTTGTATTGCACAGGATTAAAGTTTACCGAAGGTAAGAAAATAATTAGTCACTAAATTATACTTATCAAGACCTAATATCGATTCACCCGATATTTAATCAATCAATGAAACTTGAATTGCAAAGTGGTACCCAAATGAAATATCTCCCAATCAAGATAATTAAATACGACGAATGAAAGCAGAAAATTTAAATGACATAAGGTAATTCAGTAAATATATAAATTGAGTGTAATTGAACTAACAAAAATGATTTGGTTAAACAAATAACCATGAGTGATTAAATCAATAAGCATGATTAATTAAATAAATACGCATGATTAGTTAAATAAACAAATATGATTTAAATAAATAAATATGGGTTAAGGTTGGGTTATTACACCTGCAATTCCTTCGACATCTGATGATTTTGTTGTCTTTTTTTGTAAATAATTTTTTATAAAATCTCATACTTTTTGATCTTCTTGTAGACCTTCAGAATAATTTTTCGGTTGTACCAACCAAAGGGAATAATGATCTTGGGTTGTACAGAGTCTGAAACTAAGTGGGTTTATTTTTCGTGCCATATTAGTAAAGCTTTAGTCCCCTATCATTATTAGTCTAAATAGTTTGTCGTTTAACATTCTGGAATTTGAAGATTTCGCAGCATAACAAATTAGTTGTGTATCTTTTTTTGAAAGAGGAAACATATCATTTCCAAATTGTACCAAGGAGAATACCTCTTGTAATAAAATAGTTATGTGACAAGTAGGACTTTTTATAATAGAATTATATCCTTGAGCTCGGCGTTTTAGCTTTTTTCTCTTAGTTCCATTGTTAACTTCAACTTTACAAATCATTAACACACGTGTGTTGAAACCCCTATTGTGATCAGCATTTGCTCCTGTAGCCTCAATCAAATTTAAAGATGGGATATTGTGCTCTATAGGGCATAAACGTTAATATCATAAGCGCTTCATCGTAGGAACGTCCACAGATCTGATTAATTACATTTTGTGCTTTGTGAGCAGATATCGGTATACGTCAACCAAAAGCACACGTTCCCCTTATTTTCTTCAAAACATGTAATCTCTCATGTTCTTCCCTTGACTTTTCCACGATTCCCATTCAAGTTTACCTCCTATTAATGAACAATAAATATTTGTATTTAATACATATATATGTATATGTACATATACATATGTAAATATATATATATATATATATATATATATATATATATATATATATATATATGTATGTATATGGCACTATGTAAGGCATTATATGCACATTTATGTATCATCTATATATGCATATACATGCGCATGGTATATATATATATACACATATCTATTATACATGCATACATATACCTATATATACATATATATGGTGGGTCTGCCTAGATATATGTATGTGTGTGTGTGTGTGTGTGTGTGTGTGTGTGTGTGTATATATACACACACACACACATATATACATATATACATATACATATACATATACAGGTACATATATATATGTGTGTGTGAGTGTGTGTGTGTATAAGTGTATGTATATATACACATATATACATATACATATACATACACATATACAGGTACATATATGTGTGTGTGTGTACGCACGTGTGTGTACACACACAC